>OY770114.1:15576538-16004038 GCA_963669365.1 Verbascum thapsus | reverse complement strand
GAATGTTCGACGGTCTGGATGTAGACATCATAACTTGATTGTTGTATGCAGGATAGTAGCCTGAATAACATTATTGTTCAGGTCACTATATAATTTTCAATTACCCAATTTCAAGAGCATGTTAAACTCTATTGTCTGAAGCGTTTCTCATAGAACAATGAGTTTAGATAATTAAGCTTTCCGAATATTGCATGTTTATGTATTCAAACCATTAACAGAGCTACATAATTCGAAATCAAGTAATTATATAAGTTCCAAAACAAACCAAAAATCGGCATTCATTCAATACATATTATCTAAATCATGAACAATAACATCACAAAATGGTACCTGCAGCCTGCAGGGGTCATAACAGCGTGCTCAGTCTGAGAAGCCATAGCCCCTGAAGTAATAGCAGGGGGATTTAGCACCGCAGGAGCGGTAACGGCGTTATTTCCAGTAGCACTATAAGTATTCATGACATTCTGCATACCACTAAGCAAATTCTGAACCCTCAGCTTCTCCTGATCCAAACGACACCATTCTTGATCCACCCACACCTTCTGCTCCTTCAATGTTATTGTGCGATTTATAAAAGCGTGTTGATGTATTAGCAATTTTACATTTCTTGCATGGGAAGTTAGTTATTTCTGTTAGCCCTGATTTATCTATATAAGGGCTTCTTCCCTATCATGTATTCATTCCAGATTTTAATATTCTAATGAAAATAAACTTCATATCTTGCTGCCAATACAATTCTTAACATGGTATCTAGAGCGAGGCTTGATTACATCACGATCTTCGTCAAAAACTTCGCCATCATTGATCGTTCTTCATCTCTGTTTGTTTGATCGTGGTTCAAGAACAATTATCAGAAATTCTTGCTGCGATTATCAGAAATTCTTGCTGCGAAGCCATCAATTCCGTCTTCTCTTATTCAGAAATCTGACAATCCCTAGGGTACATTTTTTTTTCCCTTTTTCTTTATCCATATGACGAAATCTGATACGAAATCCACCGAATCGGCTTCGCCTATTCTTGACATCAATGATCCTTTATACGTACATCCTTCGGATGTACCAAATCTGCATTTAGTTCCTCATGAGCTACGGGGATCAGAAAACTATGGTGTTTGGTGCAAAGCTATGAAGCTAGCCCTAAATTGCAAGAGCAAGATAGGTTTTATCAATGGAAAATGCAAGAAACCTCCTGCAGATTCACCGGAGTTCGATCAGTGGGAAAAGTGCAACGCATTGGTCCTTTCTTGGATTCTAAAATGTGTCAGCAAGGACATATATAATGGCCTTGTGTATTCGGATAGCGCAGCTGAAGCATGGAGAGATCTCGAAGAACAATTTAGCAAGACGAATAGGTCGAGGATCTTCGCACTTTTTAGAGAAATTAATTCTCATACACAAAATTCCACTCCTATCACTGCGTATTATTCAAGATTGCGGCAAATGTGGGAAGAATATGATTCATTAGTGAATCTCCCAAGCTGCGAATGCAAAGCATCCAAGGAGATTTTTAATTGGACTCAAGAACATAAACTCATGCAATTTCTCACTGGATTGAATGACTCTTTCAGCCATCTTCGATCACAAATATTGATGATGGATCCGCCCCCAACACATAAACAAGCTTACTCAATGATATGTAATGAGGAGTCGCAAAGGGGTATTCATAACACTGGAACAGCTGAAAACCCTATCACTTTCATGGCCAACAACAACAAAAATGGAAACTCGGAGATAATATGCGAACATTGCAACATACCTGGGCATCAAAAGGAATCTTGCTACAAACTCATTGGATATCCACCAAGAGGACGGGGGAGAGGCCGAAACAGAGGTGGTAGAGGTGGAAGATCACAAGCTAGAGGATATACTTCAAATCAAGTTAACAGCCACGACTCAAATAATCCAAATGGAAGTGCACCAAATGAAGAGAATAGTGCATCCGCCCTAACCAATTCTGGACCTGCCTTTTCTCCACAGCAGATTCAGCAGCTCATGAATCTGTTCAATAGCACAAATAAGCCACCTGGAACTAGCAAGGGCCCACCATCATCTAACACCGTAACAGGTAACAACAATGAGGCCTCAGGTATGCCTTATTGCCTAACTGCTATGAACTCTACTTTTAATCAAAATAAGTGGATCATTGATACTGGAGCTAGCCACCATATGTGCTGCAATCTTAACTTGTTTCACAATGTCCAACCTTATGCATCATCCCATTCTAAAGTAAAACTACCCACGGGTGACATGACTTGCATTAAACAGATTGGAGATATAAAATTGGGAGCAGATATTACCCTTACCAATGTGTTATATGTTCCACAATTCAAGCTCAATTTATTATCTGTTTCTAAATTTACTCAAGAGCATAACTATATTGCTGTCTTTCAACCCAATTTCTGTTTCTTTCAGGACCCTTTAAATGGGAAGGTGAAGATGACTGGTAAAGCCAATAATGGCTTGTATACTCTTCAAACTACAAACTCTTATGCTGGGATTAGGGAATCTTTAGACAGTCTTCATTGTCCTTCATATTGTAATGATGTTTTACTTGATACTAGCACAAATTTCTGTAATAACAATGATGCTATAAACTCATTACCTGTTTGTTGTTCTGTTGATTCCCACCTTTGGCATTTAAGAATGGGACATATATCCTACTCTAGGTTAAAGATGTTGCCACAAATAGGAAATTCCATCACAGACAATAATGAACACTGCCCTATTTGTCCTCTAGCAAAGCAGCACAGAACACCTTTCCCACAAAGAACACACATGACCACATCCATTTTTGAAATTGTCCATCTTGACATTTGGGGACCTTATAAGGAACCAACTTATCTCAATCATAGATATTTTCTCACTGTGGTTGATGACTTTTCTAGGTCTACATGGGTTTTTTTGATGGAACACAAATCTGATATATTGCCTATCATTAAGAACTTCTTTACTTATGTCAAGAATCAGTTCAATACAAACATTAAGACTATTAGGACTGATAGAGCTTGGGACTTCTTCAAATCCTCATGTACTGACTTCTTTGCATCTCAAGGTGTTATTCACCAAAGTTCAGTTCCATATACCCCTCAACAAAATGGACTTGTTGAGAGAAAGCATCGACATATCTTAAATATAGCAAGGGCTCTCATGTTTCAATCTCACTTACCTCTTAAGTATTGGGGAGAATGTGTTTTAACTAGTGTCTATTTGATTAATAGGGCACCTACCCCTCTTTTACAAGGACAGACTCCTTACCAAATCCTTCATGGAAAGCCACCACAAATTTCACACCTTAAGGTGTTTGGATGTCTTTGTTACGCTAAGGTGTTACCTATGTTGGACAAATTCTCTTACAGATCTAGACCTTGCGTATTTTTAGGTTATGCCCCTCACCAAAAGGCATACAAGCTGTTAGATACCTCCAATGACACCATTTTCACATCCAGGGATGTCATTTTCCATGAAAACACTTTTCCTTTTGCCTTGACTAATCCATCTCCTGCAGACACATTAAAAGAGCCTGATAATGCTACATTTTATGAAGACTTTGTGGTGCCATACTCTCACTCTCCAGATCATTTTACTTATGCTGAGGATTCCACACATATACAGCCTCCCAATCCTGAACCTGAGGATCAACCTCCTCCAAGAAGATCAAGCAGATTGATTGCCAAACCATCTTGGACCAAGGACTTCATGTGCCCTACTCTTGATGCTCAACATTCTGTTGCTACAGGCTTTTCCACTCAACATCCCTTATCGTCTTATATTTCCTATAATCACATACATGATAATCACAAACACTTTATTTCTTCTCTACATACATATGTTGAGCCACAATCCTTTCAAGAAGCTGTGCAGGATCCTAGGTGGAGAAAAGCCATGAACGAAGAGCTTAAAGCTCTTCAACTTAACAGAACCTGGGATGTTGTCGATCTCCCACCAAATAAGCGAACCATCGGATGTAAATGGGTTTATAAGGTCAAGCTTTTATCTGACGGGACATTAGACCGATTTAAAGCTAGGCTCGTGGCCAAAGGATACAACCAAAAACCGGGGATCGATTATCATGAGACTTTTAGCCCGGTTGTTAAGATTGTGACTATCCGGACTGTCATTGCTCTAGCAGCTATGAACAATTGGCCTCTATATCAACTTGACGTGACCAATGCTTTCCTCCAAGGAGAGCTCGATGAGGAGGTGTATATGTCATTACCAGATGGTGTAGGCAATCAGGGGGAGTTTATCTCTTCTCAACCATATCATACATCTCGCACCAACAATAAAGCCTGTCGACTACTTAAATCTTTATACGGTTTGAAACAGGCTTCGAGGCAATGGAACACTAAATTTTCCCAAGCTTTACTTAGCATTGGATACAATCAATCCAAGCATGATTATTCTCTTTTTACCAAACATATTGATGGGAAAACTGTTTTGTTAATCGTTTATGTTGATGATATTATTATCACCGGCAACGATTCTCACATGATTGCTGACCTCAAAGTTTATTTACAGCAGGTTTTTCACATTAAAGATCTCGGAGACCTCAAGTATTTCCTTGGTATAGAACTCATGAGGAATAAGAATGGGATTCATTTAAGCCAAAGGAAATATATCTTAGACCTGTTGAAGGACGTTGGCATGAGTGGTAGCAAAGTAGCAATGACTCCTCTTGAACAAAATCAAAAGCTAACATCTGTTGAATACGATGAGGGGTCAAAAGATACTGCTGAAGACCCTCTTTTGGATAATGAACATGAATACCAAAGGCTTGTGGGAAAGTTAATATATCTAGGGATGACTAGACCGGATATTGCTTTCTCAGTTCAACTTTTATCTCAATTCATGCATAAACCCAAGAAGTCTCATTGGCTTGCAGCCTTGAGAGTATTGAGATATCTCAAAGGGACTGTCGGATTGGGTTTATTCATGCCATCTAAGAACAATGCTAATTTAATAACTTATTGTGATGCAGATTGGGCATCATGTGTGATGACAAGAAGATCAGTGACTGGTTTCTTCATC
Organism: Verbascum thapsus; assembly: GCA_963669365.1. NCBI lineage: Eukaryota > Viridiplantae > Streptophyta > Magnoliopsida > Lamiales > Scrophulariaceae > Verbascum > Verbascum thapsus. The sequence goes on along the minus strand of OY770114.1, from coordinate 15,999,011 downwards.
AAATTAGGAGATTCGTTGGTGTCTTGGAAGACAAAGAAACAAAAGACGGTGTCGAGATCATCCTGTGAAGCTGAATATAGGTCCATAGCAGCAGCGGCTTGCGAATTGATTTGGATTACCGGATTGCTGAAGGATATTGGGGTTGAGTTAACACAATCAGTTGAGATTTGTACCGACAGTAAGTCAGCCATAAGTATTGCTACCAATCCCGTTTTTCACGAGAGAACGAAACACATAGAGGTTGATTGTCACATGATTCGGGATTTAATTCAAGATAAGAAGATACATCTGAAGTATATGAGAAGCGAAGATCAACCTGCGGATTTGTTGACCAAAGCAATTAGTGGAGAAAGTTTCAGAAGATTATTGATCAAGTTCGGTCTTGTTGATGCGTTTAAAGGAGACAGAACTTGAGGGGGAGTGTGCGATTTATAAAAGCGTGTTGATGTATTAGCAATTTTACATTTCTTGCATGGGAAGTTAGTTATTTCTGTTAGCCCTGATTTATCTATATAAGGGCTTCTTCCCTATCATGTATTCATTCCAGATTTTAATATTCTAATGAAAATAAACTTCATATCTTGCTGCCAATACAATTCTTAACAGTTATGTACTCATCTAAAATTGCTCCCAAGCTCAACAAGCTCTTCGGAGCCTACACCATTAAATTAAAAGGAAAAACAGATAAACAAACAAATTCACCACACATCTTCAGCACATAATAAAAAATGAAAAGAAAACATTTACCCACTTCTTGAACAGGTGATTTGGCAATCAGATGAGACGCTTCAGAGCGAAAAGAAGAACGGGTTTGAGCAAAAGAGTTGTCGGAAAGGTAACGATCGACGATGAACGCAATCTGAACAGGCGTTACTTTCCCTTTGCCTACACATTCTGGCCTTTTCGATTTGCTTTGCTTTGCCATTTTTTCAACTGTAATTGTGTCTCCCCCGCACTCACTCGCTAGTTGAAATTGGGAGATTTGTGGGTGTTAGAAATAAATGGAGGGATGATAGTACAGTACAGTACGCGGGAGCAATTCAAAAATTTTGGAGGCAGCCATGCCAAACATTTCTTTTTTAGCTTTGAAAAATAATCAAATCAATTTAGGTTGGGTTTTTTAGGCGGTTGAATTTTGGGGTTACGTTAATTTCTTTTGTTTTTCCCTCCAAACTGCTAAATGGGTTGGGCCGGCAAACCGGTTCACTTCACTCTATCTGAACTTAACTCTTTTTTTTTTCTTTTAGTTTGACTAAAAAACATGCATAGTAACATCTAAGATATACCAAAAATTATTTGTAAATCACCAGAATCTCATGTATATAACCTCAAGTCGTGGGATAAAGTCAACCACTGTGCGAATTGTAAAGATTTAATCATTTCGCTACATTTAATATTTGATGTGGGTTCATTCATGATTTTGACACCTATAATTTAAGAATTGAATCTTGTGTTGAACAGTCGAAAATAGTTATTCAAAAAAATTTAAAAAAAATTATGATTTTGTGGATGTAAAAATTTATCTCGAGAGTTTAGGCCCCAATTGGTTGGCACGTCTAACTCCGAGAATTTGTTTTTATGATAAAAATGAGAAATGTGATTTGAAAGATAGAGATTAGATGAGATTTTTAAGAGGAAAAAAAGTAATGATTGTGGATTTGTGGTTGATGTGATATGTTTTTTATTGTGAGAAATTTATTTTTGTTGATATTTAAATGTAAATTTTAGTAAATATGTTAAGTCAAAATTGTTGATTTTAGACGTTAGAAAATAGTCATAATGGATCTTATTTTAATCGTTGCATTATTTTGAATTAGAATATGTAATTAATTTAATTTTCGGTTTTGAAAGATAGTTGGAAAAATCTTTTTAATTGATTGTATTAACTGTCAAATCATGAATAGTAAAATTTATTTGTTGGAAGAATTTTTTCAAATTATTTGTAATTTTGAGAAAATTTCTTATAAGAATTTTTTCATGATGTGCCAAACAAATAAATTTCTCGAAAATTTTTACTCTGAAAAACATTTTTTAGGATATAGATTGCCATCCAATTGACCCCTTATTTACTAGTTTTTTCTATTAATTAATTGAGATAAAAGCACTTTCAAACCCAACCTATGTCAGTCGGAACAGTGAGAACTTTAGCACCCCATTTATTAATTTAAACCCGAGTTTAACAAGCTTTCTAAATCGTGACACGTAAGTCAATTGAATAAATCATTTAGCGCAAATTGTGTTGTCGACTACATGTATATTGCATGATATGTGCACTTTACACCAAAATTTGTGTACTTTATAGATCTCGCTATCTATACCAAATAAAAAACTTTTTTAAAACATATTATGCAAAAGAATCAACAATAATGCATATATATGTGCACAAATACATAAGTAGTGAACATAAGTAATTTTAAAGTTATATTATGCCATACGTTTAAAGCTTAATTAATATTTAAATATAGGGGCATGTACATTACTTTGTTCCTAAATGATCAAGCATTACTTGAAATTAGTTTGCCAAAATTGAAAGAACTAGTTCGTGTTATGAAATGAAACGCCGATCCCATGTCTTAGCTATCCATATATTTACAATCACTAAGATATAATAATTAGAACGTCATCAAATTTGCGTCCAAACATAAAATTGTCTAAATATATTGTCGCATCCTTCGGGACAACGACATCTATAATGTGTGAATTAGCTTGTGTTATTTAGAAGAATATTCAATCATCATATTTTAATTTTTTTTTTTTTGCTTTATGTTTGATTTTTACGCTGCATATTTTATAAATATAAAAATATTTGTGTAACGATCATTTTGCATTTGGTGGGTGGCGTATGGTTAATTAACGTAAGAACTAGTTAATGCTACATATGTCGTGTGTATTGAGCCCTTGTTAGGAATAAATTCAAAAACGTGAAAAATAAATTCTATAAATTTTCTTTCGAATATTTCACGATTATGAATATCGTAAAAGAATATTTGCCTAATCTATTGAACACACAAGTCTTACATCCTAATCTTAGATTTACGAATATATTTAATCATCGTATTTCGATATTCGTAGCTCTAGTTATGGTTAACAACAAGAAAGTGCTAAATTTAAGAAATTTCGCCTTCGACGTTCACGTACCAAACAATAATGGCAAAATTATCTCATATCACAAGGTAGTAGCGTCTTAGATATACCATAAGCTATTTGTAAATCACCAGAATGCCATGTATATATGATATAACTCGTAAAATGCTTACGGGCCAAATCAAGCCGAGGCTCGAATAAGACCTAAAAGGGTCGTAGAACGGATATAGACTGCACTCAGACGTACTGAGCTACCTACGTACCTTTCTATTAGGATCAAGTCTAAACGTAGTTCAAGGTTGTAATTAAGGTCATATACGAGGTTCTTAACTCGGTTTATAGAATAGTGGGAACGTACTGTCAGATCATACTATGTACTCTCGAGGTACTGTTCAGTAAGTCAAAAGTCCTCCTTCTAATATTAAATGGCACTATTTATAGGCACAGTACCCAATGTACGGACGACTGCGGAATTAGCGGGATGGTTTACACGTGTCCCCATAATGTACGTACTAGATTGCCCGGGTTAGGGCTACATTGGGTTTGACCCGATAAAAACACGCGGGTTAGGTAGTGTAATGCAAATAAGCACAATTAGATTAGGAACCTTTAGGTAAATAAGCCTAAATAATTGCACCAGGGTCGTATGGTCCTATACGAGGGTCGTATGGTCCTATACGAGGGTCGTATGGTCCCATACTAGGTAATTGCACTAGGGTCGTATGAGTCGTATACGAGGTTATGCTATATCAATATAACCTCAAGTCGTGTGATAAAATAAACAACCGCGCGAATTGTGAAGATTTAATCATCGATACATTTGATATTTGACGTGGGTTCGCTCATAATTTTGACACTTATAATATAAGAATTGAATCTTGTGTTGAAGAGTAAAGTTATAATATGTGTCTTAGCTTCACAATGCATTTTGAAATATTGCGTTCCGATAATCTTTACTCAAATTATGGTCAGAAAATCAAATATTGCCCAATTTCGATACATTTGAGATTTGGTGTGGATTCGTTCATGATTTTAACACGTATAATATAAGAATTGAATCTTGTATTGAACATCAAAGTTATAGATACGTGTCTTAGCTTCACAATTCATTTCGAAACATTGCGTTTCGATATTCCTAACTCAAGTTATGGTTAAAAAACCAAATACTTCCCAAAAGCGCACCACGCCACCACGGTAAGAGCATAGACCCTGCCGCACTTGATCATGCACGACAACCGCAGAGGATATCGTCCTAAATCCTAGACCCTAAACCCTTTTCTCTCACGCACACTTGAAGGTGTAGTATGCATTTTTATCTCACACACACTTGAAGGTGTAGTGTGTATTTTTCTCTTACACACACTTGAAGGTGTAGTGTGTGTTTTTCTCTCGCACACACTTGAAGGTGTATTGTGTATTTTTCTCTCACACACACTTGAAGGTGTAGTGTGTATTTTTCTCTCTCACAGACTTAAAGGTGTAGTGTGTTTTTTCTCTCTCACACACTTGAATGTGTAGTGCGTGTTTTTCTCTCTTACACACTTGAATGTGTATTGTGTTATTTCTCTCTCACACACTTGGAGGTGCAGTGTGTGATTTTCTCTTCTACACACTTCATGGTGTAGTGTATTTTTTTCTCTCTCATTGTTTGGTTCAAGCTTGTTTGCTAAAATATCGTTTGATCTTTAATTAATTACAATATTAAACCACATTTGAACAGTTTTTATGTTTGATAAGTTTTAAGTAACTCACTTAGTAAATAATAATATTATGTAAATAATATTCATAATAAACAAACTACTCAAAATCGAACCATATTTTGCCCGATTAAAGTTCGTTTGAGTTTGATTCAATTAACAATCAAATTAAATCAATAACAAAATTTAAAGCTCGATTATAATTTAAATAAACTTGATCAACAACTCGTTTCACTCTAATCTACCCCTACACACATGAAAGCTTCAACTCCACACGAAATTTATTTTGAATTATTGCAATTCCGTGTATTTTGAGCTATATTTAGTGTATACTGGTTAAAACAATTGACAGAAAAAATTGGATGAGGACTCCCATCCTTACATAGTTAAGTTGGTAAACAAACGTTAAGTAAGAAAATGTAATTTGGCAAATATATTGAGCTATTGGGAAACAAGTGACAAGTCATAGGCCCTCCCATCGTTACGAGAGTTAAGTTGGTATTTACTTCTGACCTATTGGGGCGGGTCCAAATCAATTACAAAACTGTTCTTGAAATGTGACATGGGCCACATGGCCCTCGAAAAAATAGTTTGCTTTAGGATTTAAGGGCAGATCATATCCATATGGCGACACTTGTTAACAACCTATATTTAGCATCTAAACAAAATAAATTCCAAGAAACCCAGTATTACATCAAAAAATTCAATACAGTGACATCCGGACTAGCTAGTAATCTATTCTGAACAAAGACAACAGCTATATTAGATAGAGATATGTTCAGATCATATTTAAGCTAGTTGGAGGAAATACTCAAAATAAAGTGAAAACACAAAAAAGCAAGTGGCATAGGCAGCTATTAATTCAATGACGGGAGGCAGTTGCAGTGGCTGCGGGACAGGATGGCCTCCAAGCTGAAGCAGTGAGCAAGCATAGATCCTTCCAACCAAGTTTGAGGGCGCCATTATCCTCCACTAAGGTGTAACCATCAGATGGAAACATTCCGAGCAGAAGTGTTGCTTGGGCTGCAGCGTTGCCTGCCAAAGATATACCTTTGAAGCCACACTGCTGAAGCTTTTCCCTCCAGTTGTTGAACTTCACCTCGCCACTTCTCGATGGACCCCCAATGCTCAATACATTCCTTATCTCCTTTGACAATAACTGTTGCTCCACTGCATGTCTTTCCTCACTCTCATCCCCATAGCAAGCTCCAAGCGAGTCAAACAAGGCCGAGTAGTAGTGAATTGCTTCCACAAACCTTCCCAAGAAAGAACCTGCGTGACTCAAGTCTTGCTCTACTATGGTCACCACTTTAGGGGATAATCTGCAACAAAAGAACATACGGGTCATGAAATAACTAGAGTTTTAATATTAGTATGTCAAACTTATCTAATCAAGTGAATCACAGGAAGTCCTCAAAGCATATAACCTGAGGCATAAATATACACTTAGGAAAGAAGCCAAAGACCATGCAGATTTTTACAATCACATATTAGGGAGTACTTAATGATCCAAATCGAAATCCATAGAAACAATCAAATATATTATTCAAGCAAAAAATATTGATAGGTAAAACCTTAGTAGTACCTTTGCAGGAGCCAGAGCGCACTAGTGTCTGAACCGGTAACATCATAGAGAGAATGCTGCAACCAGTGAACAGCAACAGCCTCCCTCTTGCTTACATTCAACATTTCTGGGTTTATGTTGCCAACTTTATCAGCAACTGGGGAAAATTCAAATGGCAATCCCAATTTTTCGGCAAAATCTGACAAGCGCTTGCCAGTGGCCTCTAGGGCCTCTGTGGAATTGCCCAAACCGGTAAGGCGAACAAATGGAGGACCACCAGGCCGAGATGCCAATATGTGAAAGAGGCCTGGCCACTGTAGGCCTTGCATTATGTCGAGGTCTATTATGTGAACCCTATCTTCCCTCTCAAATGCTTCTTGGATGGCCTGGTTAGCTGTGAAATGCGAAAACTTGACGAAGGGGCTGATCCCATTGAAGACTTGAAAGGCAGACGCCATCTTCTGGTTGTGTGGCACAGTTGGCAGCGCTGCATATATTCCCAAGCAAGAGCTCACTATCCTAGCAGACATTGCCTCTGAGAAGTAGGCAGCAACACGCTGGGCAGACGTACCAAATGGCGAAGCAATTTGAGAAATTTCCAAGAGCATCCTGTTAGCCTCTTCGAAATTGTCAGCTGATACTGCTTCGGCACACTGTAGGAGTAAGGTCAACAGGTGTAGACCTTGTTCGTCTTTTTGCTTATGCTGCAATTCTTGTTTCCTCTCCCTGATCATTTCTAAGGCGGGGGTGGTTGATGGAGACGACGTTGTTCTGGTTTCCGTTGAGGTGGGGTCCGCAGATGGGCTCTTATGAAGTTGTTCCTGGGGCTGGGTGGCTTCCGGCTGGTTAGAATTGGAAAGGACTGTCGAAGGCCCAGCAAAAGAGAGAGCAGTAGCAGCAGCAGCAGTGGTTGCTGAGCTGAATATACTCAGATTGTTGTTCTGAAGGTGGTGGGTGTTGGAGGACGGCCAGAAATTTAGGGAGTCGGTTGCGAGGCCCTGATGAGAGAGCAATAAGCTGCTGTTTTCGGCAGCTAATCGGAGACCCGGACTGCTTTGGAAGATGTCCTTACTCCTGATCCGGTCGTCGTCAGTAGACGTAGATGCAGTTAGAGAGCGAAGCCTGTACTCCAGTAAGGCGGCGAGATTGGGGTTGCAAGGGTGGATGACCTCTCTTACGTTGAGGATGAGTTGGGGAATGGAAATGTTGTTTGAGCTGTCGATGAGATCTTTTATGATGCCGTCTATCCATGTTGTCGTGTCTTCCGTGCCTCCTAAAGTGGAGGTGGAGAGTTGCAAGCCCGTTGCACCTGATCGGTTTCTATCAGGAGGGAATAAGGGGAGGCCGGAGAAAACACATACGGAAGGAGTAGTACTGGAGGTCATTTGATGAGCTAATTGAGACGACGATAAGGAGGGGTAGGAGGGGGAAGAAGAAGAATCCATGTAATTAGTTAAGGCGGTGGGAGCGGAGGAGGTATTATAATAATTAGAAAATTCAGACCCAGATCCGGCATGATTCAAATTGGTGGAAGAAGTTGGCAGCATCATCGTCATACTACTAGTGGAGTAGTTGGCAAGTACATGGTTTGAATGTTGTGATGATGATGGTGGATTAGGAGGACTAATACTATTAACAACTACTACTGAGCTTGCCCCACTATCACCGTTTCCTGTGGCTATTCGACGATGGAATCTGGCGGAGTTGTTGTTATGGAGTTCCATCTCGGACGCCCCTCTTTTCCTTACCATCTTGCTGCCGCTGCCAGCTTGCTCTTGCCCTTGAGGTGAATTCAAAGAATTAATAATGCTTACATTATTATTTGCAGTACTGTTGGAGGGATGGTTGGGTTGAAGATGACCACTACTCATTACTGGAGAACTCTCACTGCCGCCACCGTTGGCATAGTTATCAACCTGATCACGCACCATAGCAAAAGCTTTTGCCGCCATATACAAGAAGGTGGTGGTGATGATGATGATGAATTCTCAAGACTACTGCTTTGTTTTTGGTTTGCTTCATTTATCGTCTATATATGTAGACGTAAATAAAATAAAAATGGAGCGGGGCTTAATTAGTATTATTTGATGGATGTTAATTAAGAGGATCCAAGGAGAAAGAGGCGCAAATGTTCAGACACGAGCATTGGGATTCTGTGGTCTATATACTTCTCTCCTACCTCTCTCTCTCTCTCTCTCACACACACAGCGCAGAATACAAGCACACCACTCCTAAACCCAGCACAACATTCTAAGGCTAACCTTAATTACATTTAAACTACAAATAAAATAGGAGAGTGCTGCACATGTATGTATATTTAGTTACAATTTAAAACTGGCCTTTTGAATGTATCTATCTCTATACGGGTTTAAGGTTATGCACTACTTTATCTATCTAGCTAGTGAAATAAGAAAGGGGAGAGGCTGCTAGGTTGTGTGGTCTCATGGTGGTAGACTGGTAAGGCTAATGCTAATCTATTTGATGAAATGACGGATAGTTTGAAGATTTGAGTCCTTTTTGCACACAATGTCCTCTCTCTGTCTTTGAGCGTTTGACTTTGTATGGGAAACTTCCAACGATGCTTTTACCATTTACGATGGCCCTCGAAAGCCAGCGACACCGAGCTCCTCCTCCATTTTTCTAATTTTCTGTTCTTCCTTTTTGTTCTCGAAAAACTCAAAGAGTTTTAAAATAACAAAATGTGTTTAGAATAAAGAGGTAAATAATATTAATACCTGGTAGAAAAGATGGAGGGTTTTGTATTTTTTCAAGAGGTAAATAAATAATAGAAGATAATTGGGCGGGGGCAGGTAGAGAAAGGACGTGACAAAGCTGCTGCTGCTGCTGATGTGTATAATATATATATACATATATATATACAGTCATAATGGGAATGGGGATTGATTTTAGGAGCTGTCAATAACTCAGTTACCCATAAAACGCAACGTAGCGTTTGACATTTTGCTTTCAACAGCATGCAGCTTTTTCGTTTTGGTTTTATTTATTTGGTTCTTTCTTTACTCTTTGTTTTCGTTTGACTCTATCTTAGCTGTTGGGCTTCGGCAGCAACCTACCCCTCGCAGTTATCTATGCAACATCAACACCTATAAACTAAAACAACAATACTATTATTAATTTCTGTGTTTTTCTTTACAAATGCATACACTTTTCATATTAGTAATAAATAATACGTGATAAATATTATTAAGATATTATGTAAATGGGAATTGTTTAATTTGAAATTTTAATATAGTCAAAAATTAAATTAATTAAACAATAAATTATAATTATATTAATTGATAGAAAACACTAAATCAGTTTTACAAAATTATAAATAATCTTTTTAGATAAATTCATGGTTCATTGTTCTTTTTTATTTTAGTTTTTATGAATCGTGCGCATTCTTTTTATTTTCATTGATTTATTGTGCAATTGCAATTATGTTTTTACAGACTTAGCTTTATTTTCTTCTCATCACAACAATCATAACATATTTTTTTCAAAATCATGTGATGCATTTTTGTTTGGTTCTCTACAATCGGATGTGTTTTTTTCATATACAAAATCAAGTTTTATTTCCAATAAATATTTTCTACCTTCAATGGTTATTTAATGTGATAACAATATTTGGTAAAATATAAGCTTTCTAGCATCATTTCAAACTCTAGTTGGTTGTAAGATGATGTAAAATATTTGAGACAATAAAACGAAAAAAAGAAATAGTACAGGTTTTGAATTAATAAAAAAATTCAAAAACCAATATTGAGCATTAAAAAACCTAAATTATTATTTAAGTAAATTATACTAAATGATTTATGAAATTAAAAAACTAAAAATTGAAATCTCACTTGCTAAAATTGAACTCAATATAAATATTTTGGACAGCTATAGCCTATAACTCATTAAATTAAGTGTGTTTAGTTTTTCATGGTTAAAGAAAATTAATTAGTGCTCTTTAATTTTAAGATGGTTATGAAATTGAACTTCACCGGATTAAATGTAAGTAATAGTATTTGTATGGTCAAATATTTTTTCAGAAATCAAGAACAGCGTACTTAATAAGTAAGCATCTTGGGAAATAAAAATTTATATTTCAAGTTACATGCTTAATAAATTTTGATTTTTAAGCTTAATTATCTAGTATTTTCTTAATTAAATAATAATTTTATATAAACTACGTGAGTTTTGTGCATTATAAGTTTCTTTATAAATAAATAAAGAGAAAAGACCTATTATAATTCTTCATCTATTTGTATAGTAGAGTTTTCATGTAAATATTTACCTATTGTAATATAATTTGTTTTTATTATTTATTATATGATTATTTTACCATTTAAAAAGGTGAATATATTATTAAATACATAAAAGGTTAAACAATTAATCGTTCTAAGACTCAAACTGATTGTTAACATATAAGATACATCAAATATTAAATAATCAATCGTTTTAAGACTCAAATTGATTGTTTAATGAACATGAATGAGGAAAGATTATAACGGAGTCAATCATTTATCATTGTAAAATTTCATATAACATGAAACATGCAAATGAATAAAAATTTATATGCCGTAGGCTGCAAAAGTTGAACCTCTTTTGGGACTTGTCAGACAACAGCAATCAACTTTGGGCCATTTAATAGTTAGGCTAGGCTGCGTGAAAATTTAGGCACAATACTAATACATATTATATACTTTAACCTAATCAATCACGTCTTTCCAAATTTTGTGTTGGACTGCCTGGGGGCTATAAACGGGCCTAATGGCTGGGCTTGTAATTAAAGAAGGCAGGTTTCTGGATTCCAAAAATTGGCACTTCATATTATATGTATGTTAGGCAGGCCTGTCCAACACAAACAAACCCACACCTGAACAAATGTTTCCTCTGTCGTGTTCAAGCTGAAGATTTAGGTATCTATTCTGATTTCTTTCGTTTCGTTTCCGGTGTTTACTTTTTTTACTGAAGAAAGAAAGAAAAGAATAACTTGTTGTTTTGATATTTTTCAATTCCACTTCTCCATGCTGTTAGTAAGAGTTAATTTGAAATGTACCACAATGAATATTTTTATGCTTAAACATTATGTAGAATTAGCTGGGGAGCTAAAAGCGTTTGAGAGCAATCGTCCATAAGAATGAGAGAAAGAACGGTGCCAATTGTAGCTGCTCTGTGGCCAATTTGGTTGACGAAAACTTTTCTTACCCCATCGACGTCAAGGCCTTTTAGTAACCAAATCCTAAAGTCTCCATCTCTACTATCACTTGATATTACAGATTCTTGGTCTTCTGCTTCCAACTCTCATCACTCATCTATCCAGGAAACTCGTAAGTACTGCTCTCTGTGAGATTTTGTTTCTTTGTGCACAGATATGATGCTTATCCCTCCTTTATGCTCTGCTCTTAGCCTAGCTGTTTTTTCTATCTGCTCTGCAAGTTCATAAATCCAAAGCTTCGAATCCATATATTTCTGTTTTCATTTGATATAGTTTATACGATCATATAACAACTATTTGATACAGTCGAGATGAGTGGTCAATACTCAGCATTGCATGGGAGACTAGCTTATGAGAGTCCTTCTTAACTTTTATGTAAGAATGTTTCCCTCTTTCTTTTCTCTGCATTTTTTGATATGCAGTAAAAGATTACAATAACTTTGCAAGATATAACATGCTCTTACTCTCCACACAGTATTGAAAATAAGATCAAGTGGAGAAGAACCAGAGGGCCACCCGATTACCTATAAATAATAGACTCCACCCAGTTACCTATAAATAATAGGCTTAGGAAAATTATCTTCCTTTCATAACTATAAGGTTTCCTTTAGAATGTCAAAACTGGAAGGTGGCAGAATTGTGCATCAGTTGACTGTGTTAATCTAATATCCACGTATGTGTCTACTATTCAAATTTGTTCCTTTCTCTTCCAACTTTATAAATTGCATCAGCAAAATCTGCTTCAGGTCTTTAGCATGATTCTCCAACACATTTGACTTCATACTGTAATCAGCTTCTCTGGGCATTACCCATGTTCTGGAAATAAAAGAATAGGCGGGAAAGATGATCACCAAATTCACTATTGACTATGGAAAAAGAATTAATACAGTCGAGATGATATTGAGTGGAAATAATTTTAATTGAAACATCTATTATCACTGTTGTCATATACGAGGCACATGAGACACGGAAAAGTCATTTTTGTTTCATGGGGTAAGACATCACAAGGGACAAAGGGAGAGATTTGTTTCTTATGATGTCACAGTCATACCTACTGCGCCAAGAATTAATTGTTCATTTATATGAGGTAAAATATAAATCAGCATTTATTTTCTTTCTGCATTAACTCTTACTTATTAAAGTTCACTTATTTTCATTTCAAATTTAATTGACTCCCCATCAGTAGCTCGAATTGTTTCAGTTCATATCCAATGAACTGTATCAATTTACTTTCAAGTATGTGTGGTGTATTAATTGATTCTTAAGACCAAATTACTTTTTCCTTAACTATGTTATTTAATTCCACTAACCAAATCCTATATCCTCATCGTGTAGCTTTTTAGTTATGAATTTCAAGGGTGGTCATCTCCTTTATTCCTGGATGCAATCTTGAAGATATGTTGCAAGAAAAAAACAATATTTTTATGGAGTTCTTGTTTACTTTTGATCAAACTGCAGTACTATCCTTTAAAAGTTTACTGTAGCCAGAAAAAGTCAGAAATGATGTCGATCTGATTGATTTATGACAGAAAACAATTGGTCTGCTAAGATAATTGATGGTCATGCAATTGCTAGGGGGATAAAGTCTAGAATTGCTTCTGAAGTGAGCCGGATGAAGGAATTGATCGGACAGGTTCCTGGATTGGCTGTCATTTTAGTGGGTCAAAGAAGAGACTCCCAAACATATGTGCGTAATAAAATAATTGCAAGTGAAGAGGTTGGCATCAATTTTAAAATGACCGCCCTCCCTGAAAATTGTACAGAATACGAAGTTTGTAATGCTTTGTGTAGATTTAATGAGGACCCATCAGTTCATGGAATCCTTGTGCAGCTTCCCTTACCACATGTAAATTTTTCTACCTTGTCTTAGATTCTTCTACTTGAATAGAAGCCTGATGATTCTCAATTAGAACACTTTTAAAATGAATTATAGCATAATTTGTGATCTTTACATGGTTTTACTTTCTCGGTCATTTGTTGGTCAAGGTGCTACTTAGAATATGTTATTCTGATCATCGTTAATTCTGTTTTAATCGTAGAAGATTATTTAGATTGCTAAACTATCGTCATACATTTTACCGCAGTTATATCTTAGCAGTTCTGTTAGATAATAGAACCAATAAGTTCTCCTGGACTTGAATTTAAAATGCTTAAAATTGAACAGCATCTGGATGAGGCCAAAATACTGAGCGTCATAAGCCTAGAGAAAGATGTTGATGGATTTAATCCATTAAACATCGGGAATTTGGCCATGCAAGGAATGGAGCCATTATTTATCCCTTGTACCCCAAAAGGTTGCATCGAGTTGCTTCTGCAGTCAGGTATTGAAATCATGGGAAAAAAGGCTGTGGTGATTGGTAGGAGCAATATAGTTGGCTTACCCACATCCTTACTGCTGCAGGTAATAGCATATTCCATTACTTCATTCTGTTACATGTTATTTCGGAATCTTAGCTTGGCCAATTATTGATTATTGGGCAGAGACATCATGCTACTGTGACTGGTATTCATGCATTTACAAAGGACCCTGAAAAAATTGCCCGTGAATCTGATATTTTAGTTACAGCTGCTGGAGTGCCCAATTTGGTCCGTGGTAGTTGGTTAAAGCCTGGTGCAGTTGTCATTGATGTCGGAACTAACCCCGTCGAGGTGACTTTTTATTTTTTGAGGGTGGATTATCCCTCTGCTTTCTTTCTCTACTCAGTAGTCTGGTAACATTGCGTTGTTTTAGATGCTTTGGTGGTAAACATGGGTGGCAAATCAGTATTGGATCAATTGAATTTGACGAGTCCTGGGTTGAGTTCCAGAATTTGTAAGTGGGTTCGAGTCTGTTGGATTTCTTAAGTTTTCTTGAATTGGCTCCACTCAGCTTGAAGATTAAGGATGGGGATGTTTAGAGCATACTTCTAATTTCAAACTGAGATCTTGTGTGTAGGATCAAGATGGTTCACATAGAGTACTATATTTCAGTAAAATGTAAAAATGGAACTCCTGGAGAAATGTAGAATCCAGAATATTTTTGTCAGATAAGTTTAACTTCCACAGTTACACTATAAAGAGGAAGAAGTGAAATGAAGCACAAAAGGTTGAACAGGAAAAACGGAAAGCAACTTGAATCTTTGGCTCACAAAGTTTAATATTTAGTTTGCTTTTTTTTCCTTTCTCGGAGGGGGGATCGTGAATGAGGTTGGCTCGGGACAGGGTAATTATAATTATTATACTTGTTATTGTTATTAAGCTATGAATTTCTGAAACAGACATCATATAAATAGTGAATTTACAGGATCCAGGAAGCGAGCATGGTTACCGCCTCATTGGGGACGTTTGTTTTGAGGAAGCAACAAGGCTAGCTTCTGCAATCACGCCTGTGCCTGGAGGAGTTGGACCTATGACTGTTGCTATGCTGCTTTGTAACACTCTTGAATCAGCTAAACGTGCCTCGAAGTTTACTTCTAAGTTCCAATGAAGAGTGGTCTGTCTAATGCCATTGTTTCACATTTTAGGTGGTCTCATGGCTAGAAAAAAAGAGAGAAATATGAACGTGGACAAACTTGTCTTATAAATGTTATTCAGCTAATACAATGGCATGTTAAATTTGTCAGACTTGTGTATTGCGTTCAGCTGTTATATGATAGCATTTTATTTGTCTATATACCTCTCGTGTGACCGAGAGAAAATAAACAAAAAATGGGTATGTACCTTCTCGTTGCCAAGCATGACTTCTCCCCGACCCCTTCCTTTGATTATCCCGTCAGATCAGCGGGTGGTTGGTTAACATGTTTTGACCAGAAAATGGCTGCTTCCCACATGATTATCAATGAGCACATTAAACAGACGAGATCAGTAAGAAGATGGTTAATAATAATTTCTCTGTATTCAATGTTCTTTTTCTTGTCACACAGGTCTCTCTCTTTCTGGTAGTTTTGGGGTTGGGTCACATCCTAACTTGGATCCTGGGCTTCAGACTAGGAACATCTTCATATTTGCAACCTTAAATGGTTACTCTGTCCTTGTAACTAAGCATCCTAGCATGTAAGCCAATAACTCCATATGCTCTTTCGAAGCAGACTGTAGCACTGTAGAATATGGTTGAAAGAACTGCAGAGTTGGCTTAAACGATTGTGGCTCAAAATCATTTAGCTCCCACTAATAAACTAGTGCTAATTGGGAACAAATTAGCATTCGTTTTATCTGCTATTTAGAAGTTCTTGAACAAAATAGCTACTTGAGATTTACTGATTCTTTCTTACTCACCCATACTTTTTTAAACGTGGATCTCAATCAAATCCTTGCCTCTAGTATGTCTATTCATCTTTTGTTGCTCTTGTTTTTCTCATTGACCATTGAACATGAGAACAAAGCTTAGTCTCAGAGTTAAAGGACGACCTCAAGGAACCTCTTTCTTTCCTCTGCATTTTTCGATATCCATTAAAAATTACAATAAATTGTGAGATATCGAAAATAAGATCAAGTGGAGAAGAACCAGAGAATAATAGGCTTAAGAAAATTGTATTGCTTTCACAACTAAAGGTTTCCTTTAGAATGTCAAAACTGAAAGGTGGCAGAATTGTGCATCTGTCCACTATTCAATTTTGTTCCTTTCTCTTCCAACTTTATAAATTGCAGCAGCAAGTTCTGCTTCAGGTCTTTAGCATGATTCTGACCTACACATATGACTGCATACTCAAATCACCTTTAACATATGCATATGAATTATGATCATCATTGGAGCCCAATCCTCGAAAACATTCAATTATCATCCTCCTCCCTATTTTCTCTCTATTCGTCCCATAGGAGGAAAATTGGAGATTAAAAATAAAAGAAAAGAATAAATAGGAGGAAAAAAGTTTGGTTTAGATTAATAAGTTAATGAAAAAATATAATATTATTTATAATTAGTAATTATGTTTAGGAAAAATTACATTTACCTCCCTGTAATATAAAAATCATATAAATCTCCACTTCACTTTTCAATTGTTCATAATTAATGTGACCTCCTACACCATCTGCGGTAAAGGTAAAAAGTTTCATATTTGTAGGAGGAGGGGGCATAGGCAGAGGGGTCAAAGTGGCATAATAGATAGTTGAGGTGGATTAAATGAGAAATAAAATTATATTGAGGATGCCAATTGCCAAGTGCATATTTTGTTTACCCTCTCTCTCTCGCCCCTCGACAAACTTTTCTTTTGGTTTACTTGTGGCCGCTGAGTAACTGTCCGTCCTCCTCCGAGATGTGCGATTAGATATAGCGGGCCGATTGAATAATAAGAGAAGCAGTGCATTGTAAAAATCAAGCATTCATACTCAAGGCAGGCCGAGGACAACGAAGGAAGGAAATCAGAAGAGTTCATTCCCGGACAAAATCAATGGCATCCATCCTATCCTGTTTCGCATCAGTGGATTGACTGTCGGTAATTGAGAGACTGGTTATCCCGAAAGAAAAAAAAGGAATAAACTTGTTAAAAACGATACCACCAGATGAAGGGTGGTGGGGGCGGGGGTGTTTCATACCCCCTTCCGCCGGCGGCGAAGAGAAGATGGAAGGGTCTGGTGATTGCGGTGTTGGCCCTCGTTTTTCTTTCTATGCTCGTGCCTCTTGTCTTCTTGCTTGGCCTCCACGCTGGTTTCCGCGGTAAGCCCCCCCCGTTATTTCTTCTTCTTATAGAACATTATTGGATCTGCTATTTCTACTTCTCGATCGATTCCATATTTCCATTACTGTCAGTTCCTAAACTGCTGATGCATTATTTCTCTTGTTGTTTTCAATTTCACTATTCTCCCACCTTCTACTTACTTTCATTCCTCCACCAACCATTTCAGGATATGGCACTGAACAACGCAACTCTGCTCCAGTAAGATTTTCACCATATTTCGCACTCAGTATCTTTCTTTTCCTTTTCTATTTTCTTCAAACTCAAGCCGATTCATTGTTTTGCTCCTTTTCCCTTTGGGTGCTTCTTGATGCAAGTAGAATGGTGTAAAAAAAGTTTATGATCAACACAATGCTGCTGATACCAGAAATCAATCCCAGGTACTGAACTTTGTTACCAATCCCTCCAATCATATTGGCTTTGTTAACTATTTCAAGAACCTTGAATGATCTGGATATCGTTTTAATATGATAAACTCACAAGGACATTTGGATGGAGTTTTTTTATTATTGATTCTGTGTGCACCTGATGCACTTACAGATTTTGGTATTTCTGATTTGCTCTCCAGATATCATGCTTTCTGGATAAACCTTATTCGGCCTTCTTATCCTTTTGGTTTCTTTTTACAGGTTCACCAATCAACACATATGGATGATGTTATTAGAAGATGGTCTCCAACTTTTCCAAAGGTTCGTTCTTTATGCTTCTATGGTTAAGACTCATCTTTCTAGCACAAACAACTCATTGATAGTTGCATTATGCTGAATTTAAGTTTTTAGTGCAAACAACATTATTACCAGATATTTTTATCATTAGTAATTAAGTGGTAAAATCTTAATAGATTTATGGACATTAATCTATATAGCATAGAAGTAACGAACTAATCATATAACTTCAAACATCCGCCTAATTATTTTGCACGCAAGCATACTTTTTTGATGTTTTTGTGGGGACAATAGAGCTGGTCACAGATGCATAGTGAACTAAGATCTACATATTGGTATGCCGGGGTCATTTCTTGATTCATGCATGCGCTGTGGAATCACATATAGTTCTTGGGTAAATATGTCTGGAGTTAACGTAGGGTGATTAGATATTCGTCCGAAACACGCACATGCATATACAGACACATATGAGAGTGAAAAGCTACCCATACCACATTATATATCTGTCTGTGCCATGTTATATGTCTGTGGAAATCATTGTCTTTCTTGCATGATTAGTTTCCTTAATTAACAAAAGATACTTGCACCAATTAAATCTTGTAGACAAATTAACATCATTAGGTCATCATATGACTTATCGTGCTCTTTAGGGTCTTTCGACCCATCGTACTTTGGCAGATCCGGATCTTGAGGCTCCCTATAGATTCTGGTAGAATCTCCCAGCAGAATGGAGAGTTTCCTCTTTGTAAGGCCGAGATAGGCATAAAAAGCATATAAACTTTTCTTAGGTTTTCCGTGCACCTCTTCGTTCATTATGCCATTCCCTTTTGTCCCATTCATACCACTTAATCCTCTAAAAAGCCCAAGTGGACCCAACACCCAGTAGAATCACTTTCCAATTGCAGAGCTCATAAAACACCGTAAATACCACCTGCAGGCACTATTTGGCTTTTGTTTAATATGTCCCAAGGGTTAGAAAGAAGGTTCATTTGAGGTTTGCTGGTCATAATCGTGATTAGTCCTCTCCACCTTTTTTTTTTTCTAATCTTTGTCAAGAATCAAGATAGTAATGGTGTAGCATGTCCTTGTACCCCCTTTGCTGAAACCAGAGAAATAACAAAATGAGGGATATAAACTTGTTAAGGAGCTCAGTTGCATCTCCCTTATCCTAATATGTCTTTATATGACATGGCATATCTTGTCAAGACGTTATTTGACTCCTTGACTTGAATAATAATTGTGAATTGCTAGACCAAATGGAATTACCTAGAATGCATGTTCGTAAAATGTTGCTTTAATTGTCTTACCGAATGCACGATTGTAGACTGTGGAGACGTCTACTTTAACAGATTGATTGAGGTCATGAAAGAGATTGAGGCATGACCTTTTATACTGCTGCAGTGCAAGTCCTTTTTAGTGTAATGTTATAAACGTATTTTTCTAGTTAATCCAGATTTTGCTGGTGTAATGCCTTCTCCATTCCGTTAGAATTTATTCTCTTAGTTTTTTGTTTTTTAATATATTAGGAAATGGATATACTTCATTAAGAGTATCAATCATAGCATGATATACCTGTGAATATATGTGCTTTTAGACATCTTACTGTTAAAATATGCTCCAACATGACAACTGATGTTTCTAATGGCTTTCACGGTGAAGATTTCAAACATTGTTTGTGAATGATCTCTTTTGAAAAAAAACTAGAAAATAAGAACAGGAATACTCAACAACTGTTAGGGGAATTGTAATGTTTTATTAGGCATTAGATTCTAGGAACTTGCATACAAAAAAATGAAGATAACGATGGGAAATGAGAAAATCGGAGTGTGATTGGTGATGAAGCATGGGAGATGCAAAAGGAATGAGTTCAAAATTAATTAGTCACTACTCACTGGGGAAAATTTTGCTTTCGATTGTCGGAGGTGGGTTATAATAGTTGTTTTTCTGTTTGCAACTCAGATACATTTCACGTTACCAGTTGAAATATGTGCTAATCTGTTAATCTAACCGTACCGTAGGAAACGCTTTTATGCCTAGAGTACACTCAGGAGTACTATCAACCCAAAACTTTACAGTAGTAATTTTTTACTTTATCTAGATTGTTCTTAAGCAATTTTAATGCAGATTTCTTTTAAGTGACTTTTAATTCCTTTCATTCAGAGGAAAACAGCACCTGTTAGTGTTCATTAGCTCTTTAACATTTCTTTTTTCTTTTCCTGGTCAAAATTTCTTTTTCTGTTAAACATGGAAGTATTTTGTTTTCTTATGCCTGAGTAACTTCATCGGAAGCGTACTAATGCGTTGTAGCCTATTTTAAGTGAATATGGTAAGTCAGTGTATTACGAGTATTTCAAGAACCCTTGTACTGAAACTAGGCGACAGGTGGAGACTTTATTATATTTCAAACAAGTAATCTAATATTTGCTTGATAAGTAACTGTGTATCCTGTTTGAATTTCTGAGCACTAATCTTAGCCACTTGGGTCAGCCAACCGATTACATTTTTACTTATAGAGGGGAGCATTGTTTTTCTATGAAATAATCTTTTTATATGGAAATTCCTTTTCCTGACTTGTTCTGCTTACCTTTTGGCAGGTTTTTGGAAATAACTCTGTCAAGCACTCTGGAAATGATACCAATGGTAGGATTGCTGTATTCAAATAAGTATAGAAGAATATAATTTGCACATTTTCACGAAAAATTTGAGGACTCATGTTTTCTATTCATCATTTTGCTCTTCTTGGGAATGTAAACAGGTTTCCAAGTGCAAGCAGGTTTGCCGAAAGTCAAAAAGGTTAAAACCACAGCATTTTTCATTGAAATTGACTCAACTTGGAATAACATTCACATCTTGAAATGAATTATAAACATCAAGTATTAATAATATTGCAGAATACTGGGTCTCTTGTTGGAGATGAAGCTGCTGACGATATGGTAGGTGCTGATGAGAGTGAAATGACTTGTGAATTAAAATTTGGTAGTTACTGCTTATGGCGCCAAGAACATAGGGAAGAAATGAAGGACTCTGTTGTGAAGAGGATGAAAGATCTACTTTTTGTAGCACGTGCCTATTATCCAAGTATTGCGAAAATTCCAGCATTGGATTCATTATCACATGAATTGAAGCAAAACATTCAGGATTTTGAACGTGTTCTTAGTGACACTACTACAGATAAAGATCTTCCCTCTCAGTATGTTCAAACGCAACCTTTTGATTTAGATGCCTGCATCTGTTCTCTATCTTTAGACGTGCATTCTGTTCTGTGGCTTAAACTTGTCTTGATATCTTTTCCCAGTTATAAGCTTTATTCTTTAGTAGCTTTCCTGCCTGTTATGTGTACGGATGTGCATGGAGACCATGGACTGACCAGACCTCCACAGTTGAATTTGTCTATTTGGTTGGATTCTGTGGTTTATTTGGTTTCATTTTGCTTTATGTTTTGACCTAAAACTTGTGTTTTCAGTTAGTTTTGTTTCACTCGGAAAAAACCACGAGCCAATTGCTGATTTTCTGTTTCTTCGTTTCTTGTTTCCTTGACTACCAAAAATATCTAGATTTCTCTCTCTTGCTTATGTTCGAGCAGAGTCCTAAAATGAAGCATTCTTTGCTGCTTTCTGGGTGAATAGAGTGTTTCATCATCAGTGTACGGATTGAAAGCGGTTTAGATTGAATTGATTTAGAAACCAACAATGTTTGTCCTTTTAGATGGGGATGGTTTGGTGAAGATATAAGGGGAAAACATATTGATAATGTCAGCTAGTTCAAATCATAATAAAAACTGGGATTAAGATGAATTTGCTGTTTGGAAAAGATAATAAAAAAGAGAAAAAATAGTAAGATGTGTAATGTTTTGCACTGATGTAGGCTGCGTTGATAGAAATTTTGTTAACTTTGGTTTGAAATAATACTGGGAAAATTTCACTTTTGGTCCCAATGGAGTTCGGCCAAATCATGATTCATGATATTATTGTGACACTTTTTGTCTCGTTGGAGTCAAAATATGACACGTATAGTCCCAACTATCTACTTTTGGATGGAAATTATCCGCATGAAACACACGCTCTGTTAGTCAACTTCTCAGGATTTAAAACACGTGAGAGGCTGTTAACTGTGTGTTTCACGGGGATATTTTTTGTCCAAAAATAGGACGGGACGAAAAGTGTCACAAAAGTTCCTATGGGACTTGGGACTAAATATGAATTGGCCGAACTCCAATGAGGACCAAAAGTGTTTTTTTTCTCCATAATACTGGACAGAGAACCGAAAATGTACCAGATACACTGTTTGCTTTCCTCTAGTTGTATGCAGATAGGTTTGTCTTTAAATGCTTTGGTATTTGTCACTTTTCTTTGTCAAGGTGGACAACATAAATTTTGATTTAGAATATGAATTTTTTAAAAGATTTGTCTTTTCATAGCTTCTCGTCGTTTCTTTACTTGTTTTTTTTTCCTGTTTATATTGGTGGTGTGAGATTTGGAGCATGGATTGAAAATATCAGCTGCTTTGCGGATTAGTCTAAAGCAATACCTTATTGCGTCAGTCTCATTTTTCAAATATTTCTCCTAGAGTAACTATTTTTTGGAATCATATCTTGTTCGGTTTTCTGTTTTTTATTTTTGAAACATTCCATCCTTTTCTTCACTCAAGTGTGGAAGCTTTTAATTAGAATTGGGTTAGGTTGAATGTGTTGGAACATTTTTAGAGGTAAGTACCCAATAATGATTAAACGAATTTAAGCTGCCCAAGGTCACGAACCAAGCTGGGTGGTGTAATTGTGGTGGTTTGCTAATGCTTTTTCCTTGTCCTCCATATGTGCATATTGTTGCATGTTTTTTCTTGTTCCTGGTTAGCCATAGTGTTTTCCATATTTCCTCTCATATGTGCAATCCACTGCATTCTCTTTCCCCATTTCTGATTAGAGAGTAATTCATTTAAAGATGTTATCAATAAGATAGTGTTTGGCTTAAAACATCAGATCAGATGTTTGAGGGCTTATCATGTTATTAAATTGGTGTCGATGTATATTGTGAAGCTGTAAGTTCAGGAAAATAGTTGGACGTTTGAATGAAAAATTAGAATTCTACTTAAAACTAAGCATCTTTTAAGTTTGGATTAGTCGTGTATAGTATGTATAATTAGCGAGCTTTACCAAATTGCATGATTAGAGTCTTTCCTACAAACATAGAAATAATAAAAATGCTTGTAATATGAATAAAACCTAAATTCTACATCACATGATCAAAATCATTGTAAGAGCGTACACTCATGCCTCTACTTTTGTAATTAGACTACCAATTATTAGTCATGTGTGGACAATAACTTGTATTATATTGATATCTAAGATAATGATACTGTTACAAGTGCAAAGATACAGAGACATGATGGTACCAAGATATCACCAGTGTGTGATATAGAGACATGATCCGAGTATTTGAGTATGCTTCAGAACCAAGTGAAATGTGTATGTGCCAACATTTGTTGGTTTGAAATTATTAGAAATATCCTCTTTGGCATATATTTTCTTAAATCTGCAGGAATGAAAAGTTTATTCTTTTTCAAAGGGAATATCATGGTGGCGAGAGTGATGATACTTATTTCATTTTGATAATATCTAGTCGCATCATCGCCATTATCATACTAAACCTTTATTATAAGCATAGAACATAGAGAGAGAAAACATAATGAAATGCTAAAAGGTATTTGTTCATTTACATAACGAAATCACTGATGCTTGTAGGCGTGAAAACTGATTCTTGTTAACATCATAATATTGATAGTGAAGATGATAGTGGCAGTGATGAGGATGATTGTCGCTTTTATTACGTCATCGTCAAAATCTTATTTCTTTGATCAAGGGAAGCTTCTCTATTACTCATTTGACACAAATTAGTTGAAAAATATCAAACTTAATGAAATGGAGCATTTTGGGATCTCAAACTGTCATTTTGCTTTCATAACAAACTTTCCTGGTTGACCTATTAAGTAAATATTATATTTAACAGGATTCTTTTCTTGTATAACAGAAATTTTATGTTTATAATGCCATATTCTAATATTCCAGTTCTTTCCTGCAATTGGAGTAATTTCTTGTGGGAAATTATACCTATCTGTAACCTTTGAACATTTAGTGACTCATTTATGGAAGAAGTATGCTACTGTGACTTACATCATTATGTAGTTTCCATGGAATAGAAAGGGTCAAGGTCTTGGATTGAACTGAAATTGTTTTGTATGCGAAGTGATCAGGGTGGCTTAAAGGTTCAGAGATCTTACACACCTTAATTCCAATGCTGTAATTAGAAGCTGAGTTTAGCTCCTAGATAAATAGGCTCATAATACATCTAGCAAATTGCCCATAATAGCTAACAAAATGAGGGAATCTAGAAGAGTAAATAACAATTTTGCCATTTTATCAGGATTGAGAAGAAGATAACTAGGATGGAGGCTACAATAGCAAAAGCAAAATTGTGCCCTGTGGATTGTAATAATGTTGATAAGAAATTTAGACAACTAGTCGATCTGACGGAGGATGAAGCTAATTTTCACAGGAAGCAAAGTGCTTTCCTCTACAAACTTGCTGTTCAAACCATGCCAAAGAGCCTCCACTGTCTTTCAATGCGGTTGACTGTCGAGTATTTTCGATCTTCTATTGATGCTGAGGAGGCAGTGATTGAGAAATTTGTGAACCCAGACTTGTACCATTATGTCATCTTCTCCAGGAATATACTTGCATCATCTGTTGTGATCAACTCTACTGTACTACATGCAAAAGTATGACTTCTCTACACTTCTTCTCCTTTCAGCCTCCCTCCCCTTTCTGTTCTTTTGAACCTCAAACTTCCTGTTTTTTTTAGTTTGAATTGTTGTCTCATTGATTTAGGCTTGTTCTATCTGCAGAAAAGTGAGAAGCATGTTTTTCATCTGCTGACGGACAGGGATAATTACTTTGCTATGAAATTCTGGTTTTCGGTAAACAAGTATGGGGACGCCGCAGTACAGGTGCTGAATATTGAAGACCTTGAGTTGCATGATCATCATAAGGTGGTGCCGTTACATATGTCATTGCCTGAAGAATTTCGTGTTTCCTTCCGTAGGGTTGATAAACGTATTTCTACTCAAATTAGAACGGAGTATCTATCCATGTTTTCACATTCCCACTATCTCCTCCCTGAGATATTTCAGAATTTGGAGAAAGTTGTGGTTTTGGACGATGATATTATTGTTCAGCGAGATTTATCAGCCCTCTGGAATCTTGACATGGGTGGAAAAGTAAATGGTGCCATGCAGTCCTGTGCAGTGAAGCTGTTTCACCTAAAAGCTTACATGTCTAGTAGCGGTACTGATCGAAATTCTTGTGCTTGGACATCTGGAGTAAATCTTATTGATTTGTCTAGGTGGAGGGCACACAATCTTACAGAAACATATCAGAGGTTGGTGCACAAGGTGAGTTTGGCTACTTTTTTTTGTTTTGACTTGGTTCATTATACATTTTGTTGCAGAGGTTGGTGCGCATGGAATATCTGGTGTATACAAACAGAATAGTTGGTGACCCAAGTGTAAAAAGTGATGGATGAACACCAATTGATTCTCCCCTTTGCCCTTTCACCAAATGGAGTTTTCACCAACATATTAATGCTTCCTATTTATGTAGTACAGTACTAGCTGATATACTATGTAGCTAACTGAACTCTGAATGAAAAGGCTAGGTTCTAATTGAGACAAAAAAATTAAAATTAAAATTCCAGAAAGGTAGGAGACGATCAAGAAAATAGGAAGTGATAGAGACGGGATGGAGACTAAATGACAAGGAAGGAAACATTGCAAATGGGGAATCAGAAACTAAAAGTGACATAGCAAAATGCTCTGATTACGAGTTAGTATAAGTGTATATATTTCAGAAATCATTGCCCTTCTAAACATTCTGTCTCAATTCCTGCAAGATATGTAGATAAAGGAAACAAGGTATCACTCAGGCTTTAGACGAATGTGAGAAGTTTGGGATAGGGAAGAAGCAGGAAAATTTGAGATTTTACTCAACCAGTTTAAGATCCAATTTGCTTCTACTTTAAATAAACATGGAACTTTTACTATCCTCAACTACGAGCAAAACAAGTAATTGAGTGGTCAACTCTGACCAAAACATGTTAACCTGATGTAATCAGACAAAGTTTGATCTTTTGCTTCTGGGAATTGATTGATAAGTAATTTTTAACCTGGTGTAAAGAGAACTTGCAAAATAAATCTTGATCATCTTAACACTGGACCTCTCTGTTTTGGTCTTATTGCTGCCTTGCCACCTTATACTGTACATATCTCTCAAATCTAATTCCATTTGTGAGAGTAAAACTTATCCCTATTGGTGAACTGAAGATCAGTCTGCCTTCAAATTCACAAATGCCACTATGGATGACAGTATGTGGTGGAGATCTTTATGTTGTAATACTTGCATTATGAATGTTGCAGTGTCTCGACTTCTAACAAATGAATAACCTTGACACTTGGAGTAGATTGCCTCAAGAGTTTAATTTGTCTTCTATATTTATTTTAAGTTGGGAATTATCTGCTTTCGTTTATAACCTCGAATAAGCAGAGCAACATGTGAATTTGGGAACTGATATTGGTTGTATGGTGTTATTATATGGAGTCTTTGATGAAAGAGCATTAAGTGGCTTTAGATACTAGAAGGAAATGGAGGTTTTAACTACTGTATTTGTATGAAGCAAGGAGCAGGGTGTGGGAGTTGGGGGGAGGGGGTGCTGGGGTGCTGAGGCTCAGTTAGGCTTCATAAATATACTACAAGAGATTGTTGTATGGTAAACGTAAATTTGCTACCTCTCTTGGACACTTCAGCCTAAATTCTTAAAAGAAAAAGTAATTCTGTCCATCTTGAATCTGCATATAATACCAAGCCTTCGAGTCCTTCCTCTTTGCATTCTCGCTGGTCCGTCAGTGTTAGATTCCACGAATTGTTGTACGTGGTAAAGGAACTCTTAAACTCAAGGACTACTGCTGGCATTTTATGGTTTCAGAATAGGATAGGTTAGCACTCTTAGCAAAATAGATAAGTTTATGGTACCTGTAGATCTACATTCTTGGAGATTTTATAAAGGTTACTCACTATTTTTGATTGCGCCTTGTATGTTGGTCGATTTAACATGTCATAATCAAGAACTTCTACAAACAAACATTTTTTTTGGTAGTGTGGTATTTCTGATTGTTACCCTCCTCTTTATGATGTTGGGAGCAGATGAGCAGAGAGGAGTTATCCGAAACTAGTGTGTTAAGCGCTAGTTTGCTCACATTTAAAGATCGAATTTATGCTCTAGAGGATAGTTGGATATTATCAGGTCTGGGACATAACTACGGAATGGATTTGGAGGCCCTCAAGACAGCAGCGGTGTTGCATTTTGATGGGAGCATGAAACCATGGCTTGAGCTTGGCATTCCGAAGTACAAACGTTTTTGGAGGAAGTTCTTGAACCAACAAAATCAGTTCTTGAATGACTGTAATGTAAATCAGTAGGGGGCCATATCCCTTCTGTTTGCTTCTGAAAGTCGAGGTGACGAATATTATATGTGGAGCAAGACACCAGATTTCCCTTCTGCCAGGTACTGATGAAGCCACGATCAGTTTGACATGTATTTCTGTTTTGTTGGTCATAAAAGAAGAGGATTTACATTTACATTTGGCTGGGTGAAAGGTAACAGGTCTAGCAGTCATCTCACTGGCTGTGGTAGAAGAACAGTAGTCAAGTTACACATGCCTATCATATCTATTAGACTGCGCATGAGTAATGCCGGAGTTCACTTCAGCTAACTAGAGAGAAGTAATGCAACTGGAATGTTTTCGATTTTTTTTCATATTTGCTTGTGGAGGGATGTAAACCAATGAAAATTCCCCTCGAGTTAATTTACTTTTGGGTATCTTGTCGTGTGGCATCTAAGTTTCATATGAGAGTGTTAGTTTCTTTCTTGCACATGCCTGGCCTCGTGAAGATTATTATTGATTGACCACAAAAACATAATATATAAACTATAGTTATATTATATAGAACAATTGCACACTTTAGATTCATTTGGAATTCCATAAGTTTCAGATTCTTTGGGTAGTTGTAATTTGTTAAGAGTAAGTGGTAGCCCATGGATTTGTTCTGAGAAGAGAAAATTAGATGAGTACTTGTCATCCATAGAATATTGAATTAGAGTGCGATATTTGAAAATATAGAATCTGTACTGATAGGTAGCATAACAAAAGTAAATATAAGTTTTGTAAATATTTGATTTAAATTCAACTAATTGTTCAGTTTAAGACTAAAGATGCGCAATCTTAAAGAAGAGATGCAATGAAATGTGGTGATTTTAGTAATATTTTAATCTAAAACTGCACATGATTGAGAGTTGCAATTGGGTTGAAAAAATTGCAACCGACATTCTTTATGAAAATGGTATAATTATTGTACCAGATTTGCTCAACTTCTCTAAAGTTATACCTTTTCAATTGTTGATTAACTATCGGAATTGAAGGAATATGTTTTATCCAACAAGTAATATATCTTCTAAAGAATTTCTAAGCCACTCGAGTTCTTCACCGTCTTTATCCAAAATTACTAACTCTTATTTTATTGTTGATGGGTTATGCATGTCTGTTTAGAAGACTTTTACGACATAATTCCTTCACATATGGTAAAAATTTAATAATTGATGGATTTGGAGTCATTCGAGATATCTAATTCGCATCTTTGTATCCTTCTAGTAGTACAATAGGATATCTCGTATAATATAATCTAGAGTATCTTATATATCTAAGAATCCTTCTCAATGCAATTCAACAATCTTTATTTGAATTACTCATACATTACTCAGTTTAGGGATAATATCCATACATGTGTAGTTTATAATATACGTTAAGCTATCACAAGAATATTTAAAATTGTGATGCAGGTTTTCTAAAAAAAAATTCTAAACTTTAAATTAGAATACACATGTGTCTTACAAAGAGGTTATGTCATATAAATTATAATCAGAGATTTGAATCTTTAATATAACACCAATTTTTTCCATAACTATAATGTCAAAATGTCATTTGAACATGCTTTGAGTATTCATGATTATTGTTTATTAGTACCATCTTACATACATAAAGATCATAAATAAATGACCGTCATTGTATTATTTTGAAAATGATCTAAACATTTTCTTACAAACATCACACTCTTAATAAGGGCTACCATATTGCACCGCAAAACAACAATGTCCAACAAAGCACCTTGGACCCTTTTGTCTTCTATTTTAGCTAGGTGAACTTGATTCATTTGTTTTTGTGATTTGATTCCCCATAATTTTAACAATTTACAACTTTCGTTTCTTATTTTTTTCCTTTGATTTTTCAAAATGCTTACGTTTTGATTCAACCAAATTAGTCATGAAAGGTGAATGCTTGGTTGATCTGTTATAAATTAATCTATCGTCTTCTTCAATCATATCCTTGCGTTTATGCTTTGTTATAAATCAAATAAAAGCCTGAAAAGACCGGAAATAAGTTATTTAGGGTTTAGGGTTTAGGGCCAAATATTATATCAAATAGAATATTAACTATTTTATTAAGTGGGTTTTTTAATAAAATAATAAAAATAATTCCTTTTTATTCAAAATAATATTATTTTGTAAAGTTTATGAATCTAGCATAAAACGTCGGGAAACTCTATCATAGTCTCTACCCAATGGAGCCGGTCATTTAGAATACGGTAATTCCGTAGACGTTTGGGAAATTCTATCATAGTTCCTACCCAATGGAGCCGGTCATTCAGGACCACACATTTGGGGTGGGGTGGGTGGCTTTTTACCTCCACCACCCATACAAAAACCACCCACCCTACCCCAAATGTGTGGTCCTGAATGACCGGCTCCATTGGGTAGAGACTATGATAGAGTTTCCCATAGACATTTTATGGAAAATTCTATCCTAGACCGAGACCAACGGTCCCGGTCCAATTTTAACCACTCATTTTGGTGAAAAGGGATGGTCCCCACGTGGGGTGGTGTAAAAAACCACCCCACTTTTCACCAAATGAGTGGTGTATCTTGGCTGGGACCAACGGTCCCGGACCAAGATAGAATCACCCAACTGAAACGTCATTGACATTGACGTTTTCAATCATTACACCATTTTTCCAATCATGGCTATAATCATTACACCATTTTTCCCCTTTTTTTTCTTTTAAATTTGGTCTGTTTCCTCATATTTGCCATTTGAATCATATACAAATTTACATACAGGTATTTTAGCACTCATTATTTTAATCTCTATAATAATATGTTTTTATTTATATAATGTGAATTAATTAGTTGATTTTAAACAATAAATAAATAATGAGTTTGATAATATATTCAATTTAGCTCAAATTTTCTTGGGATGATTTAGGGGTGTAAACGAGCCAACCTCGAGCCGAGCTAGGTGATTTTTCCAAACTCGAACTTTTTGAGTTCGGGCTCGAGCTCGTGAGCTTAGGTTGGAGCTCGAACTGAGCCCAAGCTTGCAAGCTCGAACCTGAACTCGAGCCGAGTCTATTGAAATTTTAAAATTTTGGCAGGAATTTTGAATAATTTTAAATTAATTATTTAATATATATTTATTAATATAATAATAAAAATAATAATATATTAAAAAATAAAAAAAATAAAAACTCACGAGCCTTTTCTCCAAGAGAATTGGGCTCCAGCTCGAGCTCGACTAAAAGTTCGAGCTCATGAAACTCGGCTCGAGCTCGACTAAAACTTCGAGCTCGTGAAGCTCGGCTCAAGCTCGTTCGAGCCGAGCTAAGCCGGCTCAAAACCGGCTCAACTCGACTTACAGCCCTAGGATGATTTACTTATAAACACACATATAAAATTTATAAATACAAGATTCACTATTTTAAATACATCGACTTACTCTTATATCATATGCTATATGTTCAATTTTGAGGCCATAAATTTTCCAAATACTCGTTAATTTACATTATTTATATATTATATACTAGCCAAACACAATAGTATAATCATATATTTAAAAATACAATAAACTTCTTCATAAATAATTAGATCCATAAACATTTTAATCTATTGGGTGTAGTCTATAATTTTCTTGTTTTGATCATTAATTTAATTTATGAAATTAACAATTTAATTCGAGCTAAATCGAATATATTACCAAAACTTTTATTTTTTTATTCAAAATTAATTAATTCACATAAATATGAATAAAGACATATATCATAATAGAGATTAACATGTAATTTTAAAAGAATTTGTATGTAAATTTGTACAATTAAAATAGCAAATAAGAGCATCTCCAATGTGATCTCTAAAATAGCGATTTTTTTTCTCTATTTTAGTGACTGCTACAGTAATTCTGCTCCAATGTATATCTCTATATCTCACTCTAAAAGTATATTCCACAGAATATTCCTTTTTAATCCCATTTACTATTATTTCTTATATTTTACAAATAACACCCTACATTTAATTCTTTATTACATATTCATCCAAGTTAATATTTTTTTTATATTTTATAAACTTATAGTGCGCTTCGCAGAGTTAGTCGGGGGTCTCGCTGACCGGTCAGCGAGTCGGGGGGTCCAGGGGGGCGACGCGCCCCCTGGCCTGGGGGTCCGGGGGGGCGGAGACGCCCCCGGCCCGACGGTATGCATGGATTACTAATGGAACTCGGATTTAGAGCTGTGTCTTATTTACGTTTTCAGTTCCATTCCATGTAATATTAGTTATTACCTATTTCATGTAATATATCCATGTTTCAATTAATATTTTTATATATTTTAATTTATATTTAATATTATATAATCAAATATAAAAATAACATATATAATAAAAATAACATATATCTAATCGTAACATTTATAAAATTTAGGGGCTTAATTGTAAATGGACCAAATTGTACTAAATCATAAATATATATACTAAATTAAAACAAAAAAAAATAAAAAAAAATTGAAAAACCCACGGCAAATTTGCCGTGGGGGCCCCACTGGTTTGCCGTTCCATTGGAGCGGCATTTTGGCCCACCAACGCCAAAATGCCGCTCCATTGGAGATGGCCTAAGGGAAGTAAATCTAAAGAAAAAGTGAAAAGGGCATGTTGATGGTGGGCCAACCGGTGATGATTGAAAACGGCTACCTACATGACGTTTTGTACTAGTTTTACAACTTGTACAAAATGATATTATTTTGTAGTAAAAAATAATATTTTTGTATTATTTTGTTAATAAGCCCGGAAATTGAATATTTTCCCCTGTTGGGCCAGGGAACCCTAATAAATAAAAAGGAGTCTTTGTTCCTAGTTTTAGATCATATATGGAGTCTTCTTCTAGGAGACGCGGAAGCCAGTCGGACTCCGATGAGCGGCGGAGGAAGGGTAAGAAAACGAAGATTACGGAGGAAGACATTACTGAATACCTGGCTAAGAAGGCTCACAAAAAGGTACTCTTCCATTCATACATATATATTTTGGAGTCTATTCACTTGCCTCTAATTTTTCCGACTACTGATAGGCTATGAATGTTGCTAAAAAGCTCAAGTCACAGACCGTCTCTGGTTACTCCAATGATTCTAATCCCTTTGGTGATTCTAATCTTAATGAAAAGTGAGTTATCCCGTCTCCTGGGACATACCGACGGTTATTTTTCACTTTGTTTTGATGATCATCTAAACCTTAATTAATATTTCATTTACACCTTACTTTAATTTTAACACACAAGCTCATGAAGATGCTGTGCTATTTAATAATAAGCTTCAACCTTTCACGAATGTCAGATTTGTGTGGCGGAAGAAGATTGAGCGCGAGGTATCTCAAGGCGTGCCTCTTGATGAATTCTCCATTAAAGCAGAGAAGAAGAGGCAGAGAGAAAGAATGGTAACATTATTTAAGCCTGGATTCCATTATAGTTTGCACTTTAACTTTTTTTTTTGTTGTTCCTCCTTCTCCTTCTTCTTCTTCTTCTTGTTATTCAATCCTCTGATGTAGTATATAAGAATATTGTCATCTGACATGAATGGAATGTCTTCCTTATTGCATTATGAACACAGTAGTCCTTCAAGTGTTCCCTTCATTGATGCGAAGTATAATGATTATGTGTTTACTTGAGTAGTTCCAGTTAGCTACTCCTCTAAGTTTGGTTGAAAGTTGAAACTGCATTCAAAATGAGTAGAAAATGATATCAATTGTGAAAGGATTGCACACTTTTGAAGAGTGTGATGTTCCCATCTAAGCTCCAGGAGGATACTTATGAGCAATTAAAAGAGATTCGTTTGAGCAATATCATTATACAAAACTTTTTCATGAATTTTTTTTTTGTTTTGAAAATTGATTTTATTGAACTCCAAATGTTAGAGAAAATTGAAGCTGTAAAGATCATTAATATTATGTTATTTCTGTTTCTCTCCAATGCTATTTATGAGCTGTTTAATATTCTTGCACACTAGGCCTATGACTGCAAGGTAATTAGCCACTTATATAGGTGCTCAACTTGAGCTCGAGATTCTTCGATAGCTGAGCTTGAGATCAGATAAAGTTAAATTGATGCACCTTTTGTAATTCCGTCTTCTATTATATAACTGGCAATTCAATGTAAGATACATGATATTGTTTATGTCATCATAATATCTCACTTTATACTTGGTTTACTTCTATTACTCACTCTTGATATACAAACATTGTCTTCAAAATATTTTATTTAGACACACATATGTTTTCGTACATATAATGCGAATATCATAAGTATCCTATGTGTATTATATAAATATATATTTTGTGTGCGTGTTATCAAAAGATATAATCAACTTATAAAACATTTTTCTTAATTTAGTTAGATATTTAATTTCTTTTATTGTTACACAAAAGTTTTTTTGCTCATAATGGTTTCATTAGGAAACTTATCTTGTTGACCATGTAGCTTGTCAACTTGTACCACTGATTCACAGATTTGTTTAGAAATCTTGCACTACTCTTAACAGTTAGGCATCGATGAATTACATTGTAATTGTGAATACACAAAAAGTATTTCTACTTTTTATTTTTTCTTTCTATTTCACTTTTACTGGAGTTATTGAAGGGTTTGCTTGCATAGAATAAGTTAAAAGAATAAATCATATTTCATTAATTGTAAATGAATAAGCGTGCATTATCATTTTAAACAACTTTAGGATATTGGTAGTTATTTTCAAATATTTTTTAAAAACTTCATCTTAGTACAGAATAATAACTTTAGGATATTGTAAAAAAGCGCTCGAGCTTGAGCTCTGGAAGATGGGCTCAATGAGCTCGAGAGATGTCATTTACAGCCCTTCAAAAGTCTCCTTATGTTCCTTCCCCTTCTAGTTTTACTAACTGCATCCTATGTTTGATTCTAGTTTCCTAGATGAAGCTGTATTCTGCTGGTTCATTCTCCAGGTAGACTCTATATTCACTTTCTTCTTATTGTAGGCTGAGATTGAAAAAGTGAAAAAGAGAAGGGAAGAAAGAGCAATCGAGAAAGCACAACACGAGGAAGAGATGGTAGGATCCTACTTAATCTTTTGTTTAAATGTCTTTTGTGTTTTTCTGACTTTGGAGACTTTATTGGCTGATTTCCTGTATGTTCTTCATTGACAACATTGATTGTTTGTCCATATTTTGAATGGTGATTAACCCTCACTTTTATAGGCACTGTTGGCAAGAGAGCGTGCTCGAGCTGAGATCCATGACTGGGAGAAGAAAGAAGAAGAGGTGAAGTATTTAATTGTAGCAACATATTTCAATCTTCACCTTTGCATTGAGATGTATTTCTTTTTTTGCTGGGATTTTGTCATGACGTTAACTCCTTGGCCTTACTGACCTCGTGATATGTTTGATTTACAGTTCCATTTCGATCAAAGCAAAATTAGGTCAGAGATTCGGTTACGTGAAGGTCGTACTAAACCAATTGATGTACTCACCAGACATCTTGATCCTTCAGATGATTTTGAGATAGAGTTAAATGAACCGTATATGGTCTTTAAGGTAAATTTATTATATTCCTTAATTCTTAGTCTTGTTTATACCTCTTATGCTTATATTAGGGTGAATAGTAAAGAAACTTTTTATAGGTTTCTCTCTTACATATTTAAGGCCAATCAAGATTTTGTAGAATTATCTTTTGATTGTATATTAATTTTTCTTTCTTTTGTTTTTTTGACTATATATTGAAATTTGACTGGAATGTGTTGTATTAGGGTTTGACCGTAAAAGAAATGGAAGAGCTTCACAATGACATAAAGATGCACCTTGATTTAGACAGGGCAACTCCTACACATATAAGATATTGGGAGGTATTATACTTTTTCTCTCTCTCTCTCTCTCTCTCTCTCTCTCTCTCTCTCTCTCTCTCGATACCCTGGCACGTGCATTTTTAGGATATAGTGTTTTCTGTTTACTTGTAGTTAAGTTATTTGTTGTTTTATATCATATGGCCCATTCTTATGTTATTTTCAACCTGTTGCAGTTCTAGTTTTACTCCTCATAGTTCGTGTTGGAACAATTACTCACATCGACATGGATGTAATATTTTTTGTGTAGTTCTGGTTGTATGCTACCAGATTTTTTTTTTTTATGATTTTGTTATCTCGCCTCAAGCTTTTTTTCCTCATGCTTTTAGAAAACATATGATTTGCCATGCCCTACTATTCATTGTATATTTATTCAACCTTCATCCACATTGCTTATCATCATTGTATATTTAAGCAAGTCTTATCATTCTTTGTTAATCACCCCAAAATATAATACAATGGTTAATCCCTGGTTTATGCTGACTTATGTAGATTTTGGAGGTTTTAGTTTTCTCTCTCCCACCTTCTAATTGGTGCATGTTAGGACTGCCATCACATACTTGGATATTTTCCCTTTTAATTGGTGTATGGAATTCACAGGCGCTTCTGGTAGTTTGTGAATGGGAGTTAACTGAAGCCAGGAAAAGGGATGCTTTAGAACGTGCCCGAGTGCGTGGAGAGCAGTTACCTCCAGAGATGATTGGTGAAGAAAGAGGTTTGCATATGAGCATTGAAACAGATGTTAAGAATCTTTTACAAGGGAAAACCTATAGTGAACTAGAGGCCCTGCAATCCCAGATTGAATCACAAATGCAATCTGGGACTGCGAAGGTGGTTGAATACTGGGAGGCTGTTATTAAACGTCTCCATATATTCAAAGCAAAGGTAATGCTCTGAACTTGGGTCTGGTTCTTGCACACTGAATTACTTTTGACATTTACATATGAAACTGCAGGCTTGTTTGAAGGAAATCCATGCCAAGATGCTGCGCAGGCATTTGGAACGCCTAGAGACTCCAACAGAGGATGAAAGTACCAAGATTGAATCAAGTGCAGGACTTGATGAGCAGGATTCTGATCAAGATGCAGATGGTACATATAGTTTTCAATATTTTCATATGCCTTTCTGGATTTATGGACATTCAGTAGTCGACTGACAGTCTTTGAGTGTACAGATGCCGAAGTTCTCTCTCCAATACCTGTAATGGCTAAGGATGCCCAAGATGAAGAAGAAGCAGGGGGCTCGTATTCACCACAATTGTTGCATGATGACGAAAATGAACATGCAATTGACCCTGAAGAGGATAAGGCCATTCTGGTAATTCGACTGCAGTCTTTAAATATTCACTCATATATCTCCATCTTTGGTACATTAGGAATAAGAGTGGGTCTTTGGAAAATGATGCTTCAATTTTGCATTACACATTTTCTTGTTAAGGGATTACTTGTTATTTCTGAAGGGGGAGAAGGTAGTAGAGCACACAGAAAAGCGAATAATTGGACTTTAAATCGCCTATTTGTGTCTCTAATAGATACTCGTTCCAGCCTGTCCTCGCACACACATAGTCGGATACATTCTCACAAAATTATGTGCGCTTGATCATGCTTGCAGCCCATTATGAATAACCATTGCATTCTTTTTTGCTCTTTTTGTGCATCCTTATCATGCTTCATTCTTTGGATTTTCTATGAATTGCAACCTTTACAAGGTTTTTGCTAAGTAAGCAGTGAATAGTGAAAATGCCAATTAAAAGTATGGGTTAGTGGACAATTTCAGAGATATTTCTGTAATATCATCAGTTGGGGTTATTTTGTATTTGTTAGAAGTATGCCAATTTTAGTGCTTTATCTCATTCCCAGGCTTCCCATTTCTTTTAAGAATTGTTATGTTGTTGTTAGTTGAAGAAGAAGAACATCTCAAATCCTTAATCCTTGTATTTTTCTAGTGATTTTCAGTTCAGATCTTTGCAAGTTTTACTATTCTAATGATAATGATAAGGTTAAATGTTTGGAGACGTCCAAAGTTTGTCATTACTCATAATGTTCTGATTTCTTATTGTTCCGGTACTGTATTATCTGCTGGAAAACCTTTTAAATTTCAATTGTAGGACGGTTCTGTATCAATGTATTTTGTTTTGTTCTATTTTTCTCTTTTCCTTTCAGTTTCTAGTCATTTCTAATTCCAAGACCTAATACGGTCAACATAATACATTTTTTATTGTACATGTGTATACTTGTACAGGAGAGGAGACGTATTGCTGTACTAGAAGAGCGGCGCATCCAAGAACTGGCTTCAAGGCCAACTCCTCCTGAGAATAACTTTGAGAAAAGTATCTTGAAAGCCATGGGAGCCATGGAGGAAGGTGATGCAGTATTTGGATTAAGTGATGAAATTAACCTTGATTCCCAGGTAGTTGTATTAGTCATACCTGTATATTTTCATTTCAAAATAGGGAATTATCTGATTTAACTTTGACATGTTCACCCCTTGATACAAATGGGTACACAGGTTTACTGGTGGCATGACAAATACCGTCCAAGAAAGCCAAAATATTTTAATCGTGTTCACACTGGCTATGAGTGGAACAAATACAACCAAACTCATTATGATCACGACAACCCGCCCCCAAAAATTGTACAAGGATATAAGTTCAACATTTTCTACCCTGATCTGGTTGACAAGTCAAAAGCTCCAAACTACACCATTGAGAAAGATGGGGATAGTTCTGAGACTTGCATCATAAGATTTCATGCTGGCCCCCCTTATGAAGACATAGTAAGTCGTCTTTGATCTCTTTTATTTTCAATTTTTTCTGATGCAACCTTCTTTAAAAAACTAAACAGTTCTCATGAAATATAAGGAAACAACTCTGGGAAATGCATTTACCCCTGTTCATTTTGTGAATAGGCTTTTCGTATTGTCAATAAAGAATGGGAGTACTCGCACAAAAAAGGGTTTAAATGTACATTTGAACGGGGAATCTTACATGTGTACTTCAACTTCAAACGCTATCGGTATCGTCGCTGATGATCTGTGAAAGATCCCTCAGCTTACAGAATTGTCAATGTACGGTAAGCATCGAATCTGGGCTTAACCTGACAAAAATTTGTAGAAAACTGATGATGAAAGAGGAGTGTTTGTGAAAATATGAATAGTTTGAGGATTTACAAGTCGGAAATCAAACCTCAGAATTTCCAATTTAGGGTGAGTATTACACTAACTTTTCGCTTGGTTAGAATTGAGTTATTACACCCTTGTTCAAAGACTTATCTTCTAATAATCTGAAGACCAACAATGGAAGTCCTTGCTAGCTTAACTTGCATGGTACTTTAGCCCTTAATTTTCCCACACCATTTGGAAATGGAAATTTATCTTAAAAATATAAACACATTTGGCATTTTCTCTTCCATAAGATGGATGTTTGTTACAAATTATAGTATCAGAAGTTCTTTCATCTCTTGATTATATATGCAGAAGATGCTTAAATATGATCCAGCTGACAAAATTTCTAGGAAAAGTTGCTCTGAACCACCCTACTTGGGGTAGCTATCATTGAAATTTTGCAGTTAATTTTATTGGAAGATGTTATCACGTTGGTCATTTCAACTTTCTTTTATATTTATTTTATTGCAACATCGTGACCTTGTACTTTTCATGTCTCGAATTAAATTTCTAAAATAGAGCTAATATAGTTTTAGATTTTTTTTTTTTCGGATTTTAGCATTTACGTAATTACTGTAAACTTCATGCTACCCATGTATTTTTGTCGCACAGAGATTGTTGTTCACGGCCCTGCTTCATTGGATTGAAGAACCAAAACCGAAGCAAAATCTGATGTGACTTTAGAGAGTTGCAAAGCTGAACAATGCAATTCTGTTGGGGATACCTCCTCTATCTTCTTTGTTATTGCTATTACTTTTGTGTCTGCCAAGGAATGTATACTTTTTTACTGAGTAAAATGAGGCAAGATGTATTACTTTGCGTTTGCTTGAGTTTGATAAAAACATTTGTTAATGTACATGTTGATGTGGATGGTTAGAAGCGAGGAAGATCTGATCCTAGTTTGAGAAGCAATTTTGACTGGGAAATATTGCATTTTCTAGAATCCCATGAAGGACAAAAAAGTCAGTCCAATATAACGTCTTGACTTGAGTTACCTTAGATAGAAGTTTGCGTATAGGTGGGTGGGGTACATGTACTTGTCATGTATAGAAGAGTTAATACGCACCTAATAACCATAAACCACCTGCCTCTCACCCATGAATTAAGAAACAAGTGTGAACAAGTGGAATTTATTTCATGTCATCATCACGGGTGGGTGACCGCGACTCCAATACGGATACCTGCATGTTTGGTTTTGCTCTTGGATTTCATATTTAATAGTATATTTTGTTTCAAAAATCATTGTTTTAATTATAATAAGCAAATAATAATGTAGTTGTTGCCTTGTTTTCAATTCAGAAAAAATTGGTGTGGTTAATTAAATGCTTCCGTCTCCATCAGCGTGTAAAATGGAGTTAAAGAGTTGGCTGCAATAATATCTGAATGCCCACCTACCTACTATTACTACTAGTAGAGTCGATCCGAGTGTTGGTTAATTAGGTTGCTTAATTACTAGTACATATTCTTGTTCATCAATTAAATCCCTTTTTCCTTTTTCTCCTCCCAAATAACTTACAGAACAGGATTAGGAGTGGCATCAGATATCAGATCAGATGGAAGTAGAATCGTCGTCATCCATTCCCACCAAGCAGGAGGATAAGCTGCTGCGCTCTGAACCCAATTCCAAACACCCAAGTAGAATGAGAAAAAACAAAAAATGCATATGCCTCTCTGTTACTGCCGCCATTGTCGTCGGCCTGGGTTTGTTATTCCTTATTCTGGGTCTCACTGTTTTCAAGGCCAAGCGTCCCATTACCACCGTCAATTCTGTTGCTCTTTCTGACCTGGATTTCTCAGTTGACATAGCTAGGCTCAGAGTCCTCTTGAATCTCACACTTGACGTGGGCGTCTCAATCAACAATCCCAACAGGGTGGGCTTCAAGTACAACAATGCTACCGCTTTCCTCCGCTACCGAGGCAACGACGTCGGTGAGGTACCCATCCCCTCTGGCGAAATTGGTGCCCGCGACACCCGCTCTTTGAACCTCACCCTCACTTTAATGGCTGATCGCCTCCTCTCTGACTCCTCCTTGTATTCCGACGTCCTCTCCGGTACGTTGCCTTTTCAGACTTACATCAGAATTGCTGGTAAAGTACGCATACTCTTCAGTATTCACGTCGTCACCTACACCACTTGTGATATCGATATTGATCTTTCCAATCGGGCTGTTTCTAACCAGAAATGTCACTATAGGACCAAATTATGATTAAAAAAAGTTGTGGTGCTTTTTGTAAAGAAATATAGATTAGGCAGATTCTATATGGTTGGTATACATGAATTGGCACTATCTTGTTATCAGAGTTGTTTCTTTTTTCTGGAACTCTCTTTGGAGTTCATCTCGCTTTTCTTAGACATGCATCTCAATAAATCTATTTAATATCTTGTACTATTGTTTATGCTTTCTATTGATTCTACACTTGTTCTCACAACATTGATAGTTACTTGTTTTCTCCTTTTATCCAAAAGCAAATCATTTAATACTTGTTGACACCGTAAGTTCCAATATGATTCATAGAGCGGAAAAGTTCCATTTCACATTCTACGAGTTTATGCGTGCATAGCATGGGAACCATGATCATTTTCATATATTAATTAGCTGCTTTGAGTCCTTTATTTTGCGTCACTGTCCAAAATCCAAATTGAAACCCAGAAATATCATATATGACAACCTTTTTGATCGTTAATAGATATATACATGGATCGTGGGCAGTGAAATGGTTGTGATATAGATTGAAAATCCATCCCAACCACTGCTTAATAGACTGTATCACACATCTAATAGTGGTACCAACTGAGAACAACAAGCTTCTATATCTTTCATTTACATAAGACATCCAGAAACAACTTGTGATTATTACATGATGTTTAAGAAGTACTAGTTTAATTTCTCTAACCCAACTGCAGAACTATGAAATTGCATTCATTCTGTTCTCCCAAATACAGTAGAAACTTGTAGAAAACAGAAACATCAGCAACGATCCACAAGCCTTTTATTGCCAATTCTAGTTTCCAGGTAGACTACTACTATATATTGCTGAGAGTTGCAGTGATTTGAAAAGCTGTCCACCAATATGCTAGTAAGGGCCACAATATTAGAACTCTGTCTGCTAGCGTGAGCTCCAATATTTCTAATGTGCTACAAAAATAATCAGAGTACTCGAGTACATGAAAAGTAGAGCAGTCAGAATTCAAGCTTTCTGCAGGTCTGAATTTAGGCGTCCTATAACCATCTGAATCTGAACCCTGAGCTTGATTTGCTCTGAAACAATCGGATCCAGGCTGCTCTTCCTCTATGCTTGATTCATGACTCTAGTCAAAATTTTGGAACATGGGAATTGTATCTCTCATCTCATATATTTCCTACAAGCATAAATTTGCTGGAGCCATTATTAGCAAACGCATCAAAGATACTACTGTCTCCATTATTATCACTCTGATTAATTAGTACTGAAGAAAGAAAGATTGGGAGAGGAAGAATCAAATGTGAACGGGTTTGATTTCTTCTCTCTTATCTTGGCCCAAGAATGACTCTCAATTTATTATTATTATTATTATTATTATTATTATTATTATTATTATTAAGCTGTGGATTGAATATCCTCTAGAGGAACAATAAATATAAGAAGAATTACTAAGTCAGTCATTTTGTGATTTATATAGACTGTTAATTTAAATTCAGTAATTAATTCATACATTAGTATTTCGAGTGGAGTCAATATTTGTGTGCTTGCATTGGACATTGACTGAGTGGGGGTGGGCAATAACTAAATAAATATTATTTATCTCTAACTATGATTGTTTGCATGTGGATTAGAAGATGAGATGAAGAATCAATGGTCATTAATTTGGTGGCACTGTAGAAATATTAAAAGCAAATACTAGAAACGGTCACGCAGTTTGACAGCGAATTATCACACCTCACCTGGATTTCATTGATTAATTACACTCAAACCCCCTTATTTATTATGTATTTACAAAAATCTGCCCACGATATTTGCTGAAGACTGAAGTCAAATGAAGTCATCAACTAACAAAGTGTGCCGGTGTAATATATAACTGAACTTAGGGGAAGTTATTGTAATTATCATTTTTTATATATAATAATAATTAGGCCCAAGTATAATTTTCCATAGATTTATACTACTTCAAAGTCGTCTCCTCTTTCCTACCGACCATCCATATCGTTCAATCTCATTGGCTCCTAATTTTCTCTCTTTCTTTCCTTTCTTCTAATATTAGTAGTATTAACTAGTGTGAGAGAGAGAGAGAGACCATGGAAACTGCAGCTGCAGCAGGCGCCTTATCTCAGTCGAAGCGTACCCTCAGCGGAAGATCATCTTTCAGGCTACGCAGCCCCAGCCTCAACTCCGTCCGTCTCCGACGCATCTTCGACGTTTTTGACAAGAACAATGACAGCATCATCACCGTTGACGAGCTGGGTCAGGCCCTCGGCCTCCTAGGTCTCCAAGCTGATCTTCCCGAGTTAGAGTCCATGGTCCAGTCCTACGTCAAACCCGGGAATGAGGGCCTCACATACGAAGACTTCGAGGGATTACACACATCCCTCAACGATGTATTCTTCGGGTTGGATCATGATCATCAGACTGAGGAGTCTGATCTTTGCGAAGCATTCAAGGTGTTCGATGAGGATGGGGACGGCTTTATATCCGCCAGGGAATTGCAGGTTGTTTTAGGAAAGTTAGGATTACATCAAGGCCGAGAGATGGAGAGTGTTGAGATGATGATTTCGTCCGTTGATCTCAATCACGATGGCAGAGTTGATTTCTTCGAGTTCAAGGATATGATGCGTACTCATCTTAATATGCAGCTTCCTTCTTGATTCTTAATTAATTATTATCAATCAATCAATTAATTGATTCCATTTTAATTTCTGCAACTCTTTCTGTATTCTTCCTCATCATCTTATTATAATTAATTATGTTTTGAGTATCAATCAATTACATGCGCCCTTATATTAATATTTTTGTTGAGATATTTAGAAAGAAATTAAACTCAATATGTGTATGTATGTATGTATGTACTATTTTTCTGCTTAATCCGCAGACACAGCATGTAATTATAATAATTGATCATGAATATGGAAACATTAACATGTAATTGATATATACATATGTATGAAGACTTGATGCTATACTCATGGAAGAGCTACTCGTTCGGGTATTATTAATTAGTTAGTCTAATAGTAATACTGTGAAAAAATTAATTGAACATCTGAAATTGATCACTGTTTCTTGATCAAGTACATATGAGATATCATACATTTCCCGTAGTGTAAAACACGAAATAAAGAGAGAT
The DNA here is from genome assembly GCA_963669365.1 of Verbascum thapsus. Classification (NCBI taxonomy): domain Eukaryota; kingdom Viridiplantae; phylum Streptophyta; class Magnoliopsida; order Lamiales; family Scrophulariaceae; genus Verbascum; species Verbascum thapsus. The sequence continues at coordinate 15,955,329 of OY770114.1, read as the reverse complement.
GCAGAAATCAGCAATATTTGCTCATCATCGTGTGTGCTATGATATTTATGATCCTAGAAAGTTGTCGAGATGAGAACTTGAATGCCAATTCATCAAGGTCGTACTAACACATCCTTAATTACCTCATGCTCCTGTCAAACAGATGATCATTTTTTCAACTAATTCTAAAAATTGTATATTTTAGCAAGAAACTAAATAGCAATAGTTAGTAGAAGAATATTTATTGGTCAACGCGTATTCTATTAAATTTTTTTTATTATCAATACAAAAATCAAAATATGATATGATGATCTTATCAAATTAAAGGAAAAATTTGTTTCTTATTATGTTTTAATATTTCCCATATTGTGTATTAACTTTTATGTACAACATGTAAATTTTTTATTAGGTAAACTCAATGTAATAAAGTAAAAAAGATACAATCAATAGTAGTGAAAAATAAACAAAAATAGATGCAACCTAGCTACTATGACTTCCACAAACTTAGATTGAGGTTTTAAGGTGAAACATATTTAATGATAATGAAAAGAAATATGTTATATCTAACCTTAGAAAATAGAGAACAAAATGAAATAAAAAATAAAAATCCTAAACAACAAGTATCTAGCTTTTGAAAGAGAAAGATATAAGGAGGACGAAAATTAGTAGTCTCAGCCGAACAAATAATCAATCTCCTTCTCCATCTTTATTATCAGATTGCAATTTCCAAATGAGCTCATTACTCATATATATATATATCATATAACAGCAGCAGCAGAAGAGCAGAATATTTGGAAATCAATCTTCCTTCACCATTTATGACTCATGATGATCAATTGATCATATACCATTTCCATTTCCATTTACTATTTATTTCTCTCTCTCTCTCCTCTCATTTTTCACATGCCGATTATATTTACAGTACTCTTCCTTCTTCTTTACTATTTATGCAAATTTGGCAAGGTAAGCAAATGCTCATTCCATTTTTGGTTGATGAACAAAATCATTCTCTATAATGTACAATATAATTGTAAATCTTACTTGTCCATATACAGAAGACTAATCATATACATTACCTAAATTATTATTTAAAGCAGGTCACAAGTGTTATTCTTATGATATGACACCATCATCAATCAATGTCGTCCAGGTACTTGAATTCATTCATTTCTTTTGTTTTTGTTTGTTGGATAGTATAGTTTTGTTAACTCTTGACGGGGTGGCTCAATGTACTTTAGGAAAGTACAGAAGCTAATGGGTCGAGATTGGGAAAGAAGGAGAAGCCCACGAATCTCAGCCCTTGACGACGCATGGAAGCCAAATCATCATCATCAAGAAATGACGACCAGGATCAAGAGAAGAAAATTTCACGATCTCTCTAAGTTGGGCAAACAAGTTTGGAAGGTACATACTATTACTACTGCTGTCTCCTTCTCACCACCTTTATGTACCTTCCACCTTCATATCTGCATGCAGGGTAGAGAAGGCCCACAAAATGAAGATCACTCAACTCATGATTATGGTGAGTTCTTTTGATCTAAGTTCAGATCCTGCTTATATTATGAATAACTTAACAACATTTCATGAATAATATGGTTTACCTGTGGTACAGTGGAGTGGAGATGTGGTCGTGAATCACAAATGGCTAAAGAAAATCAAAAACATCATCATCACGCAGCCACAAATGGTCTGGAGTCTACATTTCTATTCAAGTTCTGAAACTCATTGATTCTTGTATTTTTATTATAAATAATGCACTTCTTTTCTTGCTCCTTATATTAGGAAAACCATCAATAATGCCAGCAAAGAATATACTTGAGCTCGTTCTTGATACGCTACAGAGGTGAATAATATCATCTATGCAGTTATATTAGTTTTCAGCATGTAGAATAGGACATTCTTGTATTAACTATTACTAAATTACTTGAGTGCTTTTTAATATGTTCAAGACCAACTTTCTGCTGAATATTGTTGTCTTATTCACTTGGCATCTCAGGCGTGATACTTATGAAATATTTGCTGAACCCGTTGATCCTGACGAGGTTTGTCTCCTTTTTCTTTCTATTTCTGTGAAACTGATAAAAAGTAGAAAGTGAATTCAACAATTTTGGCTTTGTATTCTTACAGGTTGAGGATTACTATGAGATTATCAAAGAGCCTATGGACTTCGGCACAATGAGGGCTAAACTCCATGAAGGAATGTATAAAAATCTTGAACAATTTGAGGTTTGCATGTTTCCTCCAAACAAATTTCATGTTCTCGTGATGATTTTAGCATTAACAGTTACATATGAGTGTGTAAAGTGGGTTGGGGTTGGAAGATATAAAGAAGCTCTTATTGTCTCATACAAACAATAAAGTATTATAGATGCTACTGAGATGTCCATTTCTAAAACAATTATGTATCTGCTTCAAGGGCCTTGAATATTGGTGTAGTAACATTTCATATCCTAAGTTGCATAAATCAGTTGGCATTATTATAAGTCTTAAAAATATGGAAGATGAACTTTGAAGTGAATAATTGTAATTAGTGGTACCATGGTTAAATTAGAGTTTGTTAGCTAATATCTTTGGATTGGACTCCATGTAAATCTGACTGACTACTTATTTTATACAACCTGTTGCAGCATGATGTGTTTTTGATACCAGAAAACGCAATGCATTTCAATTCCTCAGCCACCATTTATTTCAGACAGGTATCTTAATCTGACTTTCCTCCTTGCATTAAAAATTGAGCTTCCGGTTGGTTATTCACAAGTTAATCATAATAACTAAATGTGTTGTTGCATAGGCTCGTGCCATGCACGAATTAGCTAAGAGGGTTTTTGATGCTCTTAAAATGGATCCTGATAATTTTGTAATGGAATATTCGGGTACAAGAAGAAGATCAATGAGAAAAGCGTTGAGTGAGAGCAAGGATTGCATTAAAAAATCAGGCAGTGGAGTTTGTTCTTCCAAGGGAACACTGCATTATCGGAGAACAAGCAAAAAGAACCCTGCTCCTACTGATAGTTTCCTGACTGGTAATGCTACACTGATAGTTTGTTCTTCAGTTTAGGGATAACGGAGATGTGTATTTGTTCTATGAACAGGTAAGGGAGATGGTAGATGGCCCAGCTTTCAGATAGCAGATAATCACAAGGATTGTGTTCCACTGGTTCAGGTAAGTTTTGAAACCTGCATATACTTTGGATGTATTTGAATTGAAACTTCTTGACTCTTTACATTTGTAGATGGTTGAGGGAAACAACATTAGGTACAAGGAAAGCTTAATGTCATTTGTGAAGGATTTGGGACCAATTGCACAAAGGGTTGCAGAGCGGAAGCTGTTAGGGCAGCAGCAATTAAAGAAATCTGGTAACATGGTAGCTGCAAACAGCAACAGCAAAGCATTTCGTACATTCCGTGACTTTGCTTCTGGGGATGGTTCCTTCCTGAAGATGAGCAGTAGTAGTAATGTAATTGATTTGACTGGAGATGGGATTGGAAAAGAGAGCAAAACTGAAATGAAGAGCAGCAAACAAGGAGGAGAGACTAGGAGGACATGGAAAAGAAGTGAAGTGAGGAGGAGGAGCAGGAGGAGGAGAAACAGAATCAGCCCTGATGATGATGATGATGATGATGATAATATGCGACCAGTTATATTAGCTTTAGAGAATTCTCATTCCACTACTACTACTACTACTATTCCAGAATTCAAGTTAAGAAACAAGAAAAGTTCCATTGCTGCAGCTGCTCAGAAAGGAGGCAAGGAGGATATGATCTCCCATTCCCAATTCACATTTGATCTTTCCTTCTTAAAAGCACGACTAAATCAGATGAAACTTCCAATCTCCACATCTCCATTAATCACCCACATACCAGCAGCAGCAGCTGAGTTGAATAATCAGAAACCCACATTGGATACTCATTTAGCACTTGGCTTATAATCATGCTTTTACACTCTTATTATTACTAGCAAAACTCACTTGCGTTGCACGTGGTCTAGTATATTTGATTTTCTTATTTTCAGCATTAAATTTGGTATCATAAAATAATAGACTTTATATATATAAGAGTACAAATAAATTTCTTAGTAGTAAGATTACAAATCGAAAAGGTAATATAAATATTATAATTATAAATTTTAATGTGTATAAAGTATATTTAACTTGTTGGATCCATAACTCAATGCTAAGGTTATTTTATCTATACTATTAATTAAGTTTGACCAGTTAATAAATTTATTTATTTAAATTTATATTCAATGACTTAGATGCTTATCTTTATTTTAGTTTTTTTGCAATTTAATAATAGAGGACTTGTAACTTGACAATCAAGTTGTAATCAAATACACAATTAACATTGTTCCAAAGTATAATAAATATGGTCTAACTTGATTAGAATATTGTGCGTTTTTATCCAATTATTTAGACCTAATGTTATTTACATAATTGTATGCCTAATATTTTGTAGCTCAATATCTGTCATTTGTGATAGAAAAATCGTGATGGGAGACTGATGTGCCTAAACCGCAAGCGCACGGCTTCGGTGCAGTACAAAAGATATCGTTCCCACGAGAACCGAATAATCAAGCACTAGCCTATCACTTATCAGTAATCTAAGCTTAATAAAAATACGAGATAGTTGTAAAGAAAACTAAACAGAAAGCAAGTAAATTGATTTAAGTTACATATGATTGGAAATTCCGGACTCAGGGTTCAACACGATAAATATTATCGACTCAATTATATTACCAATGAAACTACTATCGCTACTTATGAAGGACACTATCCAATTGTAATCACTATCTTCTGTCGAAGCATAATAACATATCTAAGCTAATTAACCAACTACTTTCGTGATGATTAGACTAGACTCAGACTCATTAATCTCTATGATAATGTATCGATTCCTCAAAAGACCTAAAACTACTTTCGTGATTTAGGATCCTAGGTTTGAATACTAGGGTTCCGATATAGATGTCACCTTTCAGAATTTTCACCTAATATCTACTATCATGCAAATAAGTGGCCAGCAAATTCACAAGCATTAATAAACAAGAATTCAAATCATAAGCTTACGCGATGTAACTTCACCGATTCTATAACCTATATCGATAACATGCTATCGGGCTATTCCCAATTCCAGAATAATATGAATTACTCCATAGAAACGAAAGCACAATAAACAATTAATAAAGCAAACATCGTAAACGACAAGAATTCAAAGAGATTAAAGAAGATAATTTCGATAAAACCCGTTGCCGAATAAACTGTTTACAATCGTTCTTGAATTTCGTGTCTCGATCTCCAATCTTTACAACTCAATTCAAGAAAATAAGGTTCGAACCCTAATACAATGTTTTGAGGGGGTATTTATACCTAATCTAGAACATAAACCCGAAGTTGGGACGAATATGGGCTGTCAGCGTATTGATTCAGAATAGCGCGCGTACGTACGCCATTTATAACGGCGCTTGTACGCCGCTTAAACCAGCGCCTGTACGCCGAATAACGAGGCGCCTGTACGCCGTGTAAATCGGCGCATGTACGCCGTGTTAATCGGCGCTTGTACGCGGGATGTGCCAAATTCTCTGCCTTCGTTGTTTGTACGCCCATTTACAAGGCGTACGTACGCCGTTTAATTCGGCGCTTGTACGCCATTTATAACTGCGCTTGTACGCCGTGTTAACCCAACTTTCAATCAACTCGTTCTCGATTTCAGCCTACATTTGGTATTTTTCTTTTTGCAACATAGAAATTTCCTACGGCACTCAAAAGTAACATTAAACGCATTTGCGGGATAAAAATATGATGCAATTCTATAATAAACGTGTCGAATGAATGATGGAAATAGCGTAAAAATGAGGTTTATCAACCCCCCCAAACTTGCTTTTGTTCGTCCTCGAACAAACGGTAAAATAAAAAAACAAAAACAAAAACTAAAGATAAACTCATTTTCGTAGAGTACACGATTGCACTTAGCACGTGCAACAAGTCTTTAAACCTTTTTGTTATCCAAAAAGGACGAGTTATAGTCTCGTGAGGGTTTGCAGAAGATATACCCATAAAATCACAAAATCAATGAATCTTCGCTAAATCGAAATGTGATACAATCGTACAAAAATCGACGTGAACTAATGACCCGACATTTTTAGAAAAAGATCATGCATTCGCTTAGTCATTGGTTACATCACACCACAGAGTTAAACAAGCTTCTAGAAAGCACTGAATAAAGTCATCTTTAAGCATTATAGTCGAGTGGCGTTTCTAACAAAATTCGAGTGGCGCCCATCCCTACCAACTGGTCTAACAGATATTAGGGTCTAACTGGTTCACAATATTGAGCTTTTAGCATAAGTCAACTGTGTAAACGATATCGTTCTTGACAGGATTGTGCAATGTTCGTTCCCTTAGACTTTCTATGACACCCGTTATCGAGTTTTGAGTCAACGACTCCCAAGCTAGATAGCCATAGGGCGTTAAGTTTTAAGAGACTCCTTCGGACTTAATCACTCAAGTGTCAAAGGTCACAGAACGAACTAATCCATCTTTTTTTTTTTTTTCAAATTGTGCCAGAAGACGTTCTAAGTTGGTAGACTTGGAGGCCACTACCTATGTGTTTCGAAAACGGGTGATCCACTCAACTCCTATGCCTTGGACTACTACGTATTAGTGACTAGCCAGAAGAAAGAAACTAAGCAGATGATATCACCGACAGAAAAGTTCATGCGTTATATTTATTAAAAAGTCAGGCTTACATATCACTTAGTCAATCGTTGTACGAGATCACAAAGATAAAGCTATAATCCATAGTAAAAGTGTTATGTTTCCATAAACAACCCCCAAACTTAAATCGCACATTGTCCCTAATGTGATAAACGTGTGTATGTATGCATGCATAAACGTAAAAATGGACATAACCTTGGCGAGAGTCGAGACAATCTTCTGAGTTTGCTAGGTATTGTATCGAGAAGACACAATGGTGAAGTAGTGCTTGAATCTTCGTTGTTGTTCGCGTTTTGTTGCTTCGTGCAGCTGTAATGGAGGAAGAACGAGAAAGAGTGAGACGGGTTTAAGATAAATTCGTGTTTGAATGTGTAATAGGGGAAAGAAATCGGTTTTAAAACCTAAAACCCGACCCCGCGTACGTACGCGATTTTGAACGAAGTACGTACGCATAGTAATACGGCGTACATACGCCTTTTATATTCGCGTACGTACGCGAATGCTCAAAAATCGCTGCGCTCGTTGTTTGTACGCCGATTTACATGGCGTACGTACGCCGTGTATTTCGGCGTACAAGCGCAGTGTTATTACGCGTTCGTACGCAAATGGTGTAAAAAGTTCTGCCTCCGTTGATTGTACGCGAGTTAACACCGCGTAGGTACGCCATATAAAACTCGAATTTTTTTTTTTTTAGAAACTATAAATAAAAACTTGAAACGAAACAAAACAGCAGGAAAGAAAAACAAAAAGAAAACAAAAACAAAAATAAAGGATACATTTGGGTTGTCTCCCAAAAAGCGCTTGTTTTACGTCTTTAGCTCGACGTTACCACGCTTAATTTAGTGTAAATCCCGGATTGGACCCGACGACTTGGCAATTCTCCAATCGAACTTAGGATCTCGATTTCTAGGTAAAGAAAAATCAGGCACCGGTTGAACGGAAGAATTAAATCGCCCTTTTTGAAATTTTTGGCGAAGGATTTTTTTATCATGCAATACTTCAACACCTTCATTGTTAACCCCTGCACTCTCATGCACATCAAAACTTGATTTATCTAGTTCGTGAAGTCGAAACTTCCTCTCCTTGCCAGCGAAATTTGATGCCAATGGTGGATCTCCCTTAAACAGTTGAGCAATATCAGTGATAATTGTATCTTCCTCCTCGATTGAGCCATCACTCACCAGTCGTGCCTCTAACGGATCTTTATAGTGGTTCTTAGCAAGCTTGTCCTTGGTTATAGCTTCGTCAATCCTGTAACAAGTGTTCTCGATAGAGCTGTTAGCAACAGATTTATATAGACTAAATTCAACTCTCTCATCCCCAATATTCAAGGAAAGCCTTCCGTTTTTAACATCAATAATAGCTCCTGCTGTAGCTAGGAATGGCCTACCAAGAAAAATGGGAATTTGAGAGTCTTCATCCATATCGAGAACGACGAAGTCTGTAGGAATAAAAAATTTTCCTACTCTAATCGGTACATCTTCTAGCATACCTACCGGATACTTCACGGATCTATCAGCTAATTGCAGAGTAATCGTGGTAGGTTTTAACTGACCCAATTCTAACTTACGTGAAACAGAAAGTGGCATAAGACTAACGCTAGCACCAAGGTCACACAATGCATGATCAAAACTAACGTTACCTATTACGCATGAAATCGAAAAACTACCGGGGTCTTTAAGCTTAGGAGTTAATTTATTTTGAATTAATGCGCTACACTCCTCAGTTAAAACCACGGTTTCATAGTCCTCTAGTTTCCGTTTGTTAGAAAGAATTTCCTTCAAAAACTTAGCATAAGAAGGCATTTGTGCAAGTGCATCAGTGAATGGAATATTAATGTAAAGTTTTTTCAAAACTTCTAAAAATTTTCCAAACTGTTTATCTAATTTCGCCTTAGCTAATCTTTGAGGGAAAGGCACGGGTGGTTCATATGGCGGTGGAGGTACATATAATGGTTCTTTTTCGCTTTTATCAGTTGTTTTGTCAATAGAGTTGTCGGGATGAGACGATTTTTTCTTTTCGACTTTCTCAGTTGACTCAATTTCACTAATCCTAGTAGACATTTTTGGACCCTCATAATTAGTTTCATTCCTTAAAGCAATTGCATTACAATGTTCCTTTGGATTTGTTTCAGGTTGTCTGGGAAAGGAACCAGAATTCCTACTTGAGTTACTAGCTTGTTGTGCAATTTGAGTTTCTAGCATCTTATTGTGAGTTGCTAAAGAGTCGACCTTAGTTGCTAGTTGCTTAATTGCATCATTCACTATCTCGTTTTGTTTAGTCTGGGCTACTACGAAACTCTCTAGGAGGGACTCTAGGTTCGATTTCTGTGGTGGAATAGGATTGTAAGGCTTCTGTTGGAATCCAGGCGGTGGCCTAAAGTTAGGATGTGGAGCTGCGTTTTGGCTTGGGTTATACGAAAAATTTGGGTGATTCCTCCAACCAGGATTAAAAGTGTTTGAAAATGGGTCGTTCTTTTGGTTGAAGTTATTCACAAAATTGGCTTGCTCTATAGAGGGATCGGTTGGTATACTAGCAAATTGACACTCTAAGGCAATATGACCAACTGTACCACATATTTCACACATAGGGGGAGGGGTAGTAACAGAGTTAACATGCATATTCATAGAATCAAGTTTCTTAGACATAGCCTCTACTTGTGCAGAAAGTAAAGTAATGGCATCAATATCGTACTTACCTGGTGTTTTCTGTGGAGTCGATCTTTCACTTGACCACTGGTAGTGGTTCAATGCCATATCTTCGATTAAGTCATAAGCCTCGTCTATACCCTTGTTCATTAAAGCTCCTCCAGCTGCTGCATCGACTGACATCCTCGTGGTATAAATCAGTCCGTTGTAAAAAGTATGCACTATGAGCCACTTCTCCAACCCGTGATGTGGGCACAGTCGCAGAAGATCCTTAAATCTTTCCCAAGCTTCATATAGTGATTCACCGTCTCTCTGAGCAAAAGTCGTGATTTGGTTCCTCAGTTGTGCAGTCTTGCTCGGAGGAAAGTATCTCGCTAGAAAGCATTGCATGAGCTGATCCCATGTTCTGATTGAGCCCGATGGTAAAGAGTGTAGCCAAGCTCTCGCCTTGTCTCTCAGTGAAAACGGAAATAATCTCAGCCTGATAGCATCCTGAGAAACTCCGTTCATCTTCAGAGTGTCGCAGTACTCTAAAAACATGGACAAGTGGAGATTCGGCTCTTCAGTAGGTGCACCCCCAAACTGATTCTGCTGAACCATTTGCAGAAGGGATGGCTTGAGCTCGAAATTGTTGGCCTCTACAGTAGGCCTGACGATGCTGGAGTGAAGTGTCTGTGCATTCGGCGCTGCAAAATCCTTAAGACATCTCGCATTTGCAGTCGGGTTTGCATTCGCGTTAGCGTTTGCGTTGACGTTTACATTCACATTCTCTTCAGCCATCGTTATTTGTTTCAGCTGAGCTTGTTTTAGTTTTTGTTGTCTTCTCCTAGCACGAAAGGTTTTCTCGATTTCTGGATCAGGTACGAAATCGAGCTTACTTCGCATACAAGGAAAAATCGAAAACCTGAAATTAAACAGAGAAATAAAAATTAAAAATTAAAAATAAAATAAAATGGCTTAGTCTCACTAAAATATGATATGAACTAATATTGACTATTCAAGTCCCCGGCAACGGCGCCAAAAAACTTGATGTGCCTAAACCGCAAGCGCACGGCTTCGGTGCAATACAAAAGATATCGTTCCCACGAGGACCGAATAATCAAGCACTAGCCTATCACTTATCAGTAATCTAAGCCTAATAAAAATACGAGATAGTTGTAAAGAAAACTAAACAGAAAGCAAGTAAATTGATTTAAGTTACGTATGATTGGAAATTCCGGACTCAGGGTTCACCACGATAAATATTATTGACTCAATTATATTACCAATGAAACTACTATCGCTACTTATGAAGGACACTATCCAATTGTAATCACTATCTTCTGTCGAAGCATAATAACATATCTAAGCTAATTAACCAACTACTTTCGTGATGATTAGACTAGACTCAGACTCATTAATCTCTATGATAATGTATCGATTCCTCAAAAGACCTAAAACTACTTTCGTGATTTAGGATCCTAGGTTTGAATACTAGGGTTCCGATATAGATGTCACCTTTCAGAATTTTCACCTAATATCTACTATCATGCAAATAAGTGGCCAGCAAATTCACAAGCATTAATAAACAAGAATTCAAATCATAAGCTTACGCGATGTAACTTCACCGATTCTATAACCTATATCGATAACATGCTATCGGGCTATTCCCAATTCCAGAATAATATGAATTACTCCATAGAAACGAAAGCACAATAAACAATTAATAAAGCAAACATCGTAAACGACAAGAATTCAAAGAGATTAAAGAAGATAATTTCGATAAAACCCGTTGCCGAATAAACTGTTTACAATCGTTCTTGAATTTCGTGTCTCGATCTCCAATCTTTACAACTCAATTCAAGAAAATAAGGTTCGAACCCTAATACAATGTTTTGAGGGGGTATTTATACCTAATCTAGAACATAAACCCGAAGTTGGGCCGAATATGGGCTGTCAGCGTATTGATTCAGAATAGCGCGCGTACGTACGCCATTTATAACGGCGCTTGTACGCCGCTTAAACCAGCGCCTGTACGCCGAATAACGAGGCGCCTGTACGCCGTGTAAATCGGCGCTTGTACGCCGTGTTAATCGGCGCTTGTACGCGGGATGTGCCAAATTCTCTGCCTTCGTTGTTTGTACGCCCATTTACAAGGCGTACGTACGCCGTTTAATTCGGCGCTTGTACGCCATTTATAACTGCGCTTGTACGCCGTGTTAACCCAACTTTCAATCAACTCGTTCTCGATTTCAGCCTACATTTGGTATTTTTCTTTTTGCAACATAGAAATTTCCTACGGCGCTCAAAAGTAACATTAAACGCATTTGCGGGATAAAAATATGATGCAATTCTATAATAAACGTGTTGAATGAATGATGAAAATAGTAAAATGAGGTTTATCAGAGACAAAATGATTACTTTGAGAATTCCTTTATTTCTTAAATTATTGCAACAACTATATCACATATTTTATCACATTTTGATTGAATTTCTTCATTACTATCTATTTTGGTTAATTTTATTTTTTGAATAGTAAATGTTGAAAATAAATACAAAATATATTAATTTCATGAAACTGTGATCTTAAATACATATATTGTATTCTTTATAACTATAATATTTTTTCTTTTCAATGAGATGTTTGTCATGAAGTTGTATAACATTAATATATTGAAAGTATGTCATATTTCATGATTATATCCACTTAAGTACTCCGATAGACTCAAACCTAATCGAAAACCTGAAAGAAGCAATCTCTATAAATCTACACCAAACTAAAGTTTATAATATTCTTTATTTTATGTTCTTATCTTTTCAACTGAAATTTGTAATTGAACTTTTAGATTCAATAAACCAAAAATAAAACATTATACATTTTAAAAAAGGTGAAACATGTATAATGCGATATGCCACATATGTCTGAGTCTTTTATCATGAAATTTATTTTCATATTCTCTTTTGTATAGAATTGAGTGAAATTCATAACAATATATGATATAATTTATTTGAAGTCCACTTAAAAATTTATGTTGCACATTGGACAAAAATAGCTATTTATTGTATAAAAATATATATGATGAAGTAGTTAAGTATGGTTACTACTAATCAATAATTTCACAAGGATATTAGATGATATCCAATTAAAAAGTTGATATAAAATTACTATTGTTGTATATGTAATGAACGTAGTTACAAATGTGTAATGTAACGAACATAATAACTCACTTGTTATAGTAATGTATACAAAAAATAGCATTTATTATTTTTTTAAGATTTTACTAAACTAAATATTAATATAATTATCTACTTAATTAACCTAATTAACCTAACTTTTTGCTAGTGTAATGTCCATATAGGGTTATTTTAGTTTTCACAAAAGAATTAGAGAAATTTAAAATTAATTTTCAATGTATTTTAATATGATTATATATATCACTCCTAACGTACTTAAAATGTGGAATCTTAAAGTCATTTTTTTACTATAAAGTGTTAAGAAGAAAAAGAAATTTTTGTATGTAAAAAATATGAATAATTTTGGAGACTTAATTGTAATCACATTCAGAATTAAATAGTTCTCTTCCAAGAGTGATTGATTTATATTGTTCCTTGTACTCACTCGACTAAGAATATTTTTAAGACTATATTAGAAGGAAATAAATAAAATTATAAGAATAAAATTTGACAATAAAATAGAGTATTCTACCATACAATATTTCGATTTTATACTATATAGGATTTGTATTTAACCAAACAATTTGGTTATTGCACGTATACTTTGGAATTCCAGTAGAGACTACATCAATGTTCCTTTTTTGTATAGAACGTATCAAAGTTTACATTCGGTCACTCAATATTTTAAGTAGAATCTAATTTTTCCTATAATCAACTTCTTATATGAAAATTTTAATGTAAGACATGAGTGCAAGTCTTTTAATTTTTTAACCAAAAAGAAAAAGAAGAATACCTGCTTAAATATTAATATCCTTGACTTAATGAGAAAATAAAGTATATTTGTCAGAAAATTTAAAGCAATATTTTTGAAATGAAATTTACTTTAAAATTAAGTAAAAAACAAAAATTAAAGTCTAAGTCATATATTTTTAAATTAGATCACACAAATTAACTTTAAATATTTGAATTATGCTCTAACTTATATAAAATGGTTGTGAGAATGTTCAATGAGAGAGGTGATAAGAAATTCCTATTTGTTTTTTAACGTGTCTTCTATCAAAATTTTCATGTAGTCTCCGAAACATTCAACTGAAAGAATAAAAGAATAGTTAGGTCTAGACCAAGAATAAATAAGTATAACAGTAAATAAAATAAGGAATTTTATTAGTTACGGGTACTAACAAATGGAAAAAAATATTTATTCAAAAGTTGGATCCACGAATCACAACTATAATTAAATTTATGATGCTCCAAGAGGATATTGATGATGCTCTATTACAAAGCTTCGAGTTGTCAAGAATCGAGTCCTTATGAATTGGCAAAGCCGGGTGCTCTTGTTTTACGATGATAGAACAATTCCTTATGTCATCCATCCTCGACAACCTCAGATGATATCTTTCCTTTTCGATCTTTCTAAAATCCCAAAGAAGTAGGAGGATAGGCAAAGTATCAATGGCGAGAAGCTTGGAATTCTTATATTTCTTTGTACTTATTTGAAGACAACATTAGTAGTGGTTTTTTTATGATGATCCATAATAGTGGATTGGTGTACAAATGTTGAATAGACAACTCTAACAAAAGGTCGGTTATTAAGTATTAAATTTGGGAGTTATAATTATAAATGGGTATTATAAAAATAATAAAAGGTAGTTAATGATGGAGCTCTTCAAATTATCATATGATGATAAGGATTAAACGGATAGTTTTACAAATAAAAAATATGTGACTCTTCAAATTATGATAAGGGATGAAATGGCTTAAAACTTATTTTAATCACTATTAATGTAATAACAATTATTATTATATATGCAGTCTAATAGATAGGTAGATAATGATCATAATATTGATGATGTAATAAATTTAATTAGTCAAGGACAAATGTGTCTTTTCACAATGGGGAGAAACATTTTACAACATTCACACTTTTATAGTAGTATAGATATAGATTATTATGAGTTGTTCCAGCTCTCAGCTTACCTGTTCAATCAATATTTTATTTATGTAAGAAAGAAAAAGAGGACAACTTTTGCAATTATTTTTAATTTACGACTATCATTAACCTTTGCTCATTAATAATCACAAGTTAATTGCTATTAATAGCCTTGTCAAGTTAATCACATGGAGAAGGAGAGCTTTTTAATTAACTGTCTTTACTCACAGAAACAATAAATCAATCAATATTTACATACATCTGAGATAATATTTAATCAATTTATAATAAATATATTTTATTATTATTATATATAATATATATATATATAGATAGAGATAGAGAGAGAGAGAGAGAGAGAGAGAGGGGGAATGAAAACATAATAATAATAAAGATAAAAAAAGACGGAGAGTTGGTTATGACGTGAACTCACATCCATTGCCTATTCTTCTCTGTCTGTGTCTCTCAATTGTCCCCATCAAATCAAATCTGTTTTCTTCTTTGGCGGTGGTGATCAGGTGGTAGTGGCGGGCGCCGACAATATCATTAAACTGATATATATATATATATATAGAGAGAGAGAGAGGGTGAAGATGGCTTACAGGAGGAGACAGGGGATGGTGGGCAGATCATCGTTGACATTCAAGGAAGAAATATACCACCACCACCACCACCAGGAGGAGGAGGAGGAGGAAGAACATTCCAAATCCAGCCTCGCTGCTCAGGCAATAAGGGCATCCGCTGCGCATCGTGACTCTTCTGCTTTCAAAGACTACTACTACTCCTCCTCCTCCAAGGTTGATATATCTAAAAACATGGAAAATCCTACTCTTCGTAAGGGACTAGACGCACTCACATCTTCCATGAACCGCATTGGCAATGCTCTCGAGGTAAACATTGTACCACATTTATTTTCTT
The DNA here is from genome assembly GCA_963669365.1 of Verbascum thapsus. NCBI lineage: Eukaryota > Viridiplantae > Streptophyta > Magnoliopsida > Lamiales > Scrophulariaceae > Verbascum > Verbascum thapsus. The sequence continues at coordinate 15,939,991 of OY770114.1, read as the reverse complement.
AGGTTCAAACAAAAACAAAACAAAATGACACTGACTGTTCTGTGGATACTTAATTTTCTCAATTTAAGTCGAGATTCAATGAGTTATGTCATAGTATATCACATCTGTTTCTGTCGTCAATTTCCAGGAAGGACGGTCAATTGTTGAAAATAAGACTGCAGATTTTATACAAGAAACACGTAAAATACAGATAAGGAGAAAAGGAAGCAATTCTGAGGAACAGAACTTTGCATCTGGTGGGCATGATCCATGGCCACAATCCACACAAACACAGAATCAAACCAGCCATGAAGATCAGCTCAAGGCATCTCGCGATGTATGGTGCCCTAGCTCTGTGTAAAATTGTGTTTTAATTAGGGTACATGCATTACAAAAATATTCAATCTGTTAATGATAAAAACTATTTGATCTACTTGAAGGTCAGTTGATCATTTTTATCTTTTTCATTTCATAGACAAAATAGTATCAAGTTAATGTCAGTCCTAATTACAAAAGGACGCAATTTTTTTTTTTGTAACACATTACTGTTTCCGGCATCAGGTTTGCCTCGAACATGTGAGCACAGTTGTTAACTCTAGATGTGTGACTTTGTTGCTCTGAAAAGCATTTTATAGATTTCTTTTTGGAATACAGGTGGCAATGGCGACAGCTGCGAAAGCCAAATTACTGCTTCGAGAATTGAAAACAGTTAAAGCAGACCTTGCTTTCGCAAAACAGCGGTGCTCTCAGCTAGAAGACGAGAATAAGATTCTAAGAGAGGCTCGTGAAAAGGGAGTAAATCCTGCAGATGATGACATGGTATTTTCACTTCTTCTTCTGTTGATGATAATAATCTGTAGCATTTTCTGTGGTCTAATAATGTTAATGTATTCAGATACGGCTTCAACTGGAGACACTTTTGGCGGAGAAGGCTCGTTTGGCTCATGAAAATTCTGTATATGCTCGGGAGAATCGGTTCTTGAGGGAGATAGTGGAATATCACCAACTAACAATGCAGGATGTTGTGTATTTGGATGAGGGGATTGAAGAGGTTACAGAAGTTTATCCTGTAGCTGCAGTGTCCAGGATGCTCTCTGTTTCCCCACCTTCGCCAACATCTTCTCGCACTTATTTGGCCACCAAGCCCGAAATTTCTCCACCACTCGAAGACACGACCACACTATCATAGTTTTCTTTTTTCAAAAAAATTCTATCTTTGTTCTTTCACTTCATTAGGACAAGATTTAGAAGAAATGGATTGGCATTGCTCTACAGCTTGTAAATGTGTTGTTTAATTTGCTTGGTTTTGTCATCTAGAATGGACAGAGTTAAACTTTTGGTTCAAGTGACATATTGTAGGCTAAATTAAATTGAAATCAGAAGATTGTTCGCTCCTCAATCAAGAGATCATAATCCAGATATCCAAGATGTACACTGATAGAGCTACACAAGATTTACTGGAATTGGCAGAGGGCTTTGTGATGTACACTTCTAATATGTTTGCATCAACTATTTCCATATTTGTGGTCAAATGCCGACCTGATGCACACAAAGCTGATATAACGTGCTATTTTTTCTGTCGTTTAATTTGGAAAAGAAAGTAACTGTTTTGACAACTTCCGAACCCACATGTGGTAAGGAATAGGAACACGACACAAATTTCATACATGACTTCTATACTTTCCCTTACACAATTAAATGCCTGCAACAAGTAAAAAACTAATGCTTTTATATACTGCGTATTTATTTGCATATATAACTGAACCCTTGAATACATTTCATGATTACAATTGCATATATAACTGAACCGTTGACATACATTTCATGATTACAATTGCATATATAACTGAACCGTTGACATACATTTCATGATTACAATTGCATATATAACTGAACCGTTGACATACATTTCATGATTACAATTTACAACATATGAACACAAGGCGCATTTCTATCACTCACTTAAGACATACATGTTAGTGGCAACCGACAACAATCAGAATAGTTACACTTCAATATTCTACCACATGTGAAGATTATCTGGTCACAACTGCTGCTCTGAATGGAGGATTTTGGCTTCAAAGCAGAAAATTTTCATGTCTCTAGAATAACTGAAAAAATAGACTGGTTGATCCATCACTAAATGATCTAAGATCCGCAGGTTTCACCAAAGCCCGGCACAAAGGGCAAGTTCGTTCTCTCTCAAACCTGCACATTAAGAATACCTAATTCCTCAACATGAAATTAATAATAAAAAACAAGCAGGACTAGACGAATAGCAAATCCTATTTAAAACAAATTAACAATTTATCTTTCTCTGGATTACTTGGCATCTACAAGACATTATTTCCTTAGCATAATGTGATTTTTTACTCTCCATATATATACACTTCAGATTTTGCAATCCATCTCTCCACAGAGGAAAGCTGGGTTTCAGTTCAATTCTTGTTCACTTCACCAAAGAGGCATGTGTTTTTGTATCGGAACCATTGCCATTATTGTTCATTTTGCTTTGAAGTGTGCTTTTCTGCATTATAACCACGGACAGCTTCATTCCTTTCCGCATATAGGCATTAACATGAGTGAATCTTAGACAGTCCATAAGTAACACATTACAGACACCAATACCCAACAAAAAATGAAGATATATATACACACATTTCAAAATTGCACATCATCACCAAATTCAAAATTGCAAAGTGCCAGTTGTCTTTGTGGCTTGGTTGACTTAACAGCAGCAGGAGATCAGAATTGCTTTAGGACAGAAATAAAAAAGTAGGAAGGAAAAACCCACCACTCAGACACGCAGTCCTCACAAAATACGTGTTTGCATCGTAGAAGGACTGGAGCGTGCATTTTTTCCTGACAAATGGCACACAAATCCCCTGCTGCAATGACCTGCACGGATCGCACATGATTCCAATAATGCACCTCAGAACTCATTGAACTAGATTGAGATATCAAAACAGCGAAATGAACACATCATCAAATTTGACCCCACATAACAACAGCCTCAAAGCATTTTCTTCCACTCATAGAAATCTAAATATGTATTACGTGGGAAGTAGAAAATTATCAATGCTTACAGAAATGGACAAGCTAAACATGGATCCTATGCAACTTCAACTATATCAAACACAAAAAAGTTAAGTATATATTTTTGACCAGAAAGATGGTGCATGTTAAAAAAGAAATGGATACCTGTTCAGATGTAGCATAAGATCCATAATGGATGTCTTTTCTTGACAATGCTTTGAGAGCAGTAATGAATGATTGGACCTGAAAAGACAAATGTATGTATATATATATATAGGCATGCAGGGAACAATTTACATTGCAAAACCAATATAGGGAAACAAAAACTTGGAATACAAATCATGAACTACCTTCTCAACAACAGAAGTAAGCTTGAAAGTTAAGTACAGCCCAGTCATTAGTGATGAGAAAATACTTCCATATTCTTTGTTCAAAAAGAAACGATACCAAACAGGAGCAGGCAACAGCGCACGGTAAAGAAGAAGCAGGTACTCAACTAAAGTCAGCATTTGACCCTGTGAATTATGGATCTCTTCATCAGAAGGCAGAGAGCTATCTGAAATAACTAGGGAAAACCACAATCAACAAATATGGTGCCGACCTATAGGTCACATAGAGTTATACCTGTCTACGATAGTTTCGTCCTCTGCTGTTTTTGTAATACATCAATAGCACGCACTTAAAGACCATTGCGGCCTGACGGACCAGTGTATCTGCGAAAAGGAATCATGTCCCAGAATTAGCTCAAGACGCTAAAGAAAAACCTACAGCAGGAAATTACAGTGACTAATGACAGAGCTCACCATTCACCATGATAATGAATATTGCATGCCAGAAAGGTGGTATAGTTGTTGGTGGAAGCATCAGCAGTGGATATAAAAGCTCATCATTCCGATACCACCAGTAAATCCCAACAATATGAAGTGTAAAAAGAACAGCAATGCCAACTAGAACCAACAATCTCCTCTCACCCTGAAGAGGACAAATCAGTACCCTGCTGATGGCGACTTTCCACAAAGTCATGGAAGTTCTTCAGCACAGAAAATCTGGACAAAGAATTGGCTGAAAGAGCAGTGGCTAGGAAGTACCTTGAGTGCTGTCTGTTTCCGTACAATATCATTTGACTTGAACATGAAAGCAGCAATCCAAATGGTAGCACAGAACCCTGCAAATATAGCAACAAGTCAAAGGACTATTTTTTAATATCATAACTACAAATCTAAAAATCCATTCTCAGTGAAGCACTAGAAAACCTAAACCAAAAAGGGACAGGAATACTGACCCCAGAATAATTACCCACGTGGGCCAAATTCTTAAACTCAAACTAGTTAATTTGAACTTGAGCTCCAGAATCTAAGCTCATAACTTCTAATTTTAATTAAAAAAAAATATTTTAATCATCATAGACAAACAAAATAAACACGGAATCCTAAACTTTAGGTTGTATGCCATGAAATAGAATTGTTTATCCAGAATGTGTTTTATAGCAACAAAATTTATCTAAAGATCCCAGGAGCCATGAGCTAAGAGTTTGTTCATATAAATGAAGTGGATATGATGATGACACAACATATTTGGAGATTTCTGAGATAGATAGCTGCAACGTAAACAAGGTATAAGGTAAAATTAGAGTATCTAACAACTTAAATGACATTGAAGAAAAGAGAAGCCCAAATGGTAACTAGTAACTAATACACTTGGTGAACAAGTATCTAGAACCACTGAGAAAAAGATGAAGCAAGTAAAATTACCTTGCAAGTGCTGACGTATGAAAACAACCAACAGAAGCAACGAGAATGGAAGAACCTGCTCGATCCACCGAGCGGCCTGCTGTATATCGTATCGCTGGTAAGAAGAGGATGAATCCCTGTTATTAGTTGGCTCAGCAGCATCTGTATCAGCACCTGCATTCATTGAATGTGGAACACCATTCCCTGCCTCCTGATCACTCCTCAAATCGACCTGACTCTCGAGTGAGGATAGCACGGAGACAGCAGATCCTGACCTTGAAATAGGGCGGGAGAAGGAGTCTGTATGTGCGCTAAGCTGTCCAACAGTTGGCAGATTAGGGAACATGGAAGCAGGCCTATCATGCTGGTGTTGGCCGACACCGATTATCCTAATAGAAACTTCTCCTGTACCAGCTCCAGAATCATCATTTGCAGCTGGGGTAGCTGCAGAATCGATGATATGGTGAACAGGATGGGGAGGATTGCTGAAAAAAGCATCAGAGACAGAATTGAGATGTGGGGGGCTGGTTGCGAGAATTCCAGTATACTCCAAGAAGGTGGACAAGGGGGAGCGAAGAATATTAGAGGCGGAAATATGCATTCCATGCCTTGGGGAATGAGTAGAGGTGGTAGTTGAAGACGAAAGGGTTCTGTAGGCGTCCGAATCCATTCTGGAGGAGGACCTAAACCTAACCCTAATGATCAATCGTCGTCGTCGGAGTAGAAATGAGCAAATAATGGATAATATTATAATTAATAGACATAAATAAAAAGAGAAAAAGATACCTTGGAGATGGGAAATCGAGAAAGATGGCGTATTATTGTAATTGGAAAAAGATGAAACCTAGAATGAGGAGATGAAAAGACAAGAAAGGCATAGTCTGACAGCCACCAACCGTCTCGTACCCTCCCTCTGCGGCGGAGAGAACAGAAGCAGCGGCAACTGTGAGACGTTAAATACGCGTTTTCGCCTGTTTCGCTTTTTCTCTCTCTCTCTCTCTCTCTCTTTCTCCAATGGAGGAGGAGGAGGCCTTTTATTTATATAATAATAAATAATAATTATTATTTATTCAATCATCTTTCACCACTGGTCAGGTCAATAGTACAAATTACTTCATCATAGAAAATGGGTAGGCCGGTGTTTGTGGGCCATGATTCAAATTGTCCCCCAACAATCCTCCTAACTATTTCTATTGGGCTTGGACTTCTCTATTGGCCCAATATATATAGATATATAGATTTGGCAAATGGCAAAACAGGTGGTAGGAGGACAAGAATGGTGTCTGTCTGTGAGTCCAGCTAAGACTGAGCTGGCTCACATCTCTTCTCGTACTACCACTGTAACTACTAACCAAGAATGATTTTTTTTTTTTACTACAAGAAGACAGCATAAGATATTTTATTATTTCCGATTTATTTACAAAAAAAGGATCTCGGATCTTCCTCTCTACTACACCTTTTTGTGTTCTGTCGTCTGTTGTTACTAAACCCCAGCAGGCAGAGAGAGAGAGAGAGAGAGAGAGAGAGAGAGAGCTCCATCATCCTTACTTTTTACTTTACTAGTTATGTCTGGTCTTTACAATCCCAACTTCTCCCCTGCCAGGGCTGCATCTCCTCAGATTCGAAGCACTGATGTTGATAGGTACTGCTCATTTTTTCCCTTTTTTTCTATTGATTTACTTATTTTGTTTTATTTCTATTCATGGGTTTCTGTTTCTTTTCTCATATCATAGTAATCAGTACTTGTCAGAGCTGTTGGCGGAGCATCAAAAGATTGGCCCTTTCATGCAAGTTCTTCCCATCTCTACCAGACTCTTGAATCAAGGTGCTGCTTCTCATCATTCTTTGTTAGTGTTACTCTCTCTCAATTGGATCTAACTTTTCTGGACAAAACTAATTTACATATCTGGTTGGTTGGTTGGATCTGTACTTCTTTAAATGCTATATCCTACTTCCTGGAAGCTGTTCTCTGCTAAGACAATATCATATGCATCTCTCTAAACTCTTTTCACTTTCACTTCTATAATTATAACCAAATTGCTATCCATTTTCAAACCACTCAGGCTAATAGGGTTATATGTAAAACACCAAACTTTAACAATGCTGTGGGGCTCTATTCAGTAGCACAACTCTGAATTTTTAACCTAGCCTGTGCCTATATACAGTTTATTTGTGTCCTTGTATACATTAAAAGACTAGGGTAGGCTGAACTTGTTGGCACGGTTTTCCCATATCTTTTTCTTGTCTTGTGCAATGCGCTCCTCTTTGCATTAGCAAAAAATGGTTTGCAGTGCACTAGTTCTTGTGAATGAGACTGATTAGTCAACTTGCTATATATCTAATTTGCCATAAACTTGCTGGTCTGCAATATTTTGTGTTAAATAATCAGGTACAGAACATTTTAAAAGAGTTTTCTCTTGTTAATAGTTACATTACTTCTTACAATTGCACTCTTTTTTTAACCTACCAGAGATCTTACGAGTTACTGGGATGATGCCAAATCAAAGCTTTGGTGAACTTGAGAGATTAAGACATAGAAGTCCCAGCCCAATGGCTTCATCGAATTTCTTATCAAATGTCGGGACAGGACTATCTGGCTGGAATGGACTTCCTCAGGAAGTAATTAATTTTATACTCTTTATCTATTCTTTCATATAGAGCACATGCATATTATGCTTATGCGGAACCTATGCCTTAATGAAGTGCAATAGCTTACCTTCACCTTTTATGCTTCTATAGGCTGCTTACTGAATGTATATGATAATTTGGCTGTGGTACGTGTAAACCAGGACCGAATCTGGCCTCGTGGCTGATGTTGAATGTGCATTCTTTTAAGTTAGGACATGTAAAGTTTTAGCTTTTTATTTCCTGCTTACTTTTTAGTTATTTGTGATTTTATAGTCATTGGAGATTACTGAATCTTGAGCAGGTTGCAAAATCGTAAGGCTGCTTTAGAATTTGGTGTCCTGAAAACTATGATTGGAACTTCATAAATTTTTCCATAAGCTAGGGTTGCTTGGATTTCGATGACGCAAAAACTACAATTATCATATCATTGATAAGAATCTGACCAACATGTTTTATTCATGATTATCTGAACTTCTGAACTTTTAATTATGTGAATCAATCAATGGGCTACCAAAGTTTATAGCGGGCAAAAGTCCTGCCACTTGAGATTTGAGACCCATATGAGTATATTTTAACTCGGTCAATTATGTATAATAAACAAAGCTGAACATCTTTTGTGTCCTCAGGAATTCTCAATCTCTACTAGTGCTGGACCCAGTAGGGTGTATATATCAATGTACCAAGTTGCCTATGCCTATCCCATGTACTCATTTACAAATCAAACTATGCAAGAAAACCTGTTCATTTTGCTTTGAAATTTATTGGGAGCTTGAGAAAATTTATATTCACCAATCTTAAAATTTTCTCGAGGAAATTGAATCTATGTGTTTGTATATTGTGATTGCGTCGAGGCAGCAAACATCAATCTTTATCCTTTTTTTTTTATTATGAACATAATTCATTGCTCAGTACATTATTTGTTTTCTAGAGAGGAGATTCGGCCACTAATGGTGTCTCAACTTCCCTTCACATTGAAGTGGATGTCTTCTGGTTTTGTTGGAGTGGCTTTTCGTCCTGAGATAAATTGTATTTTACATTAACCCTTTTTGGATGATGGGAATGAATGGCTTCGCTAAAATCTTTCTTTTCGTGTTGGATATCAACAGATTCATTAATCTTCTTTTTTGTTATAACATGCATTTCAGAATTCTTACATGGATATTATTTCTTCTTTGTCTTAATCTTTTTTACTCGCTTGCGTTTGGGATAATGAATATTTACTTGACTTGTTCAATACATGGCAGCGATTGAGTGGTCCTCCTGGAATGACAATGGACTGGCAAGGAGCACCAGCTAGTCCCAGTTCATACACTGTGAAAAGGATTTTGCGCTTAGATATTCCCGTGGACAACTATCCTAATGTAAGATTGAATAAGCAGACTCTTGTTGATATATCATAGGCAACCATCATTTTGTAGGGATAAACGGCTTTCTTTTTTCCATAGATAATAAGTATTTTTGTGGCTTCATAGTTCAATTTTGTGGGGCGACTGTTGGGTCCTAGAGGAAATTCATTGAAACGAGTGGAAGCCACTACAGGATGCCGTGTCTATATTAGAGGAAAAGGCTCAATAAAGGACCCTGACAAGGTTAATTCAAATTCTTATTATTGATAATTTTTCTTTTTGTGTGGTCGGATTGCACAAATAACTATGCAGTTCACTTACTGACTAAATTTGATATTGAAAATTTGATATTGAAGGAAGAGAAGCTACGGGGACGACCAGGGTATGAGCACCTTAATGAATCACTCCATATCCTAATTGAGGCTGATCTACCAGCAAACGTTGTTGACATCAGACTGAGACAGGCGCAGGAGATAATTGAGGAATTGCTGAAGCCTGTGGTATGCTTTCCTTCCTTTCACACCTCTTTTTGGACGTCTCTTCTAGAACTTTGGATATGGTGTAATCCATTTTGATGTGTAAATCAGGATGAGTCACATGATTTTATAAAGAGGCAACAATTACGTGAGCTAGCGATGATAAATTCAAATATTAGAGAAGAGAGCCCAGGACCAAGCGGCAGCGAATCACCTTTCAATAGCAGTGGAATGAAGCGTGCAAAAACAGGACGTTGACATATTTCAAGACTTGTTATTCATTCAGAGAGAGAATCATGCACATCAAAGAGGTGTTGGCGGTTGAGGATTTTTCATTGTTTAATACAGAAAAAAAAGGAAAGAAAGTTGGGTTTGGATTTGGGAGTTATTCATTGGATTGATTCTTGTGTTAGTCAAGTCAAGTGTGATAGTAGAATATTGTGAATTTCTGGAGTTTGATTTTATAGTAAAAAAAAAAAATGAAAATTGATAAGCAACAGTTTTGTTCTATTGTATGTAGTATTTGATTGGTTGGCCGTTTTTCCCCTTGTATGTATGTATGAATACTCTCTGTTTCCAAATGCCCATATAAACATTACATTGCATTTGTTGTTGTTGATGGACTTGACTTGCTAGGTATAATGGATTGAACTCAAACAGCTGCTGCTGGTAGAGGAAGCATCAAGTAGACATAAAAATCATGTAATGTAATGTAATGTAATCGTAGGAAGATATATAAAGTAAATAATGTTTTGTTCAATGCTATTGCTATTCCACACTAGTAGACTAGGAAGATATAAAGTAAATTATGTAATATATTACTCACTGGGTAGAACTAATTATTTTATTTCTAAGACCAATCTCAACTGCCAGAATTTATTATAATAGACTAGGGATTTTTTTTCCTAATAAAATTCATTTAGCTAAATATTTATATAAAAATATATTATTATTATTATTATTATTATTATATTTGTTAAACAAAATGTGAATTTGGAAGTAGAGAGAAAAGAAAGGGAAGTGTGAGTTTTTATTTCAAGTAAAGTAAAGTTGTACAACACAACACAATTACAAATTACAATACCTCCTCCGAAGTCCGACCGATTAGACAGACAGAAATCAGCTTCCTTCCGATTAGATTAGGGCTTTTTTGGGCGACCTCACCTCACTCAAGATTTCGATTCAATTCAAGATTTTGTTTTTATTCAGTAGCGCCTTCCTTATGCCACTCGCCTCCTTTCAATTTCAACAATCAGATCGACGAGAATCACATTCTACTTAGTTAGTCTCTCTCTCTCTCTCTCATGCATTCTCTTTCTGCATCTTTCTATTCGTCTGTCATACTATTTTCTACTTGATTTTTCTTTTTTGATGGAGACCTGGAAATTTAATTTCTTTCTCTACTCCTGGTGAAGCGTTTTATTTTTAAGAAATATTTGGGGACGATTATTTGCTGCACTCAAATTAGACCTACTTTTGCTTAATAATTTCCTTTATTCCTCCAAGATGCTTTTTTTTTCCCTTCTCATCCATGCATGCACTCACTCAAATCAAATTTGCACCCACATTTCTAATTAATCATCTACAATCCATTGGTTCTTCTCAATTTATATTCAGTTTTTCATGTATGGGGTTCTTTTACTGTGCTATGTTTGTACCTTGGATTTCGTGAGGATAACGAAAATTTAGTGCATCATAAATAAAAGCAAAGAGTACCATTACTTTCAATGAGGTGTTTTCCAACCCAAAGTTCAAAAACTTAAGGACCAAGCATATACCCTTAGTAAATGGAGTGATCTCATAGTTATGGGTTGTCCCGAGTTGTTTCTTGTTTAATTTCCCCACTTTAGAATGAGGTATGATAGTGTCTAAACCAACCCATTTGGAACCAACCCAATCCACGCGTTTGTGTACTGGCATTTGATGTTCATAACTTCTTAGATCACTGACCGTGTGGATCCTGTGGGTAGTATATCAGGGTTCACTGACGGATACACACTATTTGGTGGAATACTTGATTGTTTTAGGCGTTTTTCATGCGTGGTAAGTGAAGATGTTATTCCAGATAGTGGCGATATGCATGTCAATACCCTTGTTCCATTTTGAGGTGCTGATTATCCAACCGCAGGTCAGTTCTGCAGTTGGCTTGACAAGTTCCCTGATAAACGTCCTTTGATTCCAATGGCTTCAGTAGATCCTATATCTATCAGTTCATCAGACAGTGACTCAGATTTACGGGAAATAGACAATTACAGAGATGAGTCTCCAGTGAGAGATACTGCCTCTTCTTTCAATTCCAGGATTCTTCCATCTTGGGCATCTTCATCTCGTTCTAGTTTGACAGGTAAAACACCTGCATGTCGGATATTGATACCTTGTAATTGTGATACAATGCGTTTAATAAATCAGATCTCCTGTAACTCGTTTTTGTAGGTTACAATGGTCCTTCAAGTAAAGACCTTTCTCCTTTTTCTTCTTCAAAGAGACAGATTGTTCATGATGAAATTTCTCCAAGACCACATAAGCGATTTAACATTTCAGACACTGTTGGAGCTTCAAGTTCAAGGATGGATGGAATTTTTCATCAACGAAATGGCTCAAACAATGCGGGTAGGTTGGCCATAGGTCATGGAATACTTTCTTCACATCAATCTATGAAGAGGGGCCTTCCCGCATCCCTTAAAGCTTCTACGTCTAGCTTGCGATCGAACAATCTCGTAGAGAATGTTGGTGCAAGAGAAATTCGTGAAACGTTTGGAAAACCATCTGCAGCATGGTCAAATCCTTCCAATGGAAATAATTCAATGAGAGAAAATTTTATCCATGGCAGTGTGAACAGCTCGTCATTGTATGAGAGGAATGGAAATAGACTATTGCCTCCAACTTTGATGGGAAAGTATCCTTCAGCTACTCCATTTGTTGGTTCAAATGATTCTTTCCATCATACTGGGGTAATTGAAGAAAGGCCTGCAGGAGCTGATGAGAGCTTTGTTTTCCGAGCAGCTGTACAGGTGCTTGTTTTTGTGTTTCTTTAATATTTTTATTATTGGTGAGTGTGATCCATACTATATGCAATTCTCAAATTAAGCCTTTTAAACAGATTTTCAGCGATACCTTTCTCTTATGATATCTTAGATATCAATGGTTTTGTTTCATTTTTCTCGTTTCTATGAGTTTTTTACAACTGGTTGGAGTACTGCTCCTATGTTTAGGCTTGTGGTTACAAAATGCATACATACCAGCAAATATATATTTAATTTAGAAATTTCTTATCTGTTGGTGCCTCTTGGTCTTGACTCTTGAGTTGATCATTTACAGGCTAAGCCTGTTTTCACATAGTAGTATCCACTAGCTTAACTTGTGAGTGAAGTAGATACCTCTACTGAGGAAGTAAAGGAGCATATGTTCGAATTTAAAGGCCACTGAAGAGAGTACAACGCAGGAATCAGTGAACAAAAGCCTGAAGTTATGTGGAATAATGTGTTCCAATCAATTGCCCCCCTGAACATTGCTAATCTTTAATCTTTGAAGTCTTGCTAGATCAGTAGATATGTAGGTGTTCCGGTAAATCTTGACTTTGAGAAGTTCTTGTCAAATTAAGGCCTGATCAGTAAAATGAAGAAATCATTACATAATCCGGAACTGCCAAAATTTTTATTTGTTCTATCTGGTTACTGCTTTGGAGTTGCAGAGATCTTTGAAAGAATTCCAAGAGGGTTTGTGCAATCAGGTTTCGGGAAATCTGAACAGAGCGTCTTCGGTAGTATGAAATCATAACATTTCATCATTTGCTCTTTAAAATTACAGTAGGTCCCTCACTTGGCATTAGCAGCTAGGATTGCTTGTAGTAATGATCAGAGTAGCATAGGTACTCATCATTAGCTCTGTTTGTGGGAAAGCTTGTACATGCTCTGGTTCTGTAAGTTTGTGTGTCGAGAATCTCCCAAGGAAAATGGCTCTTCAAATATCACCAAAAATGGATCCTTTTTTCAGAGCCATTATCTGTATTGGCATGTATGGTATGTCAGAAAAAGTACTTGCAGTATATAAGACAGTGTCCTTATTTAATATGAGATTTTTTATTGTTAATCTTTATTGGCTGAGTTGGTAACTTGGAGTTCTCCTTTGGTACTTCCCATTCAAGTTTCAATACATTATATCATCTTTACGACTTTTCACTATTATTGTTTTGCGATGAGATTCACTTTCTCCTGACGTTTATGACTAAGTTTGTTCCTTTTTACAATTGACTCTGTGAACCTAGTATAATACCTTCCTTTCAATTTCTGAAAATGCAAAACAAATATATATTGGAGGATTGTGTTTCCTTGCAGGATCTTCATCAGCCTAAAGTCGAAGCTACCTTACCACCAGGCCTTTTGTCAGTTTCTCTTCTTAGGCACCAGGTCATTGTCTACTTATGCTAGAGATCTTTTTAATTGCATTGGCTATCTGTGATTGTAAGCATAGACCATGTCACCTTGCAGAAAATTGCTTTGCATTGGATGCTTAGTAAGGAATCTTCTGGTTTATGTTTGGGGGGAATCCTGGCTGATGACCAGGTCAGCTAGCTAATAATGTTGTGAACTCCAACTTTCATGCATAACGTTACTTTGTCGACCTTTGAGTGGACATTGAATCTTCCTTATTTCAGGGCCTAGGTAAGACGGTGTCAACGATTGCTGTCATACTGATGCAGAGGGCTTTGGAAGCAAAATCTAAAACCACAGACTTGTGTAATACTGGAACTATAGCCTTGAACTTGGATGATGATGATGGAAATAGTGGTGTTGCACTTGATGATGTAAAGCAGATTAAAGAATCCGAGGATTTTGCAATACTTCCACAAGCGAGTAATACAATCAAGGGATTCCATAGCAGGAGGCCCACAGCCGGTACGTTGATTGTTTGTCCAGCTAGTGTTCTTAGACAGTGGGCCCGGGAGCTTGATGAGAAAGTCACTGATGAGGCTAAACTTTCTGTTCTAATATATCATGGAGGCAATAGAACTAAGGATCCTGCTGAACTTGCGAAATTTGATGCAGTTTTAACAACATATGCTATTGTATCAAATGAAGTTCCAAAGCAACCTTTGGTTGAAGAGGATGAAGATGATCAAAAAGATGCAGAGCGATATGGATTATCTTCTGCATTTTCTAAAGAACAGAAACAGAAAAAGTCATCAGTTAACAAGAAGTCCAAGAAGGGTAAAAAAGAAATGGATATGTCTGCGTTTGATAGTAGTTGTGGTACATTAGCTAGGGTGAAATGGTCTAGGGTTGTTTTGGATGAATCTCAAACAATAAAGAATCACAGAACTCAAGTGGCTAGAGCCTGCTGTAGCCTGAGAGCAAAACGAAGATGGTGCTTATCTGGAACACCCATACAGAATTCGATTGATGAATTGTTCAGCTACTTCAGATTTTTGAGATATGACCCATATGATAAGTACAAATCATTTGTCTCCTCTATCAAGGCCCTGATTTCTAGAGACTCAGCTAAAGGTTACAAGAAGCTCCAAATTGTCTTGAGAAATATCATGTTGCGTCGAACAAAAGGTGATTTTCGTATATTAATGAATTCATTCATTGATAGAGCATGTTTTACTGTGACAATCTCAAAACATCGCATCATTTAGAAATATAATGTGTAGAACTTCTGCTATATTGCATATGTAGAACTTATGTTGTATTGCATAAAACTAATAGATAATAAGGTATGCCATATGTATCTCTGACTGTTCTTCTTTTTATACAATTAGAAACTTAAGTTTGGGAAAAGATTTGTTAAAATGACATATCATAGTACCTATATCTCTTTTTTTGGTCTTCTTAAAATCTCTTGATTTTTTAATAGGTTTTCTAAAAGTTGTTACTTTGTATGAGGATTTCTAAAATATCACTATTTTTAAGCTTTATTTGCATTGTTATAAAATTTTTAGCAAATTTTTTCTACACGGGTTCAAATATGAAAGTTGATTTTGTGGGTTTTAACACGCGGGTAAGATGATTATGTTTATGGAGACCAGAAATTAACTTAGTAAGAAACCCACATCAACCTTAAAGAGGAAAAATTAATAGTTAACTGTTACTCACCAGTCTTCCATGGTCGTGCGGTCCTTTTGCTGTTAATTTTTCTTTACCTTGTGTTTTTATGATTTAGGCGAGATTCATAAGACATTATGTATCCTTAACCATCTAATTCTTTCTTTTTTCCTTTGTGATCCTTTTTTTGAAATCCCATCGTACACCATTAGTCCACAGTCATGAAATAAGACAATGGATTATGACACTGTTGTATCCATTATTACTTAACATGATTAGAGTTGAGTGTCAGCATTTGCATGTGCTGTGTATAAGCATGAACAAAATGAGGGGAAAGTGTCATAGCTTCTAATGCAATTTTTGTCGAAAGCACACTGGACTACAGCCAATTTTACAATGCTAGTAATTTGGCTTATTGCTATCAGACCCTTCTATTTTGCGAATCTTTTACATTTTGGTTGTGTGTGTCAAATCAACATGGTTAACATCTTTTTGTCTTTTGTGATTAACTTGAACACTCAAATGGCATTGTTGAATATCCTAACACTTCGAGTATTATTTATATGGGAAATGGTTATAATTCTTATTCTCTGTGGTCTAGGTACATTTATTGATGGTCAGCCTATAATTACCCTACCCCCCAAAAAGATACATCTGACGAGCGTGGAATTCTCTGTAGAAGAACGTGCTTTCTATAACAAACTTGAAGCAGATTCACGCAAACAATTCAAGGTCTCTGTGTGCGTGTGTGTGTGTACGCCTGCCATCTATTTATCGTATACCATTTACGATGTGCAGATGTACATGCAGGATTGTAACTGCTGATTTTGACTCTCTTGGTTGATGATATATTTCAATATAATTGGTTTGTTATATTTTGTCCTCTTTTAGATGATGTGATTTTCTGTTTATGTGTCTCATTTTGTCATAGTCAATTTTGTTCTCCTATGTTTAATTGAGTAACAGTTCATCTATAGAAAACTTCTATAGACTATTATCCTTTTACATCTGAAGTATATGAATTGATAGAACCTACAATATCAGGAATATTCCCAAAATATGTTTGCAGCTTCTCTGCTTGAAACGTTTGGCTTGAATTAATCTGAAGGCAGGTATGGTTTGGATATTATTTTGTATAGATGATGTGAAGCTATAAACTTCACAGAAGAAATCCTTACCTCGAATAACTTATAGGGGGCTTTTTTCCCTATAAAGTTATTGCTTTTACAAGTAAATAAATGATACTTTCAGAATAGGGAATATGAGAATTCTTTATTTTTATAATTTTTGCTGCATTATAGACAAAACCACATTCTGGGAATATCTGTCAAAGATTCTTTGGGATAGGCGTCATTTCCTTCAGCAGTATTTAGACTTGCATCAAAAACGTCAGGATGTGCTCTTAGGTCGGCCAAATTTTATGATACTCTGCACTTGATTGGCAGATTCCTGGGTCACAATTCCAGAAATGATATTGTGTATGAAAATTTAGTCAGTTATCTCTCGTATTTACTGGTTAAATACTTATGTTCTTGGTTTGAGAACTGAGCTTAATGTTGATGAGTTACTCACATAAGGTATAGGAGGGTGATTTGTCCTGTAAAATAGGATTAGACATCAAATGCATGGATTTGAACTGAATAGCTTTGTATCCTGTCAATATGTTGGCGTTTCTTGCTTTATTAAATTGCTATGCTTAACCTGAATAGGCATAACAAGCTGATAGGGTGAATTCTTAACCAACTGGTAGAAAATTCATGCAATTGTTCACAAGCCTGAGTTTGCTAATAGAAAAGTCTTCCTTCTGACTGATTGTGAATGCGGTCCTTCTTTCCATGGGAAGACATACTCCAATATGGTGTGAAAGAACTGGAGTGTGTTTAATTTACCATGATTCTATTTTGGCGCATTCTTGTCAAACTGTATCGATGACATTTTTCTCGATGTTTTAAAGATTTTCCATTCACATCTTCTATTGTACGGAGAATTGCATCAAATCTTTTGAAGGTATCTGACTTTAGTTTTACTTATATTTAGGAAACGGTTGATTCTTTTGTTTGCAGGAATATGCTGCTGCTGGTACAGTGAACCAAAATTATGCAAATATTCTGTTGATGCTTTTGCGTCTTCGCCAGGCTTGTGACCATCCATTACTTGTCAAAGGGTTAAGCTCTGACCCTGTTGGGAAAATTTCCTCTGAGATGGCCAAGATACTCCCAAGGGAACTGCTAGTTAACTTATTAAATCAATTGGAAACTTCCTTAGCGATATGTCTGGCATGCAGAGTAAGTCCGACTCATCCTGGAAATTTCTGAATTTTCTTGGTACTTAGCTTGAAAATTTCTTGAATTATAAATTTGTTACTAGTCATTATAGCCACCGTGTACATGTCACTTAGAAAAGTTAAATTTTCAGGTTACTTTTTCATTTGTAGTTTCTTTTACTATTTTTGGCATGACAAAGCCAAAACCATTTTTCTATTGTAAAAGAACCTGATATACCTTTTAATTGGTTTGATGTTGCCTAGGATCCTCCTGAAAATGCAGTTGTCACAATGTGTGGACATGTTTTCTGTTATCAGTGTGTCTCAGACTATTTGACAGGGGAAGACAATACATGTCCAGCCCCTGGATGCAAAGAACAACTTGGTGCTGATGTTGTGTATTCCAGATCTACCTTACAGAGATGTATATCTGATGATATTGACGGTGATAACCCAGTTTCATATGAAATGGGTGATAAATCTAAAGTTCTACAACGTGACTACGTATCTTCTAAAATCAATTCGGCTCTCGAAATTCTCAAGTCACATTGTATATCAAAAGACCCCAGTTCAGAAGTATATGATTTGGTTAGGTATGATGAGGATGCTTCATCCTCAGGTGGTCTTTACTTAGATTCAAAGAGTAGAGGGCCCGAAAAGGCTATAGTTTTTTCCCAATGGACTGGTATGTTGGATTTAGTGGAGATGTCATTGAGGAAGTCACATATAAATTACCGAAGACTTGATGGTACTATGTCAATATCTGCTAGAGACAAAGCCGTCAAAGAGTTTAACACTGATCCTGAGGTTGGACTTTGGTCTTCATTGCTTATTTTCTTACTATGTGTCTGACATATTCGAGTCTTTTGTATGTAAGCGTTGTGTGTCAGAGTCTTCATTGCATATCTTTAACATGGTGATTTTTATTCTTTTAATTCCCTCTATGCGATTCTGTGCCCTCTTATAAGTTAGTATCTTTTGCAGGTGGACGTGATGTTAATGTCCCTAAAAGCTGGAAATCTTGGGCTGAATATGGTTGCGGCTTCCCGTGTAATCCTTTTAGATCTTTGGTGGAATCCGACAACAGAAGACCAGGCTGTTGATCGAGCTCATAGAATAGGACAGACACGTCCGGTTACTGTCTCAAGGTTAACCATCAAGGAAACTGTTGAAGATCGCATTTTGGCTCTTCAGGTACTCTTACATCTTCAGTTATTTGCACTACTTCTTGTTACTTTTGGATGTATGAGTTGTAGCTTCATCAGTGTTGAACTACTTGTGATGATTTCAGGAAGACAAGAGAAAAATGGTTGCATCTGCTTTTGGTGAAGATCAAAGTGGTGGCCATGCGAGTCGCCTCACTGTGGAAGATCTAAGATTTCTATTTGAAGGCTCAGGGCGTTGAAGAATGAGTCTTGAGTGCCTGTTGGTGCATTTTTAAGTTGATTATTGGTATTTTGTTGCCAGTAAAGGGCAATTTTGTCAGTTCTTGTGAAAATGTGAATCCAAATACTCGTCCATGTCTATTGTACGTTAAATGTGTATATGCAAATTCTTGTGTTGGGATTGCAGCACCAATATGGTTTAGGTAGGATCTGCTAATTTTGCACATTTAGCTTGTTAGTACTGCAATAGTTGTGTTGCATGTGTATGTAGTAGCTCTTAACTTTAGCTATTGAAGGAGCTGGGCTGTGTGTAAATTTTCTATGGCCACGACCAGTAGCTTTTTCCAAACTCAAACTTTGGTTTGGTTGTATTATTTATTATGTAGCTGCTCATTCTTTTTTTTTGGATGACGAGGGAAACCCGCAGCCGCTACCCTTTCGGGTGCGCACTGGGTAAACCCCGCTCTTGTGCAATAGCCTGCAAACCACACAAGAGAGGTAAACCAGCCTAGGTTGCCCATAGCTGACAGGCTCATGGTAGAGAAGGCAAATAGGCATTCCCACAATGGGATTCGAACCCGTGACCTAAGCCACAAGTTCAAATGCCCTTACCAACTCTACCAGGGGTTGCCCCCTGTAGCTGCTCATTCTTGATGACATTGTAAGTTGTTGCAACTGATTGTCTGGATCTGGAACAGGTACGGCAGTTTGATTACTTGTTTCTTCAAATACATTGCAGATAAAGGATATTTTTTTTGACCTGTGAGAGGCATCCATTACAAGGGAGTGTTTCCCTCACTACTTCCAACATTGTAGGTCTCATCCATAGATCTGCATGCCCCGTTCACCTCACCATTGTTTGATAGGAAATAAAGTGTATTTTCTATTCATTCAACGCATCCATTGCTGATAAAAGGATGTTTATTTTACCACAAATATAACAAGTCTGTTTCACCTAACTTCAACTTCCACTTCAACATATGGAAATGAGAGGCATAAATATATATATATAGTCAATTAGATGTTCAACGAGGAGTGATTGTTGGAATGGAACCAGTAACAAGGTTACTTCCAGAGAGATCCATGGTGAGATATGTGCTCCTTTTATTGTAAACTGAAGGGGATGGAGCTGAACCCAGTGAGGTCCCAGTGCTCGACATCAATTGTGTGTTGTGGGATTGCGGAAGCATTGAGGAAATGTCCTCTAGTTCCCTCACAACATCCAACATAATAGGCCTGTCCTTAGTCTCATCCATAGAGCACTGTAATGCTAAAGCCATCAATCTCTTAACACACTCTGACGGATATGGCCCCATACTCCTGTCTATGATGGAAAACATCATCCCAGATTGGCAAGCACTGTTCACCTGATCATTTGTTTTATATGCATACAACCTTATGTTATCATGATTTTTGAGACATTAATTAATCATGCATGAAAAACAATGTTCTCGTAGTACCTCTCTGACAATGTTCCTTCCTTGAGATGTAGGTTGCGTCCCTGTCAAGAGCTCCAGAAATACAATACCAAGACTATAAACATCACTTTTCTCTGTCAACTTGTTGCTCAAGAAATATTCTGGATCTACATACCCCTTCATGTTTTTATATTGGCAGAATTTAATTGGATTGACGATGTAGATAATAAGTTAACGAGAGTGTTATAAGTAAGAGTTCATCTAACTTACTGGTGTTCCTTTGACAATAGTGGATATATGTGCAGTTGTAGCTCCTTTTGCATCTGAAACAGGTGCAAGCCTTGATATTCCAAAATCAGATACTTTGGGAGTCAGCTTGGAATCCAAGAGAATATTATTTGCCTTAATATCACGGTGAATAATTGGTGGATCCGCTTCTCTATGGAGGTAAAGAATGCCTCTTGCCGAACCTAACGCAATCTGCAGCCTTGTTTCGAAATTCAAAGGTGCTCTACATTCATCTGTTGTCATAACAATTATTTCATTATTTAATAACAATGTGGAAGCCAATTGAGACAGTGAACTCCTAGTGCATCCATGTAAATTATATTGAAAGAAGTGAGGGTAAATGAATATAATATAGTTACCATAGAGAAGGTCATGTAATGAGCCATTGGGCATGAATTCATACACTAACATCTGCAAAGCATCAGAGCTTCAGAAAATAGTAGAAAGTAAATTTAGAAGCATAAATCAAGTAGTAGTTTACCTGCTCATCTTTTTCATCACAAAATCCAACAAGTGAAACCAGATTACGATGATGTAAGCGGGAAAGCATTTCAATCTCAGTGTAGAACTCTTGGTCACCGTGTAATGAACTTTGTTGGGCACGCTTTACAGCCACTACTTTACCATCTGTTAAAGTTCCTTTGTATACCCTTCCATATCCTCCTTGACCAATTTGAGTAGTAATGCTAAAACTGCTAGTTGCAATTTGCAGATCCTCAAAATTGAATGCTTTCACTCCATCCATTTTCATTGTAACTTTTGGGACTGCGTAAGGACATGTAATATGTTAATATATATGAGTCCCAGGCCAGGGCATAATTGCAAATTGCAATCATAATCTCTACACATGTCAATTACTCTTAAAACGTAAGGGAGCTGGCTGATGAAAGTAAAAGAAAACTCACGTGATTGATTTTTTACAGCTTCAGCATGTGACCTTTTCCGAAAGAAAAGCAGGATGCCCACAAGTATGGCACTCGCACAGAAGATAGATCCAAGAATAATTCCAGCCAACATGCCTTTGCTTAGTCCACTACTAGTGCTTAAGGATGGAAGTAACACTGCATTCATTGAAGTTCCTCAATTCAGAAGAGCCTTTCATGTAAAGATAAATATGATGTATCGTATCCAAGGGAAGGCTTTACCATTTGCATAAGGTCCCTGGGCAGTGAAATTGAGAAGATCATAAGGGCCAAATATATTGCTTCCAGGTATTGTGAAGGCAGCAAATGTATTTGCAATTGCTTGAATCTCAGTTGCAGCAAATGTATTGGAATCATTGGTGTATTCAGGAAAGAAGAGCAAAAACATTCTTAGCCTTGGACCAGGTTCCCACTGAATCGAGTCAACATAGAGCTGGTATGGAAATAAGGGAACATTTTGTCTTACATATACATTTGATGTTATGAACACATCAAAATCATCACGATATGGAGGAAAATTGGATATGCTAGGACTTCTAAGCCGTATCCCCACCCCAAAAGGTGCAGCACAGAAGCATTCATTTGGTAAAGTGGGGACATATTCATAGTTATCCCTGATTGGGCAAGACTGACGTAGACAAGTTAACACTGGCTTCTGCAAGCTGTCTGGTATTTGTTCATTACCAGCTCCACAAAGTAGGCTGATGTTTCGTTGATTTGCATTTACACAAACAGGATTTCCGTTGAGCCTAGAAATTTTCATCAGCCATAAAATTCCAAACCATTTCAGGTAAGAAAAGAACTCGAAACAACTTTAAAGTGAATATAAGTCGTTGTGAGTAATGATATATTGTGACATTATCCATATATATTCTGCTCATATTAAAGGGAAGTACTCGTAGGTATTATCCCAAAATGTCTCGATATGGTTGTTTTATTTGGGATGAAGTTACAACCCTAATCTACAACATACCAGTTGTAAATTGCAAGCTTTGGGAAAAGGCAGAAGAAGTAATTGTTTCTTAGATTGCTAAGGTTTGACACATACATCTACCAGAGAAGCAATATCATATATACTACTGAACGTAAATAAGACTTACATTAATGTTACATTTGGAGGAATATCAAGGATGCCTGAAATATCGGAAAGTAAATTACCTCCAAAATTGCTGCAAAAAGTTAAGTGTATGGCGACCAAGTTATAATTTCCTTTCCCATAAAGTGTATTGAAAGTAAAGAGTAGTCTTACATATCAAGTTTTGTATCTGAAGTGAAGTTTATATTCTCCCAAATGTTAGATGGCACGGATCCACTCAACAAATTGTTATCCAGATACCTGTAACAAAACTTACATGATTCAAGAAATGTGGATGAATAAAATGATTTTAAAATAAGAATGCTAACAATTTCTGAAGACGAGAGAACCCAGAGAAGTTGGATGGTATGGAACCATTAAGCTCATTTTCTGATAGAACACTGCAAGGTATTGAAGTATATATTAGCAGTGCTGGTATTCTTAAGACTAGTATGCATGTGCGACTGTGATAGCAACAAGGGAGGGGAGTAAATGCAGAGAGCTGTCATCCAGAAGTTGCTTGCTTACATGGTTGTGATATTTTCAGATAGCCTATTTGTGGTTATTTGTCCATTCAGTTGATTCATGCTAAGATCCCTGCAAAAAAAAAAAAAAAAAAATCATTACGATTTCAACGACACCACCACCAATCTTAAGCAGCATTATGGAAATAAAAAAGATAATATATCTAATGACAATGAAGAACACAACTAAATCATATATTATTTTGTTCGATATTTACAACACCTTATGTGAGTCAAAACGGATATTTTCGGAAGGAAGACATACAAGTAAAGAAGGCTTCGCATTCGACTTAGATCAGGTATGGTTCCTTGCAGACTGCAGTTCCTCAGACTCCTGATCAAACAAAATGGATAAGTACTCCTGTACTGTGTAGAGACTATGATCTATAAGCTTATAAAACAGAGATTGCTGTCATAGTCAGTCTCTAGCCTGTTTTTCCAGCATAAGGACTTAATATTTTCTCAAGAAAGAAAAAGGGAGAAACACATACAGCTTCAAGATCCTGGACATGTTACCATAACTATCTGGAATCACACTCCCAGCAAAGTTGTTGTTGTCAAGTTGACTGCAATGCAACTTGGGCTGATAAGAAACTAACTCCAAGAAAAGAAAATGAAAAAAGAAGAGAAGTTTTGGAAACCGCACATACATAATTGTGAGCCTAGACATATTTGAGAAATCCGGAAGATATCCCGATAGATTATTGTTATCAAGGAGGCTGCCAATTTCAAAATGAGTAAGTAAGAAACGTGAAGTATGATCGATGCATATAGTTTTGGTAAATGTTCGAATGGGCTTACAAGTGTCTAAGTGATTGAAGGTTAGAAAGCTCAGGTGGAATCTGACCGCTGAATTTATTGTCGTTCATGTGGCTGCATTAAAAAGATATGAGACCAGCAGCGATAATTACTAGGTTATGAAGATATATATTATACTTACAAGTGCTCAACTTTGAGTAAGTTTGCAAATGATCTGGGGATTGGTCCCGATATCATATTCAGGTCCAACTGAAATCTAGTCAAATTGGGAAGATAACCAAGCTCGTCCGGCAAAGGACCAGATATTTCATTTCCACTCAAAAGCCTGTAATGCAAAGACATGTCTGAGCTGGAGGAAACATACTTATAAGAGATACATGAGATATAAACATACAGGAGCTCAAGTGCAGTAATATTTCCAATCTCCCTTGGTATGCTTCCGCTTAGGTGGTTCCACAACAAGTCCCTGGAAATTGCAAGAGTTAGTGCTTAACTACCATATAATATGAAACAAGTAGAGAAGAGACGACTTACAATCTTCTCATACGAGGTAGCTGGCCAAGCTCTGGAGCCAAAGTTCCAGACAGGTTCATTCGTAGTAAGCGCCTAGGCAATGGCAATCAAAGGTAAGAACATTAAGCTAGCATTGATAGATTTTGTATAGAGAGCAATTAATTCTGAATAGGAATAGGAATTAAAGAGACATACAGTTCGAGAACATGCATATAACCATCAGTTTGATCGAAGAGGCATATGAGCCCAGTCCAATTAGAGGCACAAGGATCCCGCTTCCTGTTCCATTTGAGATTCTTTCTGGGGTCCTTAAGTTTACTACGAACAGCGAGTAAAGCAGAAACTGCAGTGCAGTAGATTAGAATAAGAAATAATATATGAACTATCAAGGCATGCAAATTAGAAGAAGAAGAAGAAGAAGAATATAGCTAGTAAGCAGCAAAGGATAACCATAATTACCTTCTCGTGGATCAGTAACCTGTCCGTATGTGAATGGAGGAGAGGAACAGAGTATTGAAAGTGCAACAAGTAGTAGTATTCCGACCAGACAAGCTGCTATACTCCCGGTCATCTGCAAGTAATTAAGAGTTACATGCGAAGAAGAAGAAGAAGAAGAAGGAACTAGCTAGTATATTTATATTAGTAGATAAATATGAATATGAATATGAATAAATAAAATGAGAGTTGGTAATCATGAAAGAGACGAATTCTCTGCAAAAATGCTTCTTTGTTTCTGTTTGTTATTAGCACTCGTCACTGATCTGAATTTGGAAGTTTATGTCCGTTGGGTCGTCCTTTTTTATATATATTTGATTTGATTAAATGACATGGTTTGGTAAATTTGATTAAAAAACACTTGTGTGCATATATCATTACTTAGTCTTCCATCATAATTTAACTTCAAATATATGTACACTTGCAAATTTACTTTGTCAACTATATATCCACGGCTTTAATATTTATTTCAATTCAAATGTTGATTTACTATTGCAGCTGGTCTTTCTTTATAATAAATGAAATGAAGACATGATTTACCATAATGGGCCTGGGTTGGGCTGGGCTGGGCCGACATCCTCTTCTTATGGCCTGGCTGGGCTGGGTTCACCTCTTCTCTTTTTGTAACTGAAAAAGTAAAAAAGAAGAAGAAGCAATAATATGATTTATAGAGATCTGTGCTCCCATTCCGTTCGTTTCTACTTTGTTGGTCAATAAAGCTGCTGCTGCTGCTGCTGCTGCTCCCATTTCTATGATTAACAACATACATGGAGTCCCTTCTCCATCTCCATCTCATCAATATTATTATTATTTAATCAAACCCTCTTCAAATTATATTAATATTATTATACTAAACAATGATTTCACAAGAACAAGACAAAAGCTAAAGCATAAAGAGGAAAAAAGGAGATAAATAATTCTGTTGTTTAAAATTCCAATGGCTCTTGAGAATAATAAGACTCTAGCAGTAGCTTCCTTGTGTGTCTAATCATTGCTTTTCCAATTTTACTCTTGTACTTTCAGTTACTACTTACTGTTACAGGAGAAATACTAGAATGGTGTGGGAGCAGCAGCAGCAGCAGCAGCACTTCTCCACCTCCTTTGCCAACCGGTACTCCTCCTTTCATCCTTCTTCATCTTTTATCGTTCTTACATGCTTATTCTTATTTTGGTTAAACTGTATGCAGTATTTTCTCAGATGTTGCCGGGGACATCACACTTGTTGTTCATGGAGAATCATTTCTATTACACAAGGTTGCTTCTATATTCATTCTCTTATGTGAAATTGACAATACTAAGCTCTCTAATGCTTCATTCTGATAAAATCTTGTATCCCTTTGTTTGCAAAAGTTCCCCCTAGTAGCTTGCAGTGGAAATATCCGAAAGCTGGTTGCAGATGCCAAAAATGCGAGTTTGTCTATGCTGGAACTCCCCAACTTTCCAGGAGGTCCTGAAACATTTGAACTTGCTGCCAAATTTTGTTATGGCATGAATTTTGAAATCACAACAACAAATGTAGCCCCCCTTCGCTGCGCTGCAGAGTACTTGGACATGACCGAAGACCATCGTGAAGAAAACCTCATACAACGTGCTGACATCTATCTAAATGAAGTTGTATTTCTAAGTCTTGAAAAATCAGTCGAGGTTCTATCCACCTGTGAGAATTTACTTCCCCTTGCTGATGAAATAGGAATTCCAGACACATGCATCAACTCTATTGCGAGAAATGCATGTAAAGAACAGCTGGTATCGGGTTTATCTCGTATAGATTGTAATAGTGGATCTTTGGAACTTAAAGATAGGTGTCTAGAGTGGTGGGTTGAAGATCTTTCAGTATTAGGAATTGGGTTTTATCATAGAGTTATTAGTGCAATGGGACATAGTGGTGTTAGGACAGATAGCATTGTTGCCTCTCTGATGCATTACGCACAAACATCATTGAAGGGTATTGGGAAGACCCAAATCTGGAATCCAGCAAGAACAAATCTTAGCTCAATTGAAAATGGCCAGAAGATGATATTGGAATCTCTGGTAACTCTGTTACCTACAGAAAAAAGTTCTATTCCATTGAATTTTCTTTTTGGGATGATGAGGCTTGCCATGGTGGTTGATGCCACCTTAGCTTGTAGGCTTGAGCTGGAGAGGAGGATTGCTTTCAGGTTAGAAGTGGCATTACTTGATGATCTGCTCATACCGTCTGTCCAAACGGGTGATTCCTTGTTTGATGTTGACACTATTCAAAGGATTCTGGTGCATTTTCTTCAAAGGATTGAAGAAGAAGAAGAGAATGACGAATGTGGATATGAATCAGATGGGATAGGGTCACCTAGCCATGGATCTTTGTTAAAAGTTGGAAGGCTTATTGATGCTTATTTGGCTGAAATTGCTCCTGACCCCTATTTGAGCCTTTCAAAGTTCATCGCCATTATTGAAGTACTACCTGATTATGCTCGTGTCATTGATGATGGACTTTATAGGGCTATCGACATCTATCTAAAGGTAAACATCAATCTATCAAACATAATACTATTATGTACCCACATGAACAGTAGTACTATTACCTTTATTTTGTTTGTTACTAATGGTGTTTACGTTCTACAATTAATTAGGCACATCCGATGCTGAGTGAAAATGAATGCAAGAAGCTATGCAAGTTCATAGACTGTCAAAAACTGTCTGAAGAAGCATGCAATCATGCTGCCCAAAATGACAGACTGCCAATCCACTTAGTGGTTCGAGTTCTCTATTCTGAACAGCTTCGGTTGAAGAATGCATTGTCAGGAAGTTGTGGAGACGGTTTATTATCACAAAAAATAAGCAGCGGGGTTCCAAGCGCTGCCATGTCACCACGAGATACTTATGCTTCTTTGAGGAGGGAGAATCGGGAACTGAAGCTGGAGATATCAAGAATGCGAGTAAGGCTTAGTGATCTTGAAAAAGAACAGGTAGTGATGAAGCAAGGGATGATGGATAAGTCGAGCCATGGCAAAACTTTGTTGACTTCCATATCTAAAGGGATTGGAAGAATTGGTATATTTAGAGGGCAGGATGGAGGGCATGGGAAGAAGCTCAAAGCATCTGAAGTTAAAACTGCACGGAGTAAGAGGTATTCTGTTTCTTAACAGAGAGTAAAACTATCTTGTTTAATTTGAATTTGATGTAGCTAGATAGTTGAGTTATTTATAATTTGAGAGAACAAAAGGCAGCACACATTTCATTTGACATGTCAAACACCATACAATTGTTATAGTCATTCCCATTGAATATAATCATGATCATCATCAAGGGATAAAATACATGGGATTAGGAAGTTTAAAGGTGCGATTGCCCGTGTAATTCCCTTGCAGATCACTCCACTGATCTCCTACATTACCCCATATTCTGTATCCTTCTTCTACCAATTGCTTTCGTATCGCAGACTTGTATGTTGTTGCGCTTTGACCCTTGTATGCACCATCCCTATCATTTGTAGATGTTACCCACCAACTCACTCAAAAATAATAATTATAGTTGCAACTAAAGATACTTGTTTTTTGGGTACCTTAGAATGAGGCGTTCGTACCCAAAGAAACCTTGGTTGCTGAGATTATCAATGGTGACCTGCCCAAGCGTTTGGTCATCCCTGCCCGTCACAAGGAATACCTTAAATCCACTATCAATCAATTTGTTGAACAATCTGAGAACATCAGGAATTGCAGGGCAGCCTCCTTTCAATGCCCATGCCCTAAACCCCAATGGATCATATGGTTCACACCTACGAGTTTCCTCCAAGTTAAGAAAAAAAGAAAGAAGAAATACTTGGTATATATTTGAGGGAGAGAAATGATGATATATGTGTATATGTAAAATATAATGTACCCATAATGTTTGGTTCTGTAGTAAAGTAGGTTGGAAATACAGGTATCATCGACGTCTAAAATCCAAGCATCAAAGCCGTCGTTTGAAAGAGGTAAGGAGTCAAGATAGGTACAAATATTGTCAACAATGAGACTGATGTCACGCTGGTATTGGCCAGCAATCATGTAGGACTCGACGTGGTGAGAACACTGAGAGGGGACAGTACGCCATGGTTGTATGTTATTAGCCTCCACGGCCAGCCGCCAGCTCAAGCAGTCATCAGCCGTCTCACTTGGCCACCACCAGTACGGCCTTGAGTTCACTGCCTTTGAGCATATTGCTATCATTACCAACAACAACAACACTATTGCCTCCCGCATTCTCATATATAATATAATGCTGAACAAATACCAAATATATAAAAATAATGAAGTAGAAGTGGTGCTTGCTGGAGTGGAGTGGAACAAAGAAGAAAAAAGAAAGATGAGATGAATTTATAGGAGCATATATTGGTGGACGTCCACGTGGCTCTCCATCAAGAATGAAATGGTCAACTGATGTTGGTTCATGTAAATGGTTATGGAATATGAATCCATGACGACCATCATCCCTCTCTACTAATTAATTAATAAATTAATAATAGAAATGATGATAGCTGTAAGAAGCATATATATATATATATATATATATGTATATATATATAGTAGGTGTGTGTTATTTGTTAAAAACTATAGTGGTGGTGGTGGTGGATAGTACTGATTGTCTGCAAGCATGGAAAGGTGGAGAAGAAGAAATAGATTGAGAAAATTATTATTATTATTATTATTATTATTATTATGTATTCCACTAGTGAGTGAGGTTTGGGAAAAACTGGGATGCATAGATAGATAGCTATCTTCCTTATTCTTTTGTTGCATATTTATTTACTAAACACCCACACAACATATATTTATTTGCTCTCCTCTCTTCTTAGTTAGTTAGGACTTGGGAAACTATTTACAATACCCCATTTTTTATTTTCAACAAACTAAACTGGACGTTTATTAACAAAAGGGAATCAACTTTTATTATAATCAATATTCATCGTGCATATTTATTATTATATATTTAGACCAATATGGTGATAGATGATGATGATTTCATTGGTAGAATTTTTTATTGCAAATATACCAATCACCACTTATTCTCCATTATCCACCAAGGAAATATATACACAATTGACCCACAAAAAGAATTAATATAATACGGATATGCTCCTCCTATCCTATTCCTCTCTGACTTTCACACATATATATTATTAAACTTTAAATATATGCCTTCGTTCGTCATTAAACACAATTTCATTCTTTGAACCCACACCAAATTACTATTTCCCTTCTCACAAATTCAGAAATTATTAATCTTATAAAAAAAACTCAATAGGTAATCTATATCTTTTGGTTTGAGTTATTATAGTCACAAATTCAGAAATTAGTCTGGGCCTTTGCTTGATGTGTAGATGAAATCTACACCTCACAGACCCAATAAGCTCATAACCTAACATTAACATATCCGAAATATTTAGGCCCATAAGCCAAAGTCCTAGTAATAAAAGAGGTCCCCTTCTCCCGTATGCATTCCCCCTGCAGCAAGAAACCAAGCAGAGAGAGAGAGAGAGAGAGAGAGAGAGAGAGAGAGAGGTAAACCTACACTACGAAAAAGTAATAGAGGGAAGAACAAAACCCATCTGAAGCCAAAGTAAAAGTAGCAATGGCAGCGTCAGCGATGGTTCTAGATCCGAAACCCTTAGCCGTCTTTGAGCTTCCGCCGTCCGTCCCCGCCTTCAGAAACGAAGTCGTTTACTCCGCCGATGAAGAGGATTTGTACAGGCGTCTCAAATCCCTTCATCGCCAGCTCGAATTCACGGAAATCCAAGAAGAATACGTCAAGGACGAACTGAAAAACCTTAAGCGAGAGCTTTTGAGGGCACAGGAGGAGGTCAAACGCATCCAATCCGTGCCTTTGGTCATTGGTCAATTCATGGAAATGATTGATCAGAACAATGGCATAGTCGGCTCCACTGCCGGCTCTAATTACTATGTTCGAATCCTCAGCACTATCAATCGTGAGCTCCTCAAACCATCCACCTCCGTCGCTCTGCACCGTCATTCCAACTCCTTAGTTGATGTGTTGCCACCGGAGGCTGATTCCAGTATTTCTCTGCTCAGCCAAGCCGAGAAGCCTGATGTTACCTACAGTGTTAGTCTCCTCAATCTTTGTTTGCTATATGTTCTTTCAGTTTGCAAGAAATTCAATGTAGGGCTTGGAATTAGTTTTTTTCCTATAGGTATTCACTATGGTGAACTAGTTTGTTTATAATTAGCCTGTTTACTCAAGGTTTACCACAGTGGCTAGTTTCTTAATCTTAGTATGTTGTGTGTCATTGTGGTTCGGTTTTTGTGAAAGTAGATAATGATTTCTAGTATTTCAGACTTGATAAAAATGTTCAATACAATTTTCCTGTTGGTGATTTTCGATCTATTTGGCTAGATGACAGGTTTTTGCTGCTTAATGGAAAGTTGTCATTTCTGAAGTTATTAACTCTTTGCGTATGTATGCATCAATATGCAATGTCTTAGAATAAAATTACATTTTCATGTTTTGAACATTTCTTCATCATTAGACATGCCAGAATCAACTGCACAACTCATGCTACTTCCATGTATCATGCTGTGAGCATTAGCAGAATGTTGTGTGTTGTTGTAATTAGGTCTTTGTGAATGTAGATAATGATTTGTAGTATTACAGACCTGATAAGATGTTCAATGCAATTTTTCGTGTTGGTGGCATGGCAGGGTTTTGCTGATTGGTATATAGTTGTTGTTTCTGAAGTTATTAACTCTCTGCTGTCGCATCATTAGGTAGAACCTTAGATTAGATTACATTCTCTCTTGTGGTGCACATCGATTCATCATAAGAAATACCAGGATAAACTACACAAGTCGTGCTGCCTCCATTTCTGGACTCCGTTTCTGTAGAATTGACATTGACACTTATGTTCTTAACTCCTCATTATCATATCCCACTAATTCGAAGTTTCACTAGCATAGATTGAAAAGATTTCAATTGAAAATCTTAAACAGTCCTAGAAAATGAATGGCCTGTTATCAGTTATTAATCACATTAGATTATGGGGAGAGTGGATAGCTGATCAAATTCATCATCGTCAGCCCAACGTTCTCATAGCATTCTTTCTATCTGTTATGCATCCAGGATATCGGTGGATGTGATATTCAGAAGCAGGAGATTCGGGAAGCTGTTGAATTACCTCTCACACACCATGAACTGTACAAGCAGATTGGTATTGATCCTCCTCGTGGTGTGCTACTTTATGGTCCACCTGGTACGGGAAAAACCATGCTTGCAAAGGCTGTAGCAAACCACACAACTGCAGCTTTCATAAGGGTGGTGGGTTCTGAGTTTGTGCAGAAGTATCTTGGTGAGGTATGTTTCAAGAACTCTCCCTCTTGCTTATAGACTTGGATATCTGCATTATCGAACATTTTCGACTGCTTCCTATTCTTACTTATGTAAGTTATGAATTTACAAGTCTAATAAACTGTTGTTTATACTGGACATGTAAAAGGGTCCCAGGATGGTCCGTGATGTATTTCGTCTAGCCAAAGAGAATGCTCCTGCAATAATCTTTATAGATGAGGTAGATGCTATCGCAACTGCTCGATTTGATGCCCAAACTGGAGCTGATAGGGAGGTTCAAAGAATTCTCATGGAACTTCTAAATCAGGTATGATCTCTGTATGTCGAAACTTAAGTGTTAATAATGTTCAAATTAGTTCCAGATTATGCTATGGACATGTAGGCGTTGTGTTAAGCTATATGAATTCATCCATACTCTTGCAGATGGATGGATTTGATCAAACTGTGAATGTAAAGGTCATCATGGCCACTAATCGTGCAGACACTTTAGACCCTGCACTTCTTCGTCCTGGTAGACTTGATCGTAAAATTGAATTTCCTTTGCCTGATAGACGCCAAAAGAGGCTGGTTTTTCAGGTTAGTTTTTGCAGAAAATATACCTAGAACTTATCGTTTTTCACTCTTAATTAGCATGATTCTTGATGTTGAAGTGTACAGTCTCTTTTGAACAGAATGTTAGTGGTCCCAAATCCCAATCTCATCTCTTCGCAATGAGATACTGCTTTCTATCTTCTGTTGGTTTTTGAATATTTTGCTTGGTTTTATGACTGTTGTTTGTTTTCGACCAGGTTTGTACTGCCAAGATGAACTTAGGCGATGAAGTTGACTTAGAGGATTATGTCTCTCGACCTGATAAAATAAGTGCTGCTGAGGTTTGTTACCATAAAATGTTCTAATTGGATTATTAATTATTTTCTCTAGTCATAGTAAACCATACGCTATTATCTCCAACTCTTGAATGTTTCAGCACTTCATGCCTTATTATTATCTACTGTAAAGGTTGATCGTATGCGTATTCAGTCTTCATTTACATGGATGAATAATTTTTTATAATAGCTTGTCATTATATTTTTATTCTTGTGTGTTGGAGAAAGAAAAGTAATACACTAGAATTATGACCAGCATTAAAAGTAATGAGTTATGGAACTGAAGAACTTGCCAGGACGTTGAACTTTTGTGGTTGTCTGCAGATTGCTGCCATATGTCAGGAGGCAGGACTGCATGCTGTCCGCAAAAACCGGTATGTTATACTCCCGAAGGACTTTGAGAAGGGGTATCGAAGCAATGTTAAAAAGCCAGACACTGATTTTGATTTTTACAAGTAATTGCACTTTTTATTCAAATCAATGGAGTATGTATCGCGAAATATGTTTATGTTTATATTGATTTCATAACATGCCTTTGAGAATGTTAAGAGATCAGAGACTGATTTTGTATTTGTTATGCAAGTTGGTTGCTTAATTTACTTGTTGGAAATGGGATATCCTTGGGTCAAGGCAATGCAGGTAATATTTTGTTGAACAACTGAGCTGAATAATAGGGAAATTTTAGACTGTTTATGATAACAGCATCATACTTACTTGCTTCTTTCTTTCTTATACGCTGTCGTCGAATATATCCAGATTGTGTATAGTACCTTATGTGCTGTTTGGTTACAAAAATTATATGCCTGTGGGACAGAGGTGTGTGATTCATGAGAGTTGGAAAAAGTGGTGACACAACGTGAGAATAATGTCTTAAACATCATATTATTTACTTGGGAATACCAGATCCACAGTAAATGAGTTGATTAGTTTTAGGATGCATATATCTTTACTTGAAAGTAAGATAATTTTATCTTTACTTGCACATGCAGCTTCAGGTTCAGGTTCAGGTTCAGGGCCCACCAAAACAGGTGGGGTTATTTGTCTTAGATAGTATGCATTTATATAATGATGGATATTGTGTACTTTGTTAGATATAAATGGACTGTAACAATTAACAACCAAGTAAAGTAGGTTAAGAAATTAAGTTTGGAGGTTGCATGTTATCTATCTATCCATAATATTAATATATGAGGTTTGAATGCTCTATTGATTTGCTCACTTTTCCAAATTTTGGAAGTGGTGATTAGTGTGTCCAAACTCACAGGAGGAGAATATTGGTATCCCATGGAAAATCACCGAGAGGGAGAGGAGACATGGAAGGAAAATCACATAACATGATACTGATACTGATACATCATTTTAATTGATGTCCTGTTCTCTCTCTCTCTCTCTCTCTCTCTCTCTCTAATCTAATGAATGTTTTCTCATTTCTTCCCCAACACATGATGGACCATAACACTTCTTTCCCTCTCATGTATATTGCTTCATTCATTGATGTGATTTAAATCAATTTTGTGTGTGTGTGTGTGTGTGAGTGTGAGTGTGAGTGTGGCCCATTTTGGAAAAGGAGTTGTTATGTATATATATATAGATATATTCCAGCATCAAACATTTTCCTTTTATTCCTCTATTCCTCCCTACATATAGGAAGGTTAAATAAAATTGTCTCGCTGATCCCACATCAATATCCTACTTAATTTATAATTTTAATCTTTATTATGGGTTTCAAGCTTGACCCACAGTGTTATGTTTGGTCATCAATCATGAAACAGATTGCAAAACTAATGTGTGTTTGGGTATAAAAGTCAAGGGAATAATGGGATAAAAGCTAAATGAAATGATTCAGTAAATAGAGGAGTTAGGGTCCAAATGTATTCTCATGTAATCCAGCAGCATTTCATGAAATTCCCATGTATTCTCTCCTCTCATGTCCTAGTAATAACACATGCTTACCTAGTCACTTTGTAGTAATTAATGAATTGTATAATTAAACTGCTACTTGGTATGTAAGTTGATAAATAACGCAATGACAGATTGGATTATGTTGGAAATGTGGAATAAGAAAAGCTTCTCTAATAATGAAGTATAAGAGAAAATAAAATAAAAAGAAAAAGGAAAAGTAATAGAGAGAGAGAGAGAGAGAGAGAGAGAGAAGCAGTGGCACATGTGGAAGTATGGTGGTAACATGCGTTTGTTTGCTTGTCATCTCATCTCATCTCAACTCATTTCCATCCATTCCATTCCATTCCAACTCAGACTCAGAGTCAGAGCCCAAGAGAAGAGAAGAGAAGAGAAGAGATCTAGATTGACGAGAGAGAGAGAGAGAGAGAGAGAGAGAAAGACGTGTTGTCTATGTCTCTCATCTCTCATCTGATCTGAAAAAGTCTTCTTCTCCACTTACTCAGTCTTGACTCTTCCTTCCACTCCCTTAATTCAAAACTCTCTCCCCATGAATCGGACTTTGAGAGATTCTCTTATCTCCACCCGTAATCATCGCCGAGGCCTCAGCCTTAATCACTCCACCCCCGATGATAATCTTGATCTCTTCTCCAAAAGCCGCCGCAGTCTCTCCCTCGCCTCCTCCGACGACTCCGATGTTGGTACGTCGTACTACTCTACTACTACTTTTTTACTATTTATTATTATTATTATTATTATTGCGAAACCGTAAGTCTCTTCCTTCCATTCCCTTTTTGGCTTTATCTCCTCTTAATTAATTAATTAATTAATTAATACAAAACGACGCCGTTTCCCTTGCATCTCTGCAATCGCCGAGTTCACTGTATTTGTTGTTGAACAAATATATACTACCTCAGATCCTTCTCTTTTTCCTCCCTCATTTCGGGCGCTTGCTTTTTCTAGTATCGGTGAAATTGGGGAGACTCTCTATTGGATCAGCAAAATCAGGGAAGACTGGTTTGGATGATTTACTCTCATCTGCTGATGGCGGAAAGCACGACTATGATTGGTATTTCCTCTATCCCATTCTCACATTCAGATCTAGCTTATTGCTGAATTTTCATCTCTTTTTTGATTGCGTTATCATATAGCTTTTCCCCGATTATTGATCTGTAAGAAAAGGGGGTAATAGATATCTCTGATGTGGATTTGAGCAGGATCTTGAATACATTGCTGAAGCAACACATATCTTTGTACAATTTGGCTCGTAAATAAGTATATTAACTTCACTAACTATATTCTAGTGGGTGGTGACATTGGATTCCGTAAGCGTTCCTGAGGAGAATAACTTAAAGGATTTTCTTTCTTTTGCTACTCATTCTTTTAAAGGATTTTGGTGCTTATAGGTGGCACGGAAGTTGGACAGTGAAGTACTACCATATCCGGTGTATTTCATTATATCAAAGTTTTATTCATGTGTACAGACTGAAATTTAGTTTTGAACCTCAAATTATGAAAATCTGTTTCACGTTTACCGAAAATTGAACTGCTTTTCTTGAGAGCATCTGAACACCTGATTGGCAGTGTCTCGCTCAGGTAGACTTCCATATGTAAGTTTCCTCTTTTGTGTGACCAATGAGCACTATTAGATGAAACTGAACTATTGGAGGTGAGGTAGAATCTAATAATATCTCTCCTTAACATGTTAAATTGAACTTGTAACAGTTAACAATTTGGTTATGACTTCTGCCTAGTTTATCGCAGTATCAGTTTCTAATAGTCAGTTCAATATTTGTAGTCAAGTTTTAACTTCAGTCTGTACTGGACAAACTTCCCCATAATGAACAATGTTAAATATTCCAAGTAATAATGGAAATGTCATGCATCTCAGACTTTCTTTTTCATCCAATAGGCTTCTTACTCCTCCTGGAACTCCGTTGGTCCCTTCTTCGGATGGCAATGAATCTCAATCAGGTCTTATGGCTCCAAGAAGTGGTCCTTTGGTCAGGTCAATCTCTACAACCAAAGCATCAAGAGTATGTCAACCTATTCCCCCTTTTTCACTTTAAGTTTCTTGTACCAATGCTTTCGCTCTTTGCTTCCTATTATACTATGCTGATTATAGATAGTTCAGTTACATCTTTGTTATCTTTGCCCAAGTTAACCCACTGTTTTCTCTCGTCCAGTTTTACTTCATCAAGTTAAAAGAGACACTCTGTTATTGATAGTAATTTACTTGTAATCTCCATTCATATAGAAACATGTTGTACTTGTAATATTGGACTTTACATTACTTACATCCTTTTGTGGTCTGTTTCACAAAACCATTTTTTTAATTTCACAAGCTTGCCAATTTCAGCTATCGGTATCTCAGTCAGAGAGCAACCATGCTGCAAAACCAACTCGAAGCAGTTCGGTGACTCGATCATCTGTGTCTAATTCCCAATATAGCACCTATTCCAATAAATCAACCTCCATTCTTAACACTAGCTCCTCTTCTGTTTCATCTTATATTAGACCATCCACCCCTACGAATCGTTCTTCATCAATTACAAGACCTTCAACCCCTTCACGCCCATCAGTATCAAGATCTACTACACCTTCTAGGCCCCGTCCTTCTCACAGCACATCTTCTTTGGATAAACCAAGACCATCGCAAAACTCAAGGCCATCTACTCCTACTTCCAGGCCACAAATCTCTGCAAACTTGAATGCTCCTGCTGGCCGGACAACATCAAGGCCATCGACACCTACTCGTCGAAACTCTGCACCATCTTTATCGCCTGTATCTGGACCTTCAACCCCAGGGGGACGTAGTCTCACTAATGGGCGAAATGTTGCTTCACTTTCGCGTCCGAGCTCCCCTGGTCCACGAGTTCAGGCCCCACCAAAGCCAATCATACTCCCAGATTTTCCACTTGACACACCACCAAATCTCCGAACGTCTTTGCCAGACAGACCAATATCTGCTGGTAGATCCAGACCTGGTATGGCTCTTACTGGAAAAGGGAATGTAGACCCTACAACAAATACTGCCACTGTGCCTAGGAGACAACCGTCACCAGTGGCCACCAGGGGAAGACTTGCAGAATCCACTGGAAGAGGTCGAGCACTTGCCAGTGGACAGCATAATGATGTGACGGACTCTCGAAAAGAGTTGACAACACGGAAACCTGTGAAGGCATCCACTGATAGCACAGGATTTGGCCGGACAATCTCAAAGAAATCTCTTGATATGGCCATACGGCATATGGTATTTATCTCTAACTTTCAGCAGTTTGTTTTTATCTTTCCCTGGCAATATATGGGATAAATATTGTGTTTCTAAAATCACTTTTGACAATGAATGATGATGAGTTTCAGCTTTTTTTTGGCGCTAATTTCAGATACAGTCACTAAACTTCCATATGACGATATTATACGGAGAAAAGGAATTAAAATTCATCTACGCATCATAATTCTGAATTATCCTCACGCTCTATTGCAGGACATAAGAAATGGCAGCAATGGGTTTCGTCCTCTTACAGGCTCAAATCTATTCCCTCAGAGCATTCGATCGTCCAACCAGAAAATTCAACCAGTTGCAGCATCTGCCAACGGAAGCCTGTCTGTCAGTAGTAATGGCGCAATTTCAGAAAGCAGAAATCATATTAATCGGTTTTCTGATAGTGGGAGTGAGGAAGACAGGTCTCAGTCTTCAGCAAGACTGACCAACATTGATATCTATGAAAGTTCCCGTTATGACATGATTCTTCTCAAAGAAGACATGAAGAACACCAATTGGCTCCACAGTATTGACGATAAGTCTGACCAAGGATCCATCTTTGATAATGGATTCGAACTTCTGCCAGAACCCTTCGATCCTTTATAACCTCAAAAAGAGCTTGCAATTATTCTGGTCAAACTTCTTCCTGCTCTTATTATACAAGTTTTTTTTTTTGGTCAAAGGTTGGGTTAGCAATGTGATATGTCAGTTGAGTATTTCATTATTACGAGCAAAAGGTGACATTTATGTAATTTGTTTTGGTCCATACAAATTGACTTGTCTTCACTTGCTACGCCACAAATTTGAATGGTATTTGCCATGATTTATGGTTGTGGGATAAATTATACCCGGATAATTAGCGTCTTCGTATCTTTTGGTGCTAGTATCATGGTGCTGACCTAATCGTGCTGTTTGACAGGATTTTTTTTTCCTTTTTATATATATGTATGATTGGATGGTGATAATCCCCACCCAATTTGTCTTAACAGATTCCTTGCTCTTACAGATGGTGTTATATATGAATTGTTGAGCTTTCCAGAATTGAATTGTGTGATCTCATTAAGGCTGACAAGTTATATGTGTGTTTGAAAGTGCACTGCAGAAGAAACAAATGGAAAAAGATAGGAGTGTGGAAGAAGTGATAATGTAATATTGGATCTGATCTGAGCTTGAACACATTAATAATAAATTGATTATTAATGAAATCCAAGTTGGTTGTGGGTGGTGGGATATAAGTAAGTAAAGCATGTGAAAGTGTCATTATACATTATGGTTTGACCGACGGCAGTTTAATAAGAAGCAATTGGGGGATTCTTTTATTGCACGATTGATGTACAATTAAGATTATTAGTATCCCATTATTATTATTTCCTTTTTCTTTTTTTATTTTCTCTCAAACAATGTGACGAAAGAATAGAAGAAATAGGAGGGGAAGATTAAAGATAAAGCAAAAGGAGAGAATAGAGAGAGGAAGAAAAGATGATACCTAACGCCAACTGCCAATGCTTTTGTCAACGGTCTTATCTTTTTTTTTTTTTAATTAATTATTATTATGAATTTACTAATTAGAATTGCCAAACCCAAAATAGGAGGTAAGGGAGCTATTTTTTCTCAACTTATCTTGTCCCCCACAAACACATGGGATAATACACGTCAAAATTAATTAACTGGTGTATGTAGTTTTTGAAAAGAAATTGATTTGGTTGAATTCAAGTTTAATTTAAAAGAAGAAAAGAAAAGAGTAAATTACATTAATAAAGCAGGGTTTGTTTGTCATTAGTTATACGCTAGCTATTTCCATTTTGCGATATGCATGCAATGTAGATAATTCTAAACCATATTGACTAATTATGTTTATGTATATATATAATATAATGATTAGCTAAAAAGTATTACGCTAATGATCCATCCCCAGCTGCTCACAATATAAAATGGATCCATTATTCTTTTATTTGCTTGAAGGAGAAGCTCCTTTTCTAATATCCTTTGTTGCCGTTGGATGAGCAGCTCTGGACGTTGAGTTAGAGAGGAAATATTGCAGCTGACACAGTCTATACCTATGGTAAACCATATATATTTGCATCATCACAGTGTCTACACAATCAGAATCATCCCTGTTCTGGGATAGATAAATCATATGATGATGATGCTCCAATTCACCACCCTCTATTTACTACTTCTACTCCCAACAACAATCTTTGCAGAAGACCTCAAATCAGACGGAGAAGCCCTTCTCCATTTTGCTTCTAATGTTCCTCATTCTCGAACCCTCAACTGGAAAAACACTTCTACCATTTGCACTTCTTGGCTTGGTGTCACTTGCACATCCGATGCTCGTGTATTGTCACTTCGACTTCCTGGAATCGGCCTACTTGGCCCCATTCCAGAAAACACTTTAGGTAGATTGGACAAACTCATGACCCTCAGTCTTCGATCCAATTACCTCAATGGCGCACTTCCATCTGATGTTCTCTCTCTTTCTTCCCTCCGTTATATCAACCTCCAACACAATAATTTCTCCGGTGATATTCCATCTTTTTTGTCTACACAGCTTAACGTCATAGATTTTTCATTTAACTCATTAACTGGGAACATTCCACTCACAATCCAAAATCTTACAAATCTCAACACTTTGTACCTCCAAAACAACTCTCTTTCCGGTAGCATACGGGATATCAACCTTCCGAATCTTAAGCAATTAAATTTTAGCAATAACGACTTCAATGGTTCCGTTCCATCTCATCTCCAGACATTTCCCGCTTCTTCATTTGTTGGAAACTCGTTCTTGTGTGGGAGACCCCTAAATAACTGCCCTTACATATCACCTTCACCTTCTCCATCCCTCTCCATGTCTCCTTCTCCTAATCAAGTTTCCTTTCCACCATCTCCTACAGCAGCAGGTCACAGCCCATTATCCCCAATAATTCCTCAAAATCAAAATGCCAAGAGAAGTTTAAGCACTGGGGCAATAGTTGCAATTGGAGTAGCTGGTGCAGCCGTACTGGTTGCTATAGCTTTGGTGATTTGTATAAAGAAGAGAAGAAAAACTCAAACTGTTAGAGGTGGAATGCTAAAAGGAAAACCACCCCGTGAGACACCTACAGAAGAGTTTGCCCAAGAGGCAGAAAGGAACAAGCTGATATTCTTTGAAGATTGTTCATATAATTTCAATCTGGAGGATTTATTGAGAGCCTCAGCTGAAGTGCTAGGAAAAGGAAGCTACGGATCAACCTACACAGCTATATTAGAAGAAGGAACGACAGTGGTTGTGAAGCGGCTGAGGGAAGTGTTTGCTGGGAAAAGAGAATTTGAACAGCAGATGAAGGTGATTGGGAGGATGTGTCAGCAGCACCCTAATATCATTCCTCTTCGAGCTTATTACTATTCCAAGGATGAGAAACTCTTAGTT
Source organism: Verbascum thapsus (assembly GCA_963669365.1). NCBI lineage: Eukaryota > Viridiplantae > Streptophyta > Magnoliopsida > Lamiales > Scrophulariaceae > Verbascum > Verbascum thapsus. The sequence goes on along the minus strand of OY770114.1, from coordinate 15,898,356 downwards.
TTTGACTATGTACCTGCTGGCAGCTTATCCTCACTACTACATGGTATCTATTCTCAATCTCCTCCCTTTTTTATCTCCGTGTTTCCTAAATAACTTCAATTTATGTTCTCTGATTGTCTTCAGGGAACAGGGGATCTGGAATAAGTTTTAATTGGGAGTCTAGAGTAAAAATTTCACTAGGAGTAGCAAAGGGAATAGCACATCTTCATTCTGGTAAATTGACTCATGGAAACATCAAGTCTTCAAATGTCCTCCTCACGCGAGACTTCAACGGATACATTACAGATTTTGGTCTCACTCCTCTAATGGGATTTCCATCGACAAGTGCCGGTTATCAAGCTCCTGAGTTGATTGAAACTAGGAAATCTACTCAGAACTCGGATGTTTACAGTTTTGGTGTTCTCTTACTGGAATTGCTCACAGGTAAAGCACCGATTAAACCATCGGGGCACGATGAGGCCTTCGACCTCCCACGATGGGTTCAGTCTGTTGTGAGAGAGGAATGGACAGCGCGAGACTTCAACGGATACATTACAGATTTTGGTCTCACTCCTCTAATGGGATTTCCATCGACAAGTGCCGGTTATCAAGCTCCTGAGTTGATTGAAACTAGGAAATCTACTCAGAACTCGGATGTTTACAGTTTTGGTGTTCTCTTACTGGAATTGCTCACAGGTAAAGCACCGATTAAACCATCGGGGCACGATGAGGCCTTCGACCTCCCACGATGGGTTCAGTCTGTTGTGAGAGAGGAATGGACAGCTGAGGTTTTCGATGTTGATCTGATCAAGTATCAAAATATTGAGGAAGAAATGGTCCAAATGCTTCAGATTGCAATGGTCTGTGTGGCTAGGGTTCCAGAGGAAAGACCTTCAATGGATGAAGTTATTAGGATGATCAATGATATACGGCGAGTATCTGATTCTGAGAACCGACAGTAAACATTTTCATCTTTAAAAGCAAAGAGAACTACTACAATTAGACCTTTCAGATGTAATAATAATTCAACAGTAAAAATGTGTGCTTCTTCCTGAGATCATCGTACTCTAGAATGTTTCATCAAGCCTAACATAGTCAATAATGATAATTAACTTTAAAAGGAAAATGATTAGCATTCTAAAACTTCTGCTAAAGAATTGGTATAAAGAGAGCCAGCATTTGGGCCTTGTTGCGCCTAATCTACCTAATAAAAAAACAAAACACAAGATCCTGTGTAGAACCATGCCAAAATTCTGGTGTCAGACAGAATGATTCCTCCTTTTCAGTTGTATACTATAAAGATGACACGCCAAACTATCCTAATCTGCCTGTGTTCTTATCGACTAAATCAGCCCCACTAACATATCTAGCGACAAATGATATCAGACGGAATGGAGCACCAATCAGAGGAGCATCAGTCAGTCCAACATCAGTAGTATCATTACTTTGTGCCACCTCCAACTTAGTTTCCTCAACTTCATACTCATTTAATGGAATTTGCACAATTTCATCAATCTCAATTATTTCTGAAGAGTTGGCAAGTCCACTGGCATAGTTATTCAGATGCTCATCTTTCCTCTGATCTCCGACCATGATATCATTCAAGTGCTGGCTGTTGCCTGAGACAGGCATCATGTTTCTAGCTTCAGATATTGAATCACTAGCCTGTGCAAATCCATTCCTGTCATCAGCTACAACTTCTATATCAGTTGTAGGAGCTGATCTATCAGTTGATTGAGCAGTTACAGCTCCTGAACCAGAGCCAACAGAGGAAACGTATTCTGTTCTTACACCCTTTTGGTCAAGCTCAGCATACAATTCCTTCACCTAAACAATACAATATTGTTATAGCATATCACATACAAATGTTTAACAAAACCTTCAAGAGAAAGGATGGTCCATTTCACAATTTGGCATCTTACCTTTTCAACAAGCTCTGAATTTTCTGCAACCAACTTCTCAACTAGTCCGCGTGCAGCTTCTATCTCAGAGTTCGCATCCCCAGAAATCTGACGAATACCAAGAGTATGCAACCATAGCATACCGAAGATAACAATAACAATTCCCAGGTGAAAAAATAGTTCTAGAAAAGTTGAACTCAAATTAAAAATCATATGCAGAGAATACAGTTGGAAGATAGAGGTTTTTCTACCAGCTTGTTATTCATAGGGGAATTAGGAAAACCAGCTGCGCTCTCAAGGTTGTTGATCTGTACTTCTAGCCTGGAAAAGTTCTCTGTCAACTGTAGCTTTTCTTCTAAAAGACTCTCCCTTGATTGTTCCAATGATATCACCTGCCAAGCTCTGATTTTAATTTCTTGTATCAGAGTTAATAGGGACGCTTTAAGCAAATAGGGGCTACTAAAAGGTCACGTGCATTACACAGTGGCGTTTTTCTCATCTCGGGGAACCACTGAAGTATAGATCTGTGAGAAAGAGGATTTCTTAAAAACCCACATTACTTACTTACTCTGCTGAAAATATATTGGTTTAGGAGACCCATTTCACTTGAGAAAATTCAAGTCCGGAAACTTATCAACAGGAGATATTTGGGCAGGTGGGGGTGAGGATGGGGGATTGCATCCTACTTCATGTTCAATGCAAGTAGTAAAGTACACACATGAAAAGAATATTGTGAGCATTTTCTACATATGTAAAGGGAGATATTTTCTTTTTCTTGAAACATGGAATTTCATATATTTAAAAACAGACTCTAGCTGGTGATAAAACAGTAGGGTTTCCTTATATTCAGATAAAAAAATATGAAGATTTTTATCCAATGAAATATGAAAAGTAAATCCTGTTGATAAGACTACAATTCTACAATAGTTATGAATTAGTAATATTCTAAGAAAGTTTGAAAGTTACATATATTAGATTTGAATATATATATATATATATATATATATAATGTACTATATCTCTCCTTTATTTAGTTTGCATAATTACAGAGGACAAGAGATTCATAATTCTTTATAAAGAGATTACATACCTGAATTGAGAGGTGAAATTTATCCTCATCTAAAAATTAAATAAATAGAGTTCTACTTACTATATGTGATTTTATTTTATTTGTAGAGTTCTAATATAATTATACTTCTTATTGTTGTGATACTCAAATGACTATTTTGCCATAAAAATTGAATTACAAAGGATATTATATTATGGGTATACTAAACGTTTCAAGAAAAACCAAAACTTTTATAATAAAATTAGATTAGTTATGCCGCTAGGCGGTACCTGAGCCCTTAAATTGGTGTTATCATTATTCAGGCTGGCAATTGATTCCTTGGCTGAGTTCTGTTACAATTCAAACACCGTTCAGAAAATTAGCGCCTTCATAAATTATTCCCACTGGCAATTCAGGGGTCGCATAACAATGTAATTGCAGATCAGACAAATTAGCTAATATCAGTTTCCAAAGCAACAATCTATTGTAATACAACATTCACTTGATCATTCTATTATTGAATGAAGTTGGTTTATTTTCTGTAACAAAATAGAGTGGACGGCAAAATATTTCATCTCATGTTATGGTGATTTAGGAGGACCTGGTGTTATGGTGTTCATAGTGCAAATGTATATATTCATCACTGTTGTAAGTGATTAATTATATAATTAACAAGCTCGGAGCGCAACAGTTGTGAAAAGATGCAAATGGCGGCTTTATTGGAAAAATTGACTGCTAGCAACAAAGTCATAAAAACATAGAATGATCTTTCTGTTGGGTTAGGTCACCAAATGAATAAGTCTATGTTCTATCCTTATTTATTAATTTATTTATTCCTTGTTGCCTCTAGTAGTCGAAGAAGGACCTACTTCAATGGTTGCTAGTTGTTTGAGAATACGGAAGTTGAGAATTGAAAACAAGCTTGTTCATCAATATAAAAACAGTTTTTACCTCTGCCAGAACCCAGGAATCTCTTTCTTTTTCCAACTGTCTTATCCTTTCTAGTAAGCCCACCTGTGTTTCATGCATTACGTTAATTTATTAGAGCACCCCAGCTCCTTTTTGGATATATTACGATGAAGACAAAATCATCATAAATTTAAGCAGGGACACTATTGGATATTTCTTCGTTTTTACATAAGTCAAGACTTAATTTACCATTTTTATATTTAAAGCAGCATTTTCATCCACCAACTGATTTATTTTCTCTCTAAAATCAGCCTGCAAGAAAGAAGAGTTTAGGACCTCAAGATAAAATATACTGGTAAAAGAAGTGGTATTGTACTGATAATAATGACGTTGATGAAATCAATAATAACAGTACAAAGTCCCAGAATTGAAGATTCCAGAATTTGATGAAAATCACCTCTTTTCGGACCCAGGAATCTCTTTCACCCTCCAGTTGCATAATTTGCGCCTCTAGACTACCCTGAAAATCATGCTGAAACATTCAAAATGCCAATTTCCTTGTAAAACAAATAAAGGTATATTTGAGCATGGAAAATCAATTAAGTGAGTGAACATGTACAATGCTTCAGCATACACTTAACCTTATCCTTTGAAGATAATTGAATAATGTGACAATACCTGTTTCTGCAGGTGAACATCTTTTTCCCTTTCGAATTGTTTAATCTTCTGCTCTAGACTATCCTGCAAAACCCTAGAAAATATCAGCTACTTTCAAAGAAAAAAAATTAAAAGACGGAACGATAAAATTTGACTTGCTAATAAAAGAGAACATACAGGTAACTAAAACATTAGTATTATATAGTCTTACATTTGGGGCTAAAGATTACCTGTCTGTGGATTAGTGCATCATTTTCCTTTTCCAATTTTATGAACTTCTCCCTTAGGTTAGCCTGTCCAAGCCAACATTGTTACAAACTGTTTTCCTTCGAATTTCTTATTAAAATATGAGGACAAGAAATTCACTGCATCCATACAAATCTTCAACTGACGGAAATTGTCAATTTTGTACCTCATTCTGCATGGCTGCATTCTTTTCATTGTGTAGTTCGTTCATTTTTTCTTGTTGACTAGCCTGTAAATGTTAAATAGTCATTACATCTTAAAAAAATATAAACAGATAAACACTACTTGAAGAATAAGTTATGCCATTTACAAGCTGTTAACAAATGCATCCATAGTGGTAATGTAACTATCTATGAGCTACCTCGTTTTGTAAGTTTTCATCCTTTTCCTTCAGTAATTGTCTGATTTTCTCCTCAAGGATAGCCTGTAAAAGCAAATTGCTAACTGCTCAAGAAAAAAAAGCACAGAATATATACAGATGAAACACGCAAGTACGCATTTGTGTTTCTTTGCATGCTTCCGAATATTAAATACAAAAAGAGTAATAAAAAATAACACATGACTATTAAAAAACAAACAAGATCAGAAGTCTTGTGATATTAAAAATAATTGTGTAAAGTTTGCTCACCTCCTTCTGTATCTGTGCATCCTGTTCAGTTCCGAGTTCAATAATTTTCTCTTCAAAGCTGGCCTAAACAAGCCTTCAGGTTAGTAGTTTCTCATAGATAGATAGATAGATAGATAGATAGATAGATAGATAGATAGATAAACTTTGTTTGTACTTCTCTTTCCAGCCTGTACTTGGTTTCAGGTTTAGCTAATTTTGTTTGTAAATGAAGTGGAAAATCATACCAGGTGTTGGAAAATAAAAGGGAAAGGTACTTTCATCATTGGTACAAGCAACCTCAAACAGAATAAACTTACTCCTTCAGTTCCATTAGCAAGATGTCCATCCTTATCTGTGCTTGAGTTGCCCCCAACATCAGTTGGCAGGTCAATTGTCTCTGAAACTTGATCACTGTCATTCTGTCCTGCCTCAGGAACACGAATTTGATTATCAGAAGTTGTTTCCCTAGCATCAAGCGTGACACTTTCTTTCGGTCCAGTAGCTTGCTTATTCTTCTTCTTATTTCTCTTTTTCTTCTTCTTGTCTTCCTCCATAAGTTGATTAGGTCAAATATGGAAAACTCAGGTGAATTATCGCGCCAAGCTTGTACCAAGCTCAATCTGTTATATATTGAAGTTTTAATTGAACTTTTCCAACTAAAAACACATTGCAGCATAGAAATTCAGGATTTATTTTCTTATGATATTAACTTGTAGTAAACAAGAACTCCAACTCTAATATCAAAACCAATGCAAGACGGTGAAAATGGATATGGGAGTAATTGCAACAGTCTGCTCACGATATACAACAAATTAGTCCTATAAAAAAATAATTTATTTGAATAACAAAATCCTTTTTTGTCTTAATCTTTGAAACAAGCATATGACTACTGGCAAGATCAACCAAGTAGCATTCCTCATCGATGCCGCTTCGGCATGAGCTGAGTCATGAGGACCTTTCAAAACGAAGACGGCAGTTGTTTGCACAACTCGTCAAATGCTTATTACGGTGCAAATAGAGACCAGGGCCTCATATTCACTTGATATTCCACATCGAGCACGAGTGCATAGGCACTGGCAAGGGAAGCAGTAGATGTCTGAGGTTTAAGGTTTACAATTAATTTGAACATACAACTTACAGCTCTAAGTCAACATCAAAATCCCCAACCCAAATAAAAATCAACATTTTATTAATACGTCACATGTGGGATATCTTATTTTTCAAGTATATATAACTCAAATGAAATCTGATAGAAAAGAAAAACAAGGCTCCGATTTACCAGAACAAGATGAGCTTAGGCATTGAATGCCGCAACAAACATCAAATGCACATGATTATCGTCTGATAATGGCATACATAAACATTCGCACGTACAGAAGAAGAGTAAATCGAGCTATAAACACTGAAACTGGAAATTAAATAATATTTGTATGAAGAATGAGGGTATAAATGAATATGGATCCAACACACAAAAAGGAAAAGAATAAAAAAAGAGACCATACATACAGATGAAGAATCGTTTGGCGATTGATGAGATGGTTTTAGTTGAGATTGAAATTATTAAGACAGATGAATCGGTTGCCTTCCCCCAAATCGGTTAAATATTGAACATTAAACACCTGGTCTGGATCTCTTATATTTGTGACCCAAAACCCGAAACCATTTAGTATGGGCTTATCTTTTTGCGAATTGGGCTAAAAGAGAAATAATAGGCTTTTATTTTGCAAATTGGGCTACTACTATGGTTTTGTTTTTATAATAAAAAAAAATTGGAAGGGCAGAAAAGAGAGAGAGAAGAAGAGGAGTCGTTGTTTTCAGGCTCTGCCCTCTCTCCGGTCCCTTCATTTTGCCCTAATCAGGATTAGTTTTCATTTTTATTAGTTTATTGGTACAAACTTCATCAGACGTTATGGCGTCAAAGCGTATCCTGAAGGAACTCAAGGATCTCCAGAAAGATCCTCCTACGTCTTGCAGTGCTGGTACCATCGCTTAGCTTCCTTTTCTTTTTTTCATTTTACCCTTTTCCTTTATTAGTGCATGAGCTTAATTAATGTTCTCTCGGGTTAATGAAATTGGAAAATGTTCTGCATTGACTGTGATTGGTACGAGCTTTGGGGGATGTAAAGTACATGTGCAATGATTGGAATGAGTGGGTAAAAAATGTGATAACTGTGGGCTGGTGGTGAATAACGTTTAAATCTTCTCTGTGAATCCAAATCAACTGGTGCTGATTATGATTGTGTTGCTTTGGTTTGTGGTCTTCTGTCATAATGGAGTATGTGCTTGTTTTACCATGTAACTATATGATTGTTTTATATTTCTCAGGGCCTGTTGGTGAAGATATGTTTCATTGGCAAGCAACCATCATGGGCCCCACTGACAGCCCATATTCTGGAGGCGTATTCCTTGTTACGATCCACTTCCCTCCTGATTATCCTTTCAAGCCCCCCAAGGTTTATTAAATATTTGTTTTCATTCTTTTATATGTTCTATGTTAGCTTGCACGTTGCAACAAGTAACCGTTATCTATAATTGGCTTTCCCTTAAATTTGAAAGTTGATATACAAGTTCGTTCGTGAGTTTCCTATAAGCTAGTTGTGGGGCATTGACAACAATCTAACTAAGTACATATGCTCCATTTAAGCGTATAAACAGTCTCAAGGGCCACTTGGTTCTGAAGAGTGTTTCTGAATCTGAGGCAGTTCATAGGCTCCTAAGAACAAGTCCATTATGTATGTTATTAAGTTATCTATAATTTAATGGCAATTATTCTGGTTCTTGGTAGCTTGTTAAGTTCTTCAAAAGATGTGTTCCAGAGTACTTTATAGATCGATTACTGATAAGCATGTGCAGTTGTGGTTTATTGCAAGTTTTCTGAACTCTGATATTGTTTCCATCCTGAGAGTTCTAATACTGTCCAATTTCCAGGTTGCGTTCAAGACTAAGGTATTTCATCCAAATATCAATAGCAATGGGAGCATATGTCTTGATATTCTTAAGGAACAATGGAGCCCAGCACTTACCATCTCAAAGGTAAAATGTTTTTCCTTTTTTTTTTTTTTTTTATGTTCAATATTTATGCTTCGATTCTTTTCGCTTTGGATCTAATGGATATATGTCACGCATTTAGTTGCCTGCGAAGGTGGTTCTTATTTTTTAAGAAATGGCCTCCTACTTGGTAGACAAAAGCTTATATTAAACATAATGAGAAAATTGGGTGTGCATAAGTGTCTAGATGCTAAATTTTAGTTGTGACCTTACTTCAGGCATCACATGGCATATAATTTAGGTTCAGAAATTTATGGTTTCTGTTTTTTTTTTTTCTCGTTTGTTCTTATTTTAAAAAACTGGACATGCAAGAATTACTTATTTATGTAAAGTTGACACCTCAGTCCTCACGTTGTAACTTGTGTCCTAGTCGATTTACCTTCTTAGAACTGCATTTTTGTGTTCTTTATAAACGCTATAAGCCATATATGCAGTGTACTTATGTTGATGGCCATTAACAGCCCTGGCTCCACATGCTTTCAGGTGGAGTGTCTGTTCATGCATATGATTGGCTTTTAAATTTATGCTCCTATGACCAGAGTCAGTTATCTATTTCACGATGGATAACTGGAGTATTGGTTATCTGACAGCACCAAATCTACCCTTGAAACAGTACTATTAAGTTTCATTATTTGAAGAACTAATAAGGGATCTTTGCATAAAGTAAATAAAGGGATACGGCATAAAAAAATCTAGTTCTTCTGAAGCCAATGCACACTCTATTATCCTCCAACTCACCCCTGGAATAGTACTATGGTGCAATATCTTAAAACATGTTTTATGTAGAGTGAAGAGAGTGCGGTCTGTAGGATACTTTTACAACTTTAGATGTTTTTGGAACAATTAGCACAAATTGGATTTGGACATGGGTGAAATGACTTTTTCCTTCTCGTAGGACTTTCAGCTTTCACATTGAGATATCTGTGTTATTCACTTGTATATACATTTTTGTTTATAAGCATGTGGATCATCATCCATGTGATAATGTTGACGTTAACAAATATTACTGTTGTGAACCACCAGGTGCTGCTTTCAATATGTTCATTGCTAACTGATCCAAATCCTGATGATCCGCTAGTACCTGAGATAGCACACATGTACAAGTCTGATAGGAACAAGTATGAGTCCAGTGCCCGCAGCTGGACACAGAAATATGCCATGGGATGATGATGGGGAAACAGACTCCAGGCCTTATTTATATAGCGTGTAATGTATTTCTGTGATTATGTTTGTGGACACACTAGAAATGCAAGTGTTGTGTGATGTGATTCCATTGTGATCTGTGAACTAGAAATATGCATTTTGTTTGTGGAAGGATTTTCCCAACATCTTATCTTATATTGTTAAAAAGCATCTTCTAATAATGAGGGAAATTAGATTGAAGGGAACTTTTATCTTTGAGAAAAATGAAAAGAAAAACCCAATACTTTGCAACTAATGTTAGGCCTGGGCTCTGGGCTTGGGCCAAATTGACAAGTACCGCACACAGTAACAAAAAACCCAATCTTTATTATTAAGATTAATATTAATATTGGTCGGTGGGTCGGGTTATTTGTGCCCTTTCCCTTTCTTTGTTTCTTTTGCAGTTAGGGTATTTTTAGTTTCTTAATCTTACGCAAATTCTCTTTCCGCTGCCTTAATAGTTTTTAATTTTAGCCTGGCCTGTGTAATCTTTCCCCTTTCTCACCTATATTCAATTATTATTATTATTATTATTATATGAAATTCATGTTCATTTTGATAGAGAGCTGATTATTATTATTATTATTATTGCTGGATTTTAACTTTTTCAACTTCACCTTTTGTCTGCAGATTCTGTTATCGCTTTGTGTTTTGTTTTGACTGATTAATCGACCTTCTCTTCCCTGACCGTAACGTAACAAGAAGAAGAAGAAGAAATGGGGATTTGTGTAGCTAAGGTATGTTAATGTTTCTCTCTCTCTCTCTATCTAGTGGTTTTTCTATTTTTGTTAATTGTATCAGGATATTATTGTCGTTTATCTTTATTCATATTCCCACTTTATTGAATTGGATACTTATTACTTTTCTATGTATAAGTAATGATCTTCACCTGCAATTGACAATCTTTTCCTTTTAGCATATGAATGATGAAGATGATTCTGATCATAATGTTGAGTTCGCTGGTGGAAATGTGATCCTCATCACAACAAAGGAAAGTTGGGAAGAAAAGTTGGCAGAAGCTAAAAGAGAAGGAAAGATTGTGAGTATTTATTTTAGATCTTCTTTTATCCTCTTTTTCTTTCTGGAGCTGCTTAGTTGTATTATGTTCTTGTTTATGCTTAACTACACAGACACACAAAGGAACCTGTTCAATCCTGATTTCGATGTAAATGTACTTGTATTTATAGAATGAGGTTAGCACTATGTTAAAACACTTAACATTGTTCTTTCCCTCATATGCCGAATGCAGTTTAATATTCATCGCCTTACCTATGAGGAAGCATGATAGCTCTTTCCTTTTTGTTGCTTGCACATTCTAGGAACTTGTGTTGTTAATACACTTGCCTCTTGTTACCATCATTTGTCTGGTAGTCATAATTGTCAAACCGGATATGCAGTTTATAGCATAAATATGAAATGTTCCTTTTGTCTTTTGATGACTAATAAATACATCACTTTTCACATCTTTGCTTAGTTCTGTCTTAGCGGAATCAAATTCTTTAAGACTCTCAACTTCGCTCCCTTTCTTTGTCTCACCTACTGAGTTGAATGTTTTTTGCAAGATGGATTAGTTTATATCTACCACCTACCAGGAATTCAAGTGATTTGAAACAATACAAGAGTTAACAACTTAGCCTGCCTTAGTACTCCTAATTTGCTATAAGATGGAATATGTGTTGTAGTCTTACATGATTGGAACATGTCTCTTTCATGTTGTGCTTCCTAACGCAAATTAACTATGTGACAGGTTATTGCCAATTTCACGGCTACGTGGTGTGGTCCTTGTAGAATGATTGCTCCTTTCTATGTTGAGCTGTCTGAGAAACATCCTTCCATAATGTTTCTGATAGTTGATGTGGACGAGCTTACTGTAAGTTGTGCTCTGCTCAGCTGAGATGATAAAATTAGATCTGTTAAACACACAGTGAAATTTCCTTTATTTCAAACTAAGCTCCATTATCTGAGGCAGACGCATGTTTAATATTTTTGTTTTCTTTTGATAATTTAAAAGATGAACGGATATTGGTATTGATCCAGGAATTTAGCACATCGTGGGATATTAAAGCAACTCCGACCTACTTCTTCCTTAAAGATGGACACCAGCTCGACAAACTGGTTGGTGCCAACAAGCCAGAATTGCAGAAGAAGTTGACTGCCATACTGGATGCAGAAGGCTCATGTCAAACATAGCTCGTTGTCATAACCAGACCAGATGTCATTTTTAGATCTTCCCTCTTAACCTCCATTTGTGTATAGATGTACAAGTGTAAATTCAACAGATTATTGTGTGGATGTTTTTGTTTTGAAAACCTTGAGTGATAAAGATGTATTGTTTCATGTTTATTATAATTGAAATTCATTTTTGTCTTTATTTTTGTTTAATGGCATGATAATCAGCTTTACGTCAAAGGAATGGTTGAAGATGTTTGCTGGTGTGTGTCTGCAGCTTGTTTCCTGATGATGACAGATAATCAGTGCTGTTACTTTGATTTGATGTGAGAACAGACATAAGCTTTTACAGTTTATTGCATTGCTGGAAATTTGTGTGAACTCTATGGAAACCTATATCTGCAAGCAGAAAAGCAGTTCTTAAGCTATTACACAGGTTGCACTATATACTTCAATTCTAGTGCAATCCATAACACCCAACTCATTTTCATATGAACTTTTATAACAGCAGAACAGTAAGCAAAATACTACAATCACTTGACAGAAACACCACATTAATTTCACACATCTCGAGTAATAGATACATAAGTTTCAGCAAAACACATGAGGAAATTAAAAACAATAAGTAACCCAAAAATTATAATAAAAATTATATTTTCACTTTGTATAGAAGTAACCCCATATTACCTCCCTTTTGGATTCATTATCTGCGAAAAGACAGCACTTGGAGTCAGCCCATCCGAGTCTTCACTACGTCCACCCATGCTCATTGACATTCCACTGCTTTTTGAATCTGTTTCAAAACAAATATCCTTCTTCCCCTTGCATGTAATGTCATACAATTCCATGTCCATTCCTCCACTTTCCTCTGCACTCTCCTGAAGTTGCAGAGCAAATTCAAGGCTCCACAACACATCACCCATTGAAGGCCTTTCAGTTCCAATATCACACACACACTTCACAGCTGTTTCAGCAAATATCTTAAAGCACTCGGCTGCAATCTTCCCCTTGAGATACGGATCTATTATCTCATCGAGAATGCCCTTCTTATCACAGTGTTGCACCCACTCAGCCAAGCTAACTTGTTCCTTAGGAAGTGTAGGATTAAGCGCTGGCCGAGCACATATGATCTCAAAAAGTACAACTCCGAATGAGTAGACATCTGATTTTTCTGTCAGTTGCTGACGTCTAAAGTACTCAGGATCCAAATAACCGAAACTACCCTTCACCATAGTGCTGACGTGGGTGTGATCCAGCGAAGGACCAGTTTTTGATAGACCAAAATCAGAAACCTTTGCCACCCACTTCTCATCCAAGAGAATGTTTGTAGTCTTCACGTCACGATGGATTATAGTATGTTTTGCCCCAGTGTGAAGATAATGCAATCCACGAGCAGCACCTATGCAAATCTCCAGTCTTTGCTTCCATGGCAATGGGGGCTTCTGGGTCTTGTACAGATGCTCACGAAGAGTTCCATAAGCCATGTAGTCATACACGAGGATCATTTCACAGTTCTCTTCGCAGTACCCTATGAGAGAAACAAGGTGACGATGGCGAAGCTTTGAGAGCATTTCAATCTCAGTTTGGAATTCATGCACGCCTTGGTCAGAGAGTGGGTTCCCACGCTTAATTGCAACTTTTGTGCCGCTGTCAATTTCTCCATGATAAACTTTGCCAAAACCACCGACACCAAGGAGAAGAGCCTGGTCAAAGTTGTTAGTGGCAGCTTTGATCTCAGCAATTGAAAAGTGACGACAAACGTTTGATGGGAGGGAGGAGGCATAGCTTCCCCTGGTGTTTGTCTTTGAGGAACCTGAAGAATGTGAATTTCCGTAGAAAGACAGAGGAAGCCACCCATCAGTACTAGTAGTGCTTGAATCCTTCTTCTTCTGCCTAATAAGACACAAATACCAACACAAACCAAGAAGAAGAAGTGCTGCTATTCCACCTCCAACACCTCCTCCAATAGCTGCCCTGCTGTTGTTACGAGATCCAGATGGCTGGTTATCCACCTCTTCAACTTGTGGCTGTGGAAGTGGATCCGGATTCGTACCGGCAAGATTTCCAGCAGTATCGTTTATTTTGAATATTTCAACTCCGTTCAAGATAGCATCATAGTATTGAGACCTTGACACTGTGTAAGGATGCAAGCTGAGCCAAATATCCTGACGGGGAGCCCCATTGGGAACAAAGACAATATAGTCCTTATGAATGGGAACGCCATTGCTACCTGCCCAAGCAATCACATCCGCCCCCTGCACTGCAGTCTGATTATTCAGGAAGATACTAAAAACTCTTTGGTTTACTTTAGTAATGACGTCACTTATCTCGCAGAAGTGAAGCCTAACCAGGTAAGAGAAGCCGGAGTCAATATTAAAGAGCCAAGTTAGATTAAAGTTCTGGTTAATAGATGCATCTGGACCCATTGATCTCAGAGTACTGTATACATCAAGTGGAGCAACATAACTTTGAGAACCCGAAGGATACGCGACCGTCACGTTTGTATCAGGGGCCGCTGTAACACCATTTGCTGCACCAAATATATAAGTAAAGTCATCACGCCATGATCTAAAAAGACCTGTATCATGAGAAGGTGAAATATCATTTCCACCCACATTCAGCCTATACACATTTTCGAGAGCTGTACTGTTATCGATGTTAAACCCGGTGGACTGACCAACGACAAGGTCAGTTCCATCGGTACTGTAGATGTCGGGATGTGCAACGACCTCAATCCCATTCACGAACGCATAAGAGTTGGATGTATTCTGGGACGGCCTGAACGTAATATTCAGTACTTGAGAATCAGATGGGACATTAACAGAGAACTCCTTCATCAGATAATCATAGTTGAGAGCCTCAGTGGTTTGAGCAGCACTAAAGTTTCTCAAAAGAGTGTACGGACCAGAAGTCACGGAGAAGATAGCATCGGTAGCATTTAGGCCATTATAGGATGCAGGATAGAAATACAAACGAACAAACTTGCGACCTGACTCCACTGGGAAACTATAGGTGAATTCAGATTGGAAAATCCGGGCAGTCATGCAAGGAACTATGGGGACAGTTGTTTTTTGAGTGGCAGCTGGGGCAGTAGTAGACCTAGTGTCAGACAATGCAAACATTGACCCAATATCTGATGTCCATTTTCGACCATCAGAGTCAGTAGATTCAGTGGGACCTCCACAGTTCAAGAATATCTTATCAGTTGGTACATAATCAGCTGCTGTTATTACATCAATCACGAATACCAACAATAGAAAGCTCAAAAGTGACAAGAGCTGAAGCTTATTGCTGTTCCTCATAGAGAAGTTGAGGAAAAAAACGAAATGAAGCAATATCAATTGTCTGACGGGCAATAAGAAAACAATAGATCATATGGAGCAAGTCCCATCAAACAAGTTGGCAGAAAATTATGACTTGAAATGAAAGATTGAAGTGATTACTGATTAATCAGGTGTCGTCAGTAGAAGAGAACTGTGGTATGGTTGAAAGAGTCGGATGAGAAAGAGAGTTGACGAACGAACAAGTGGGACAACAAGCTTATATTTAATTTTAATAACGCCATTGTTATCATTAGACAAGGTGAAAATTGATTGAATATGTCAAAACAGAAGAAGGGTTGACACTTTTGGGTTCGTATGATCTTTCATTTTCCTCTCTATTAACTATTAACTATAGAGAGAGAGAGAGAAAGAAGGCAATCAAAATCGCGTCAATCAAAATGGGACCCACAACTCAAAACGGAACGGACTCTAAAAGCCCAATCTTGTTTTCTGGAACACATGCATGCTGGGCCAAATAAAGATTTATGTTGAAGCCCAAGATAGATAGATAGATTAGATTAGATTGTATATAAATGCTGTCGGTTTGTTTTTTTGCAGGCTCATCTACCAAATAGTCAAACATAAACCCACCCCATGGGTTTATTATTTATTTATTTATTATGACGATGAACGGTGGTGGTGGTGGCTTCTGTTTCCTAAATAAGTATATGTTCAAGGGATCGTCCGTCTCTTTGAGGAGGAAGACGATAACTTTACTTGCTCTTTCTCTTCAAATTCAAAAGCAAATTTCTTCCTCTGAATTCGGGCTACAAACCAAACCCTCTTATCTGTTTAAGAAAATGACAAACATCATGCTTTAAAGGTAAGACCTAATATTACTTTGACGCATTGCATTTGTAGAGACTGATAGCATACTTTAGCTTCTATTGTGGGCACTTGCTGTTCATCAAATACAGATGGGGAGTAGTTAGGATAAAGAAAGAGGAGGAAGCAGGAAACATGGATTCCAGTCCCACCATTTTCATTTGTCTATCCATATTGCATCTTTGCTTCCAAGGCAGCTATATGATTTCCCCTTTCCTACTCTTAATCATCACATTCTTTATTTCCTATATATTTCTTTTGCAATGGGTGTCAACTTGTAACCACGGAAACAATGTCTCTAGAATGTGGGCTTAAAGCAATCTATTTAGCATTCACTTTCACCATGCTTCTTGAGCGCACATCATCATTACTTGTTGATACTAGATATGAGAATTATGAGTTGGAGGAGGGGGGTGCAGGGTCATACTTAGCATCACCTTCTGCCATGAGCAATAGGTACCATTTATGAATTTTTTTGCTTTCAGACACAAAAAAAGTAATCATCATATTTATACAGACCTTGGTAATTAGAGTTTACACATTGTTAGTGTTTTAAATTATGAATGATATATACTTGTAATCAGACTGGGTGATATGGAAGAAGATGCATGGACCATGGTGCAGAAAAATGGGAACCAATTCACATTAAACGGGCAACCATTTTACGTTAATGGATTCAACACTTATTGGTTAATGGTGTTTGCGGTGGATGAGTCAACAAGAGGAAAGGTGAGCGAGGTATTTCAACAGGCCTCAGCTGTAGGGCTATCAGTATGCAGGACTTGGGCTTTCAATGATGGCCAGTGGAGAGCTCTTCAGACATCACCTTCTGTTTATGACGAACAAGTTTTCCAGGTACCTTTTCTTTTCCCTTCTCTTTCCTATGGGAATTATATATCACTGTCACTACTAACAGTTACTAATTTTGACTAACAGGCCTTGGATTTCGTCATAAGTGAAGCAAAGAAGTATAAAATTCGGCTAATATTATCCTTAGTTAACAACTGGGATGCATATGGGGGGAAACCACAGTATGTCAAATGGGGTAAAGCTGCTGGAATCAATTTGACTTCTGATGATGACTTCTTTTCTCATCCAACTCTTAAAAGCTATTATAAGGCCCATGTTAATGTAAGTTGTTCCTTATTCTTCAAATTGTTCTGGACTGGAATGTTAGGAAAACTTTGGGTTTATTGAATTCTATTTCATCAATGCCTTTTGCTCCTGCAGACAGTTCTAAACAGAGTCAATACTGTTACAAACACAACCTACAAGGATGATCCAACTATTTTTGCTTGGGAATTGATGAATGAGCCTCGATGTGCATCAGATCCTTCCGGAGATACGCTACAGGTTTGGTTCTTCAGTAATTAGATTCACTGATAACTTATATTCATAGATATTAAACCTAGACATTCTAACTCTAATCAGGCATCATAGTTTTTCACCAAACTGATGTATATGCATATGCCTATGAACCACATATAATATGCCAAGTGCCTTTAACTTTGTAGAATTGGATAGAAGAAATGGCAGTGTACGTGAAAAGCATTGACCCAAAGCATTTGGTGGAGATTGGTCTTGAAGGTTTCTATGGTCCTTCAACCCCTAATAAAGTTCAATATAACCCAAACACTTATGCTCAACAAGTTGGGACTGACTTCATACGCAACCATCAAGTTCTTGGTGTTGATTTTGCTTCTGTTCACATGTACCCAGACTCTTGGTAAGACCTTCATCACCACCTAAACCCCCCAAAAAGAAAAAAAGATAATAGTGGGCATTTCTCTTAAATTTCTCTATTCACTTTGATGAAGGATTTCTCAATCAATTACGACTGAACACGTTGAATTCACAAAATCATGGATGCAATCTCACATTGATGATGCTGAGAACTTCTTGGACATGCCAGTTGTGTTTTCAGAGTTTGGGGTCTCTAGAAAAGATCCTGGTTATAACGCAACTTACAGGGACACCCTCATAAGTACTGTGTACAAGACAATTTTGAACTCTACTAAGAAAGGAGGCAGTGGTGGTGGTGTCCTTTTGTGGCAGCTATTTCCTGAAGGTACAGATTACATGGATGATGGTTATGCAATTGTTCTTACCAAGTCCCCTTCAACATCCAATATCATATCTCTTCAGTCAACCAGGTTGAAGACTTTCAATTCCTTGTGTTCATGGAGATGCCGATGGGGGTGCAAGAAAAAGCATGCCTTGGAGAACTATGATGAGCTTTGATGCAATTTCTTATGCTTTATCTCCTGTCTATCATGTACATGTTTTGATTGTTCACCTTGTAACAATAAAATTTATCCTTGCAGTTAAATGATTAATATTCATCCATATTTGTTCTTAGTAGAAATTTCCAGAAAGAATACTTTCCATTATTCAATTGAAATAACAGAGCGAATCAATAGTCTACTCCTACTTCAGGAATAATATCTCACCATTTTCTCAGTGATTCCTTGAATCAAAATCATGATTTCATATTAAAAATGACCCACAAATATAATGATTCTGAACAGTTTTCTCATACCACAAACATCTGATATGATCGAAATTGTAAGGACAAGAATGGAGTTGAGAAGGTAAGTCATCTACAAGAATACACATATAAATGAACCAGAGATGGTTAGGACAAACAATGAAGTTGTCAAGACAAGTCCTTCAAAAGAATGCACCAGATAATTGTACCAAAATGGGAACTAAAGGGTGCCCAACAGACTGGTAAAGTATTCATTTTTTTTTTTTTTAATAATACTGAATAATTACATTGACAGTTGTTAGAGAAGAGAATTCTCAAATGGAAAAAATTATGGTATGCTCTTTCTCAATATTTCACATTGGAGTGAATGGACTTGATCCCATCTATGTGATTAGATGCAGAGTCTTGGAAAGTAATACGAAGAAGACAATGTACCCGCGAATATCTGAGAGCCCCCATCTTTTCATGGATGCAAGCTTGTCATTTTTCCAAATAATAATATCCATTGACTAGTGCAAATCTGAAAAGATAGATAAACTCAAGAAACCAAAA
Source organism: Verbascum thapsus (assembly GCA_963669365.1). Lineage (NCBI taxonomy): Eukaryota > Viridiplantae > Streptophyta > Magnoliopsida > Lamiales > Scrophulariaceae > Verbascum > Verbascum thapsus. The sequence goes on along the minus strand of OY770114.1, from coordinate 15,879,422 downwards.
TTTCTACTCAGAAAAGATTCTGGAACATAATCAAACAAAATGACATAAACCCAAAGAAGAAGAACAGCACTTTATTGAATGAGATCATATTTTTACGGAAAATAAATAAAAGAGTAAAAAAAGGTAGTTAAGTATTATACTCACATAGTATAATAAGACGTCACTGCTTGCTTAAACTGAATTTTGAGAGAACGGCAGCCGCTTGATCACCACCCAACAAAAAATAAGGATGCCTCAGAGCAGCTGCAGCAGACAAGCGTCCCCTTTTCAGAAAACCTCTCTCCGAAATAAGTTTTGTGGCCAAATCCCAACCTCTACCAGAATCAAGTTCAAGAATACTGAGGTCAGGTCTCATCCTCGTTTTCTCTCTCCATCTATTCAAATCATAACCAACACTCTTCAGTTCTACATTGAAGTTCTTCAGTCCTGCCGTTGACCTTAAGCCTGGGACTGCCATTTGCAACAGTACTATTCCAGCAGAATACATATCAAATAGATCAGGACTGTTTAGCTGCAATCACGCCAAAAATGTTCTACTTTAGAGAATGACATTTTTCTTTCACATTAGGCCTTAAGAGAAGGTGCAGCATACCTGCCATAAGATTGGAGAAAGAATTGCAGCAATCGGTTCTGGTGGTGGATTAGGAGTCTCCTCAGGCATTACATATAGTTCGGGTGGACAATAGTCAGGGTCCAGCAAGCCACGATTTGGAACATAGTTTTTACCTATACGTAGATCTGTGGCCGCTCCAAAATCTATGAGTTTGATCTGCCCCTTTTTGGTGACTACCAAGTTGGATGGCTTTACATCTCGGTGAACTATGCCTGTGTTGTGGATTTTCTTGAGGGAAGTAATAATCTGGCGCATTATTTGTTTGATAATTAATGCATTACGCTCCATTGATTCTAGGTCTAGCCCTTGTAAGACACGGCCAAACATAACAGACTCTAAATTAAGAGGAAAGTTTCTATCTTTCATGTAATCAGCCAGGTCTAAATCTCCCTGCATGAAGCTTCTGAAGAATCAATGCTGGTAGCAAATGTAACAACAGGATTTTGTGATTTTACATTAAGTAAAGATGTGTTTATCCAATGCATCAGCAATATTATGATCATGTCTTAAGATAAATGAAGTACCTCGTATTTCCAGACAAGCCATTTCTCACCCTTTATAAATTGAGTATTAGTTTTATCTGCCACAAAACTTCCCAGAAATTCGGCGCACGTCTCAGGAGCTGCTCTTGACAGCCTGTAATTAAACCACTCTTCAAATTCCCCACACTCCACGGCCCCCTGAACTCCAATTTTCACCTATAGATTACAGAAGATGTTAACATCCAGGTTGAGAGAGAGAGAGAGAGAGAGCTCTTTAGCTGTTCATGCGAGTGGGATAAAAGAGAGTAACGTAACTTAAGGGACGACATTTAAGAAACTAAGAGCAATTTTCATTTGTATGGCAAACTCAAAGGTGATGAGAAACATATGAAAAGTAATTACCTTTTTTAGGATTACTTTTTCTTTGAACCTTTCATCACTCTGCAAAGCTCTTCTACTTCCTTTTCTCCTAAAAGTTTCATCTACATTTACATTCTTGGGAACAATCACCCCAGAATAAACAATCCCAAACGACCCTTCACCTAATCTATCACCAACCAAGAAATCAGTCCTCTTCAAACTCCTCCTTCCACTCAAAGTGTCCAAGCCCACTTGCAGAGGAGCTAATATATATGCATCAATGGCCCCAACTAGAACACCAGGCCTAGCGGTCAAGTAAATCCACGTAATACCAGCAAAAACCAATAAACCCCATTTTTCAAATTCTGGAAGATCCCCGGACGCTCTCTGGAGTTGCTGGAAAGCAGGATATTTGAACAATGACTGGTCTAGATTAAGAGAATTGTTCAACAGATTCTCAGAAATGTCGTTTAAGAATGAATTGCACTTGACCATATTCTTCTTACAGGGGTTTGTTAATAAGGGCCAAACGAACCCCTGTGAAATATTATTTTGTTTTGAGTATCTTGAAGCTGGGAATTTAGAATCTTGATGAAATGTAGTTGCAGCAGGGGAGAGAATAGAAGCCATGATAAGTTCTGAAACAATTGCACAGTACTAGCGCATGTTTTCTTTTTACTGAGAGCGTCAGCAGAGGATGGACTTTTTCCACGCGTCAATCAATGTTTTATCCTTAGCTGTGGATATGTGGAGCAAAAGTTAACAACAATACCAATTCCTGGGAAGATGTTTCTGTTCTTTTGATCAAAGTTTAGGGGCCGTTCTTTAATTTTAGTAACTATTTGGGGGAGAGGGTAAAAATACTGAAGCTACGGAAACAACATCAAGACCAGGGAAAGGGATTTAGAAAACAATTATCCGAATAATAAACGTCTTCTCATTTCCCTATGTTTGTGATGAAGCTGGAAATTCTGTCAATCACTAGGTTTGTGATGAAAGTTAGGAACTTTTAGTTCAAGAAATATTTTTTCTCATTTCCGCCATGTCTGATTGCCTTACCTTCCCCATTTTCCCTCCGCTATATTCGTCGAGAATACACAATTTAAGGTCTGTGTCTAGCACTTACTTCAAATTAACAAAATCTACCAAATGTAGCATCTTTTACTCTAAAAGGAGTTCCATTAGTATAATAAACTCTATTCGGAATTGGGATTCAGTTCCATTCCGTTCAGATGAACATGAATATGATAACCTGGAGTTTGGGCTAATTAACAAGGCAAAAAGTCGATTCAGAAATGATCAAGGGGGCAAGAAAGATGAACTGGAAATGGAGGAACCAGCTGCCCAGAGTGGAATTCATGAAGAGGCAGAGGATTTGAGCATTGGTGAAATTTTCAAGTTTAGGGATAAAAAAAAGAAGGGTAATAAATTAGTCAAAGATGAGGAGGAATTTACAAAAATGCAAGGACTTGGTTCCAAATTTGAGGAATTAGAGAGACACGAGGAGCAGGGGGCAGTACGGGTTCCGGTTCCGGTGGTGAAGAGAAGGAGACAGATGATGAGGAGATCGAATGTGATAGCAAAGCAAGTGATCAGCATCCGCTCTGCTATCAGCTTAGGCTTTGTTTCTCAGCTTTGGGTCAACACTAGCTCAGTGAGTCGACCTGAAGCAATTATTTATTTATATTTCAATTACAGAAAACATCATTTTAATGCTGTGGTATATAGACTGTTAGTAGTCAGTGAGGTGATTTTGTGCTGAACTAATTCTTTTTAGAAAGAAACTAAATGTTCACTTGGTTATTGACACAGTTAAGATGGGGTTTCTACTTCCTGCATTTGCAGTTATCTTTTACCCTTTTGGAAATAGTCACGGAAGACAAATTTTTTGCTTGGAAATGGAGCTCTATACTTAAGTAGTACTTTATTTAGACAAGACTGTACCTGCATGCAAATCCTCTGCAAATTAGGAATGATGAGCCACATAAACAATGTGTAAGAAAACTGGATAAGTGAAGACAAAAGTAATATTCATGAACTATCAGGGGAAGAGGTAGAAAATACCGGTCAGGGATAAAAGCGCTTGTAATCCTAAAAACAATTGACAATCTACATTGTTCAGCATGTGCTAATTAATCTTGTCATTTTATTCTATTGAAAATATTCTCATTCTTTTGTCCAGTGGGTTGTGGAAGTTGTGGAAGTGAGGCCAAATTTACTTTCTGGTGACTCTGAAAGGTTTCTTTTGAAGGAGATTGTACAGGTAAAAGTTTTTTATATACAATTTGTGTTACCATCTTTTGTTGCTTTTCTGTGTGTTTTTACACAAGGTACTTGTGCAAATATTCTTGTAGTCATAGAATTTGGCATATTTTCCCTCCATTAGATTTTGGACGGGTGCTGTTGTGAAATCATAACCAAGAAATACTTTTTTCCTTTACAGGAAGGGCATGGGAGGCCTTGCTTGTAGTTCTGTGATTCTGACATTCTCATAGAAGTTTTTCATTGAACTGATAATTTATGTGAATCACCTAAGAGTGAAAGAGTATCTTAGCCAGTCTCTACAACCTAACAAAATAAAATATATATAATTGTTATCTTTTACGGATTTCAGTAAATAATAGTCTTGATAGTTCTTTGTTATGAGTAAGTTGGGGATTGAGATTGTATGTGTTAATGTGTTTGACAGGTGGGGGATGTTATACTGGTTGAAGATGAGAATGTGACTGAAGATGAATTTAAAGCGGTTGGACTAGAGACATTGGTGTGTGCTGAATTTCAAATTAACTCTCCCTGCAGTATTTCTTGTTTTGAGCATGACACCTTTTCTGATGAATGGTGTATGACAGGTTGGATACTCAGTGGTAACACCTAGTGGTCAAAAAATAGGGAAGGTGAGTGATGTTATTTGTTATGTGAATATAGTGTTTGACATAATTCCCTCCCTAACCATTCAGTTATAGGTGCATGGTTACTGTTTTAATATCAACACAGGCAGAGTGGAATCAGTTGAGCTTGACTCATTTGGAATTTCAATAATTCCATCGAGTTTGGTAAGCACATATGTTGTATTTGTTGAGGATGTGGTGGAAGTTTTATGTGACAGAGTAGTAGTAGATGAAGCTGCTGTGTCACGCATACAGAGGCAGAGGCTTACTAAGGTAGGTAATTAAAGTTGCTCTGTATCGCCTAGCCTGAGTTATGGTTATGGTTATGGTTATGGATGGCACTAATAACATGTTGTAAATTGGTATTGGTGATGGTAGGGATTGTGGTGGAATAATGAGTTTGAAGAAGAAGAAGAAGAAGAAGAAGTGAATGAGAAAGAGAAAAGGGGTAAGAAGAATAGGAGGCCAAAGAAAAGAAAAGGTGTTGTTGATGAGTGGCCATTGCCATTGCCATTGCCAATGGATTTTTTATGATAAATAAGCTATTCTGCAGGAGAGAAAGCTTTTAAGCCTTTTTATGTTTTGTTTGTAAGACGTGAATTGTTAGTTAGGTTGTGGACCGTGGACGTGATGCTCACTTCAATCAATCAATCAATAATAATAATAATGGGTCTCGTCATCAAGCAATAACACACACTCTTTTCCAAACGTGGCAATCACTTCATTCATTTTCTCCATAGGAAATTCGGTTAGAGTTAATACATACTGGAAGATGATGAATGAGACCATTCATACTTTTACCTAAGGGTGACAAAATGGTCCTGGAACCGTGGTTCCAATTCAATTAAACTAGTTTCCTTACGGGTTCGTTTTGGATTGAGTTGATTCCACCTTAAAACCATTTAAAAACTCAACCCATTTAAGAATTGAATCGTTGGAAACCACCCGATTGCCACCTCTACTTTTACCCATTTAGCCCACCACATCTATTAACACTTTCTTATCTTACAAAATTCATTCTTTTAAGCACCAAAATCTTCTGACCAAATACAGGACATCTGGTTCCCAACACCCTATTTTTTTTCTACTGCCCAAATTAAAGGTTAAAACAAGAGAGAGGCTTGATTTGGGGTAAATAAATTTGAGGTCCACAAAGTAAAAAAATAAAAAATAATAATAGGAATAATAATAATAATAGTAATAGTAGTAATAATAAAGCCAATAATCGTGCTACTCCACTCGTCCCTGTCTCACTTTCTAACTCTTTTCTTTCTTTCTCTCTCTCTCTCCCATCCCCTTCCCTTCCCTTGCCTTGTTGAATCTTGATCTCAATCTGAACACCAATCAACATCACTTCAGATTCAAATACAAACACCATTCATCTTTCTCTTTTACCATTTTTAATTAATATTTACTCCATTCGTTTGTTTTTTTGTTATTTGAAAAAAGCTGATCAGGATCCAGAGAGAGTGCCAAAATTACCAAGCAAGGGATCGCAGATCTGACATATTTGTCATCATTTCGTATTCAGTGCATTCATTCACTTTCATTATCGATTCACGTTTTCCCATACGACTCTCTCTCCCTTCAATTCTCAACAGGTATATTATTCATTCACCCTCTTAAATTTTAACCATTTATTTTATTTACATTCTTTTTGGAACGCAATGTCTCAATTATTTCCCTATTCATATTTCCATTCTTCTCTTTGCTTTTGTCCTTTTATGTGATTTTTTTTTTTTTTTTGTAATTTTGTAGTTATTGCATCGGTTTGAAGGCTGTGGATGGTTGCCTCTTTTTGTACCGGAGCAATGATGCATTTATAGGCATTTGTTTCTATTTCATATTTCATGTTTTCGTGCAATTTTTGGATCTGCCTTCTATTATCTATGTGAAGATAAAAGCCTAAAGGTAGAATCTTTATAACGCTGAAGGCACAATCCCTATAACACATGTTTTGTGCTAGGGTTTCGAGGCTTTTAGGAAGACTATTTTCTCGAGGGAGGAAAATTTGCTAGTAAAGCTTATTGATTTTGGCTGGTACAGTATAAAACGAGTTTACTATTGAGAGGGGATTATATAGCGTTATCAGAATGCTTCAGTTATAATACACATTTTTGGCCTCCCCATTGTGTATTTCGTTGATTTGGATAGGGTAATCTTCTCCTGAAATTTTGTCTCCGGTGTGGAGAGACTAAAGCACACTCTGGGGGGTCAATTTCTGTTGGGGCTTTGTAAGTTTTTATCATTATTTTTGGTTTGGGATTAGTTATGTTATTTTCCAATGTGTTTACTACTTTGGTGGATTCTTTATGTCTTCCGACAAGCCATTGTTGTCTGAATCTCAATCCTTTTCTGCTCCAAGACCTCATCCTAAATTCCATCACCGTCGCCGCTCATCTTTGAATATCAGCTCATTGGGATCTCTGTGCCACACTGGATCGATCTCTACTGATGAGACACAAGGTAACAATCCTTACGATCTGAAGGAGTTGGAGGAAGATCTTGCCCCATTTGAAGGTAAAGCTGCTTCAAGGAATTTGCTGGAACGTCCGACAGTCCGGCCCATAAAAAAGGAATTTCGGTCGGAAGAGCTTCATGAGCAGTTCCCCCCACGCGAACGAAGACGTCTTGTCTCATGGGGTGGTGGAATGGAACCTCGGCTCGATATGAAAGCGCTTGAAATTTCTGGTGCTTCATCTTGTGGTGTTTCTTCTCAGCTACAGGACTTGGACAAAGCGCAGCTGTCTCAAAGGTCTCAGAGGTTCCTCCAGATAAGCATGCAGCTTGAAGATAATATAGCACATCATGATAACCCCAGGTTGATCCATATTAATGACCCGAAGAAGACTAATGAAAATTTTGAGTTTTCCGGGAATGAGATACGTACAAGCAAGTACACACTCCTGACATTTTTGCCGAAGAATCTCTTTATTCAGTTCCACAGGGTTGCGTATTTGTATTTTTTAGCCATTGCTGCTTTGAACCAGCTTCCCCCTCTTGCGGTCTTTGGGAGAACAGCTTCACTTTTGCCTCTTCTTTTTGTGCTTACCGTTACGGCTGTAAAAGATGGTTATGAGGATTGGCGAAGACACAGGTCTGATAGGAATGAAAATAATCGGGAAGCTCAAGTGCTACAATCTGATGAATTCCATCCAAAGAGGTGGAAAAAAATCCAGGCTGGTGAGGTAGTGAAGATCAGTTCTGACGAGACTATTCCTTGTGACATGGTGTTGCTAGGGACCAGTGATCCTAATGGTATCGCTTACATACAAACGATGAATTTGGATGGCGAGTCAAACTTGAAAACAAGGTATGCTCGGCAAGAAACTAATAATTTGGTATTTGAAGGGATAACAGTATCAGGTGTTATCAGGTGCGAACAGCCGAACAGGAATATCTATGAGTTCATGGCTAACATAGAGCTGAAAGGGCAGAGGTATCCTCTCAGCCAATCAAATATCATTTTGCGTGGCTGTCAGCTTAAGAACACTGAATGGGCAATTGGGGTTGTGGTTTATGCTGGACAGGAGACCAAAGCTATGATGAACAGTGCCATGTCCCCTTCTAAGCGAAGCAGACTGGAAACCTACATGAACAGGGAAACTCTCTGGTTATCAGTTTTCCTTTTGATCATGTGCATTGTTGTAGCATTAGGGATGTGCTTATGGCTAAAACGTCATGCGACTCAGCTAAATACATTGCCTTACTACCGGAAAATTTACTTCCAGCAGGGAAAAGAAGGGAAGAAGTACAAATACTATGGGATTCCCATGGAAACTTTTTTCTCATTCTTGAGTTCTATCATAGTTTTCCAGATAATGATTCCAATATCACTCTATATCACTATGGAGCTTGTACGTTTGGGTCAATCGTATTTCATGATTGGAGACAGGCATATGTATGATACTAGCAGCAATTCCAGGTTCCAGTGCAGGTCCTTGAATATTAATGAGGACTTGGGACAAATACGATACGTATTCTCCGATAAGACAGGCACATTGACCGAAAACAAGATGGAATTCAAAAGAGCAAGTATCTGGGGAAGAAATTATAATGGTTTTCCTTCTATGGCTAGTTCATCACTGGACACAGATGCTGGAGGTATGATTGGAAAAAATTTGCCTTACGTTGAATGACAATATAAATCTGTCCTAATCCCGTCGCATATAATTTTTATTTTGTTCAGAGTTTGTGACATTTTTGTCATTGTCCTGAACAATGCATTTAACTTGAAAAGTATTACTCCCTTATGCACTCACTAAATTACCTATACTTGTATGCACATATCAAATCATGTGTGGATTTAACTTTTATATACTTCCTTTTTGCTTTAGCTTGGCTGTGCAAAATTGAACATGTGGGAATCTAGTCTGCAACCTTCTAGTGTGGCTAGCAAAGCCCTATGTATGTTATATATGTTGTTTTCTCCTGATGCATTGCATAAAACTGCAGCAGAATTCATTAGTATAAAACATAGTTGTGAATGGTGCACCATGGTGCACGCCATGGCACACGGCGTTCATGGAGCACACCAACAACACCATTCTTGCCATGACGTGCGCCTTGGAGGGGCGAAATGCCACGCCAGTTCGAAGTTTTAGATTTTGGGTCAAATCAAAAGATTTTTTGGTCAAAGTAAAAGATTTTTTGGTCAAATTCGATGCTCAACTAGTCAAATAAGTCAAATAAGTAATTGGGGGATAAATTGGGGATAACCAGCCATTAAACCTTCAAAATCAGGAACCAAGTTGGAAGCATCCTAACATCTCGTTGTGAAAATCGTGTTAGCAGATTTAGATTTAGATGGTTAGAGTCTTGTCCATATTTTAGATTGTTTCTTTATTATTGTGTTGGAATACTTTACATAAGTTCGTTTTATTTTTGTTTGTTTATTCAACCTTGTTATTTATGATTTATTTAATGGAGTAATTGTTATATCGTTAAAACCTAGCATATTATTTTTATTAGTGTGTATAATTATTTTATATTCGTAAATTCCTTCCTCGAAAAAGCGTGTGCTGCGCCGCGCCACGGCGCGCCATTAATAACTATGGTATAAAAGCATTGACAACACTGCCGCTTTTGGACTTCTCACCAGTCCATTTTTGTATTTACAATCTATCATGCAATTCTTCTATCTTCTGCAGAAGTAATTCTTGAAATGTTTCACTAGTGTTACACTGCGTGTGTGTACATGCTCCTGTTTGCAATTAATAAGCTAAAACAAACTTTGATTTTGTACCACTTCTTGTTGGTAACTAATTGTTTTGACCTTGTGATGAACCTGTGCAGTGGAAGATGCTATGGCGTGTAGAAGAAAATGGAAACTTAAATCTGATATCATCCCTGATTCTGAACTCATGAAATTGTTGTATAGAGATCTATATGGAGAAGAAAGAATTGCCGCACATGATTTCTTTCTGACCCTGGCAGCTTGTAATACTGTTATTCCTATTCTCACTGAAAGTACGTTACCTGAAAGTCATATAACTATAGACTATCAAGGTGAATCTCCTGATGAGCAGGCGCTGGTTGCTGCAGCTTCTTGTTATGGTTATACACTATTTGAGCGCACATCTGGGCATATAGTGATTGATGTTAATGGTGAAACATTAAGGTAGAAGCTTCTCTTGTATTACTAAAATCAAGTTATTCTTTCCTAGATACTTTCTTCTATCCCATTGAGCTGATTTTCTGGACAATCTAGTAACATAATGGAGCATTTGACCAGTTGAATTGATTTCGTCAACATGCATGATAAACCCATTTCTATGATTTTTCTTGGCTGTCAAAATAAATTGTGTGAATTTGATTTAAAAATGCCTTTTTTGACTGTTGTATACCCCTGTATTTCATTTTCTCAGTCAAAAGTTGAAGTTATTTTGATAAGCTTCTAATTATTTCCCATGTGATGTAGGTTGGATGTTTTGGGTTTGCATGAGTTTGATAGTGTGCGGAAAAGAATGTCTGTAGTTGTCAAATTTCCAAATGATACCATAAAGGTATTGGTGAAGGGGGCTGATACGTCGATGCTGAGCATTTTAAAGAAAGACCAGCCTGGTGATGAACGTATAAGAGATGCAACACATGATCATTTGAATGAATATTCATCAGAAGGCTTGCGTACCCTTGTTATTGCTGCTAGGGACCTTCACGGTGACCAACTTGCGGAGTGGCAACATATGTATGAGGATGCTAGCACATCTTTGACCGAGAGATCTGTAAAACTGCGCCAAACAGCCGCACTTATTGAATGTAACTTGACCCTTCTTGGGGCGACAGCTATTGAGGACAAGTTGCAGGAGGGTGTACCAGAAGCCATTGAGTCCCTGCGTGAAGCGGGAATAAAGGTGTGGGTACTCACCGGGGATAAGCAAGAGACGGCAATATCTATCGGTCTTTCTTGCCGACTGTTGACTGCTGATATGCACCAAATCATAATAAATGGAAATTCAGAAAATGAATGCAAAAAACTCCTCTGTGATGCTAAGGCCAGATACCATTTGACCTCGGCAAGTTGCTTTGACCAGAACAAGAAATGGAAGAAGAATGCTGAAAGTGATCATCTTGAAATCCCTTCTAATATGAAATCGTCCAATATGCCTCAGCCGCACATGGGCAGAGAAGCTGGTCATACTTTTGTGCCACTAGCACTTATAATTGATGGGAATAGTTTGGTGTACATATTAGAGAAAGATCTAGAGTCTGATGTACGTGTCAGTTTTTTTGGTTTTAGTATTGTCATATGCTTTACTTCTGCTCTTTTGGATTGCTTTTACTATTTGGATGCCTCAGTCGTGGATATTAGATTGCTGAGTTAGAAAAACCATTTAATGTTGTCATTTTTCATCAGCTATTCGATCTTGCTACTTCTTGTATGGTTGTGCTGTGTTGCCGGGCTGCACCCTTGCAGAAGGCTGGAATTGTTGACCTGATCAAATGCCGCACTGATGATATGACACTAGCTATTGGTGATGGTGAGTCAATCATTATTGAATTTATTATAGCTTACCATTATGTATTTATTCGTCTCTTTTTCGTTTTTAGCATTTTCAGTTAAACATTGTAAAAGAGTCATGCTTGGAGAAATTGAGTGCTTGCTAGGCTCTAATTTTGTATCTCATGAAGATTCTTTTGAATCACTTTTGCTTGCATCTAATTGATAATGTATCTGCAGGGGCTAATGATGTTTCAATGATCCAAATGGCGGATGTTGGTGTGGGAATATGTGGTCAAGAAGGGCGCCAAGCAGTGATGGCCTCAGATTTTGCTATGGGACAGTTCAGATTTTTGAAAAGATTGCTTTTGGTGCATGGACACTGGAACTATCAGAGAATCGGTTATCTGATCCTCTATAACTTCTATCGGAATGCTGTTTTTGTAATGATGCTGTTCTGGTATGCATATTATCCTTTTCCCTAAAAAAAGCTTTGATGCACACATCTAATTAACTGCACACTGACAAAGCTTTGCTTAGGATAACTGTATGTGTCTAAATGCATGTTTCTTTTTTGATTTTGCATTACAATATCCAGGTGAACTTACTAATGCATATGAGATTTTTCTTGTAAACTTATGCTTTTTAAATAAAAATCCAGGTACATATTGTATACAGGCTTTTCAACTACTTCTGCCTTGACAGACTGGAGTAGCGTTTTTTATACCATTCTATATACTTCAGTACCTACCATAGTTGTTGGTATTCTAGATAAGGACTTGAGTGACAAGACTTTACTGAAATATCCGAAACTTTATGCTGCGGGATATCGTAATGAGAGTTACAATATGTCCCTCTTCTGGATGACAATGGTTGACACGCTGTGGCAAAGCCTTGTTCTCTTCTATGTGCCCTTGTTCACCTTCAGAGAAAGCACAATTGACATATGGAGCATGGGCAGCTTGTGGACAATAGCAGTTGTTATCTTAGTTAATGTGCACTTGGCAATGGATATTAAGCGCTGGGTATATATTACGCATATAGCAACATGGGGATCAATAGTGGTAACATACGGCTGCCTGGTGGTGCTTGATTCTATACCTGTTTTCCCTAATTACGGGTTAGTTTATTTTAATATTTAGTATTTTAATTTGTTATAGTTTGGTCCCCTAAAGTTGTTCTCATCTTATCTTGCAGTACAATATACCATCTGGTGCAATCACCACCTTATTGGCTCTCCATTTTCCTTATAACGGTTATAGGATTGCTTCCCCGATTTATTTTAAAGGTTTTCCATCAGATTTTCTGGCCTTCAGATATCGAAATTGCTAGAGAAGCTGAAATATTAAGAAAAAGGCGTTGGTCTTTTGGGTCAAAAGCAGATCCGGTGTCAAGCTGACGTGCATACTATTTTATAATTTCAACTAACCTTTATTTGGTGATGAACCAACCTCTTCGATTTTGTGTCGCAAACATAGGAGAAGCCTACTGTTTCTTTCTTTTTGGGATTGAGCTGATTGGTGGGACAGTGAAGAGATGGTTAATTATTCTGCTGCGTAACTGGGGATGGGGGGAGGAGAGGAAAACTGGCTGTGTTATGATATAAAATGGGAAGATGGTGATGATAGAGAAATAAATGTATAGTAGTTTGTGTAGAGAATAGGTCATTTCTACACACTTTTGTAAGAGAAATCATATGCCTGTGCGTTGGTAGACCTGTCTGTAACAAATACCTTTTTCTTTTGTTTTCTTATTTGGCTGAAGAAAATATATATGTATTTAGTTATTCTTGGTATATTTATTATTCATCATCAATACATATTAAGAAAGAAAGGTCAAGCACTCAGACCTTATTTGAATAATATATATATATATATACTAATCTAGTTAACGTTGGATACCAGGTGCAATTAGACATTTAAAGATGTACACGCTACAGTGTGTTTGTTGTTTAGTGATTGAAGTGGAAAAATATGTTGGAATTTCAACTTCATCGCACAGTGTGAACACACTACTTTTCTCACATGGAGATGCGGACTTTTTACTCTAATCTATAGGTGTGAACACACTTTATACCCCAACTAACACTCCATTACATCTTACTATCAAGATTCAAGACATATATATATATATGTATATAATACTGTTTAGATCCTCTCTTCTCGGTATATTAGATTATTAATTAAACTAATACCATAGTTAAGCAAAGGTGGGATTATTCTTGTTTGATTGGTATGGTTGGTCAAGGCTATATATTCATCTGATTGATTAATACTACTACTTGCATGACAAGAATCAATATTTATTTTCAAGGTCCATGGATTGTAATGAGCTTATGATTTCGTCCCCAAAGAAAAAAGAATTAATATCATAATATGTATTATCATTAACAAGTTGATAAAGAATGAAGAAACTTTCATTTGTCTTAATTAAAGTGCAAGAAAGAATACAAAATGTCTAGGAAATACAACTAACTACCAACATATTTATTTGTCTTAAACTAAGAATATAAACATTTAGGACCGGTGGCCCATTTCAACAAATCATGCTTATCTTCAATTCCAACACAATCTCAAGGTCACATATAAATTTACTTACGTTAATTTGATCCTAGATGCTGAAGTAACATAATAGGTTTAGGCATGTTAATGAATTGGCAATTTTAACTAGGTCAAGACCATTTGAGTCCAATTTGGATCAGAATTAATTCAAATTTTGCAATGAACCGGCTGTACTTTTTTGGTAACTGAAAGCATACAAGTCACGAATTTTATTTAGTTACGACTTACGTGGCTCTGGCAAGTATAAAGCAATTCTAAATACAAAATAGAAACAGAGGAAATGTGTATTTAATCCAAATGGCTGGCTGGCACATGGTATGACGTGCCCTGTGACGTAGCAGCCAAAACGTCATCCGTAATGCGCAAGGAAATCCATCTCACGCTCTATAGAAAGAGAGTTGAGTATACTCTCCACATAACTGGTCTTTTGGGCTTCATCTCATCTTAATATCCTGAAATGTGGCTTAAAAACAGCAATCAAGTGCGCGTACGACTACAAATTTCCATGAATTTCCAACAAGTTTCCCTCAAGAACATATCTTTAGTATAAAAACAGCCTTAAAAAGTGTCAAAGACCCACTAAACTGCTATAAACATATATGGCTTCTTCATCTTCTTCTTCTTGGGTTGCTATACCCACTGACCGGAAAAGGGTGATCGGAGAGTTGACACGTGGCCGTGAAATGGCTGATCAGCTCCGGGCCATACTCCGTGAAACTCCTGATGACGACTCAGTGTTGCCGGCTCAGGGCCTTGTTGGCAAAATTTTGGACACCTTCACTCACTCTCTTTTGTTACTCAGTGGTGGTGAGTCCGACGAGGTTTCTCAAGTTCCGGCGGTTGTCAACTCACCTGCCCGGAAATCTGAATATTCCGGCGACAGCTGCAAGAAGCCGGCGCTCAAAGATCGAAGGGGATGCTACAAGAGAAGGTATACATATTATTTAATATGACAAATTGTAGCAAATGGTAAATTATCTTTCGAATTTAATGCAGTAAGGCGGATTTTCAATTAGGAAAAAGAAAATTACACACAAACTCCTCATTTATTTATTGGTTAATTATTCATACTCCTCCATTTATCTAAAATTACCAATTCAAGTATAATTGTTTATTTGTAAGATTTACAAAAGGTGAATTTTTAATTTTAATTTTAATTTATACTAGAAGTATAATTGTAGAAAAGAATCTTAATATGAGCACAAATTCATATAATTTTCAAAAAATGAAAAGATTCCCTTTCATTTACCTGTAGACTTGGAGTTTCTCTCTTTTTTTTTTTTTTTTTTTTTTGTTAGTTTCCATTTTGTGCAATAATTTATATCCACTTGTAGGACAATCTAGTACTTGAACCCTTTATGACAGCTTTGTCTTCTCGTACATCTATCCTCAATTCAAACTCAATATATTATTGCCCCCTAGCTAGGTTGTATCTACTATCACGGCCCTGATCAGATCTGACGATTCATTTCTTTTTTAGAAGATAAATTGTAACCCCCCAAAAATATCTTTTCAAATTTCTGTAATTAAGCTGGCAATAAATAAATAATTGCAGGAGAACTTCAGAAACATGGACAAAAGAGAGCTCTACTGTGTTTGATGATGGGCATGCATGGAGGAAATATGGACAAAAAGTGATACTTCATGCCAGCCATCCAAGGTATTAATAGTTATATATAGCAAATAAATAAGTTTCAAGTAGAAATGGAAGTTAATTGAAATGGAAATGCAGAAATTACTTCAGATGCACCCACAAGCATGATCAAGGATGCCAAGCAACAAAACAAGTGCAGAAGGTTGAAGATGATCCACCACTATTCAGAACCACATACCATGGTCACCACACTTGCACCACTAATTTACTCAACAAAACAGCACATCAGTTTATCATGGATCATGCCGATTCTAATGCCACCATTTGGAGCTTTCAGTCACACCAACCCAAACAGGATCATGACTATTATAATCCTGCAATCAAACAGGAGATTAAATCATCGTCATCATCACAATTATCTGCTGGTGCTGGTGCTGGTGATTATTTTATATCTGCTGCTGTTGTTAATGATGATGATGATGATGATGAGTTGGCAAAATTTGATCATACTTGTAATGGTGATTATCATCATCATCATCAACAACACCAATTAGGTGCATTTTCATCAGTGTCGGATGTCATATCTTCTGATGTATATTCTTGTACCGCAAGCACTCACAGCATGGACATGAATATGGACATGATGGTGGATTCTATTTTTGAGGATTTTCTTCAGTTTCGATAGAACAGCAGTTCTAGTACTAGTACTAGTGCTAGTGCTAGTAGCTCATCCATATATGTACTTGTATAGCTTGTGTGAGTTTTAAGTTTAGAATGTATGTAATATGTAGAGCTTTAATTATTCCCTTTCAATTATATTAGACCAAAATAATAGTTTGTGGTTTTAATATCATCCCTTTCTACTTGCAGTAAAGCTTCCACAATAGAGAAACACTATCAGATAATCTTAATTAGACGACAGAAAGGAAAAAAGAAAAAGATCATGAGCGGAATTGGATTCACTGTAATTGATCTATTAATATCCCGTCCATATGATCATAAGGCGAAAACATCAGCAGAGCTAGTGTCATGCAAATCAAAATATATAAGATACATTTTTTTAATTAATGGTTTAGTTAATTTGTATCCAAAGTTTCCTGGAAAGTTTGTGTTGGAAATCTTAACTAATGATCTTGAATGCGACATATTCAATGTGAACGCCCCCCCCCCTTTTCCAAAAATCTTCAAATTCATATTCATATTCATATTCATATACATATGTGGTTGGTTCAAAGAAAGATTGTATTATTCTATTCTATTCTATTCTTTCTTCTAACAACCAAAACCAAATACTCAAGCTGGACAGGACAAACAACATAAAAGTTGTGGGCTCCACCAATGTCTTATCTCTCTAGATTTCTCTACTTAACCAAATATAATAAACAAAATATTGAACGGGTTAATTGGTAGATAACTAAAACCTTTTCCTCAAACGGCCCATCAAGCTCCACATCATTGGGCTCATCGGCCCACTATTTTACCACCGATCTCATCTGACCACATATTTGTGGGTTTATATATATGATTTACTTTTACTAATTAATTCAAAAATCAATATATAACAAACAGTACGAGTCGTAATCAACACGTTTTTCTTTTCCTACTACTACTAATCACAAATTAAAATCCAACTTTGTTTCTTTCATACTTTTCTTCTTTGCTTTCTCTCAAATTATTATGAATACATATATACCCCTCGGGCTTGTAGTTGTTGACTCTTCTAGTTGTACATAGTCTCTCAAGTTTCTTTTGCCCCTTTCCCAAATTTATATACATATATATATATATATATATATATTACTCAACTCCTTGCTTCTTGATCAGCCATATTTACGATCTGCTTTCTCTTGTATCTTTGCTTTAATAAGTTTGAGTTTTTCGATCTTATTTTTCTGATCGGATACAAGTCTGATAGGGTCAAGATGAGGGAAAAGTTACTACTTTTAGCTTGTCTTTGGTTTGTTCTCTATGGTTCTTCTTTCGCTAAATTTGTTGTGGAGAAGAACAGTTTGAAGGTGACGTCACCAGATTCACTGAAAGATGTTTACGAATGTGCAATTGGGAATTTTGGGGTTCCTCAGTATGGAGGGACAATGGTTGGGTCTGTTTTCTACCCTAAATCCAATCAGAAAGCATGCAAGAGTTTTGATGATGTTGATTCCATAAAGAATAAGCCTGGGGGCATTCCAATTTTTCTCCTTGCCGACAGAGGGGGTAAAAGCCTTTTGATTTTGCTATTTATATTTGGATTATGTGATTGATGTTTTTTTTATTAGATTGTTGTTACTTAGTTGGGTAGAGCAGGATATGATTTGAATTTTGTTAAAAAGGGAGTTCGATTCACTAATATGGTATTGTTCTTTTTCGTAGTCTGGTTTACCTATTTATTTGATTGTTATGTGAATATGTGTTAACTTAGTTGGGTAGAGAAGGAGGAGATGATTTGTATGTTATCAGAAAAGGGAGTTCAATACCCTTGTGTTACTATTAATTGTTCAATTTACTTTTAGAGTTAATACTTCCAAGATCTTACTTTGATCACTTTGGAGATGTTTTGGGCAGGACCACATTAATTTGCTCTAGCACAGCTAATTAAGATTTTACCTTAAGATTTATAAATGACTAGGTTGGATGAAATACCAATTCACTACTCAAAATTGCGAGTTGGTCATGGAGCCTCTATATCTATATTGAAGAGAGAGAAGTTCCGAATCTGTTGTCCTTTATTCCTCAGTGGCTTCAGAATTATTTCAGATAACCTTATTTTGTTCCTCTCACGCTTCATGATTAATATAGGGACTATTTTTCATATACTTAGCAATCCTTTGGTTTTATTCCGAAGCACATGTCTCATATTCCTACATGCTTAGCTTTAGATTTGATAAATTATGCAATTATGTTCACTGTTCAGTTTATGCTAAAATATTATTGCCATCGCGTCCACATGGGAACTTATCTTCTTCTTTTATCGGTGTGCCAGAATGCTATTTCACATTGAAGGCATGGAATGCGCAGAATGGTGGAGCTGCGGCAATTCTTGTTGCAGATGACAGGGTTGAGCCTCTTATTACCATGGATAACCCTGAGGAAGAGGATGCACAAGCTAATTATCTCCAAAACATAACTATCCCATCAGCACTCATCAGCAAGGATCTTGGGGACAAAATCAAGAAAGAATTAGCTAAAGGAGGAATGGTCAACATAAATCTTGATTGGACTGAGGCTCTTCCACATCCCGATGAGCGGGTTGAGTACGAGTTGTGGACAAATAGCAATGACGAGTGCGGTCCGAAGTGTGACAGGCAGTTAGATTTTATCAGAAATTTCAAGGGAGCTGCTCAGATACTTGAGCAGAAAGGCTACACTCAGTTTACTCCACATTACATAACTTGGTATTGTCCTGAGGCTTTTACATTGAGTAGACAGTGCAAGTCACAGTGCATCAACCACGGGAGGTATTGTGCACCAGATCCTGAGGAGGATTTCAGCAAAGGATATGATGGTAAGGATGTTGTTGTCCAAAATCTGCGCCAAGCTTGCTTTTTTAAGGTAGCAAATGAAAGTGGAAAGCCATGGCAGTGGTGGGACTATGTCACTGATTTTTCAATCCGCTGCCCAATGAAAGACAAGAAATATACTAAAGAATGTGCAGATCAAGTTATCCAGTCATTAGGTAGGTCATACGTTTTCTCAGTCTTTACTCAATAGTAACTATTTTGCTTTCAGTTTCCATGATGTGATTTTTGACAATAATGGTCTCTTTTAAGATGTCTGGAAATTGTGGAACTGTTGTATTTATTCATGTGTTCGAGTTAATTTTTGCGATGGAGTGTGCTTATTGATTTGCAATCAAGGTGCTGTTCTACTTGCCCATTGACTAATGCTCCTGTGCAGGTGTTGACCTGAAGAAAATAGATGAATGCATTGGAGACACTGAGGCAGATGTTGACAACCCAATTCTAAAAGCAGAACAGGAGTCACAGGTATAACAGTCTTAAAAGCGGTTTAATTTTTCCTTTTAGCATTTGGTAACAGGTTCTATAAAGAGCATTTAACTGGAGATGAAATTAATTATCAGATAGGGAAGGGCTCAAGGGGAGATGTCACTATCTTGCCAACTCTTATTGTGAACAACAGACAGTACAGAGGTAGATAATTCTTTGTAACCACCCATGTATGAAGATTCATAGTGAAAAAGAATATGGCTTATATTCAAGTAATACCATGTCTCAGGTAAGCTGGACAAGGGAGCTGTTCTCAAGGCCATTTGTGCAGGTTTTGAGGAGACTACAGAGCCCGACATTTGTTTGTCTAGAGGTCTTTTTCTTTTTACTTTTTCTAATGTTGGAGATCTTAGAGTTATTAAGTTCTTTAAAGAATAAAGAAGTAACATCTTAAAGCTTTTCTACTAATCATAATTTAGATTTCCGTTAAGTGCTTATTTGTGCCTTCTCTGTTCATTAACTGTAGATATGCAAACAAATGAGTGCTTGGAGAACAATGGTGGATGTTGGCAGAATAAAGCTGCTAATATCACTGCCTGCAGGGTACTCTAATATTTTTAGCTTCAGTTTAATATTTTGGCTGCTAATTGTTATCTCTGATCTCGTAAAAGTTTGTTACAGGATACCTTCCGCGGAAGGGTGTGTGAATGCCCCATTGTGCAGGGCGTGAAATTCTCCGGTGATGGTTATACTCATTGTGAAGGTAAATTAAGTTGCTACATCAGCACATATATGTTTTCTCTTAAGTCGTAACTATCCAGGCATGGTGACTCCCACCTTATGCTTGTTTTCTTTATGTCAACGTTCTTCGGAAGAGTTTTTTTTTGTTAGCATGAGTAAATCATATCCATGGGAAAGAAAACTGAAAAGCAACCTTGGTTTCTCCTTCTCAAGTTGGTTGGATGTTGAACCTTTACATTTGCTACTGCTGACTTGTCACATACATATGGACTCCTCACATTTCCCTCTTGGCCTGACAGCTTCTGGTGCACTAAGATGTGAAATAAATAATGGAGGTTGTTGGAAGGGAACAAAAGATGGAAGGACATATTCTGCATGCATTGTGAGTTGCATACATCTCATCTATCAATCTTTTTTCCTAATCTTATCTTACATAAAATTAAAATTTGATCAATTTATTTCAGGATGACCATACAAAAGGTTGCAAATGCCCACCAGGGTTCAAGGGTGATGGAGTTAACAGTTGTGAAGGTAGCCTGATAGATTCTAACAGTTTTTGATGGATTTGAGGGATGCCCTTGTTATTGCATATTTTCGAGGTTGTTAACTTGGTTCTTTAATTTGGATGCCTTTTAGATATTGATGAATGCAAGGACAAGCTGGCTTGCCAATGTCCGGAGTGCAAATGCAAGAACACCTGGGGAAGCTATGAGTGCAGTTGCAGTGGCAACTTACTCTACATGCATGAACATGACACTTGTATAAGTAAGTAAATGCAATTTCTGAATTAGTTACTTTACATATATGTATTGTCATATGGTTTAAAGTCCTCTGATTCAGTGGCGGAGCCAGGAATTGAAAGGAATTGAAAGTGGGTGGGGCCAAAGTACGATAGACGTGGATCCGTTTATTTTGGGTGGGGCGGCAATGTTAAAATTTTTAAATTTTTAAAAAATTTGGGTGGGGCGGCCGCCCCCGCCCGCCCCATGTCTCCGCCACTGCTCTGATTAATCTGAAAATAGTATTGAAAATGCACTTTTCTGAATTAGTTACTTTACATAAATGTATTATCATATGCTTTAAAGTCCCCTCACCCGAGACGAGTTCTTGAAAATGCTCTTTTCTGATTTTTCCTAATTGCCAATGAGATATGAAAGCACAGTAGTATATATATAATTTCTCGCAGTCTGCTGACAGTGCATTTGAAACATAGAATAATATTTCTATCTGGATCACGCAATTTGAAGAGCTCATAGATTTGTAGCTCGTCATGTTCGGTGTTATATTTTTTCTCATAGTACTTCATGTTCTCGGATATGCAGGTAAATCTGCTAGTACAGAGTATAGCTGGAGCTTCGTATGGGTGATTGTTCTTGGTTTGGCTGTGTCAGGAGTTGCAGGATATGCGCTGTACAAGTACAGGATCCGGGTAAGCCTCAGAAAATTTAAAATAGGGATCTTGAACCATCTCTTTTCATGTTTAAGGTTTCACACAATCTTAATTTGCACAAAGTTCAAATGGTTTAATTTTGCCTTCTGTTGTGGTTGTGACAAAAAATGATGACGGCTATTGATTTATTTTCTTGTACCAATCAAAATTTATATAGAAAGTAAAAGTTCATTTTTCTGATCCATAGATATGCAGATATCAAATTTTCTTTTCTTCAAGCTTTTTCTTTTCAGTGTATCTGCTTTTAGAGGATGAGCTTGGTTAGCTAGTTTTTCATTTAATGTCCTTATTGTCTACTATATTGTCTCTTCTTTCTTTTTTGGTTTCTGGGATGGGTTATGGTGGTTGCTGATGCAATTCATTGAATAAATAATCAAGACTATGAATGATCGTCAAGAGTACTTGTAATCTGGATTTAGCAGTGAAATTTATAGATTGATGTTGCACTTGTATTGTTTTCTTCAAGAGATATCCTGTAATGTCGATTTGGTATTGCAGAGGTACATGGACTCAGAGATCCGAGCTATCATGGCGCAATATATGCCTTTGGACAATCAGGGCGAGGTACCCGATCACCTGCATCATGGGCAAGGGCATGCACAAGGGCCTCATGTTCATAATGTTTAAGGATGGTTGGTGATATACCATAGACTAGCAAAGAAGTTGTCGAAAACTATGTGCTCAGCATCACCAGCATTCATTTGTTTGTGATGTCTGCTGCCCTACTGTGCATCTACATAACTTTATACGTGTTTTTATTTAGAGGGTACTGTGGGTCAAGCTTCTGTACATTTTGAGTCTGACTACTGTTTGTAAACTCCCATTGGTTTGGGAATTTTCCATGGATATGATTGTTTGCATTAATGTCAGGTGTTTTTTTTTTTTTCCTGTAATCATCTTGAATACTATGTTGCATAAGAAGCTGATGCTTGTCCAGTGACGGGAACACATGCATTACCTTTGGTCGGGCAATTTCTGATTGATCGTGCATTGTGAACCGACAACAAGATCTTGATCAGGATAAATGTAAAACATTGGTTTCCTATGTTGACAATATCTTGACCTTTCGAGACGAAAAATGCCTAATTTATTGGCGAGAGCTTAAGTAGATTCATTACAGGGAAGACTTCAGAAGCGACTGAACTCAGTAGAGAGAGTTCTAGCATCAGTCATTGCAAGTATATGTTATAGCAAGAACAAATATGAGGAACAAGCCAAGCAATGAATCATTCTAATAGATAACTCGTGAAGAG
This sequence comes from Verbascum thapsus, assembly GCA_963669365.1. NCBI lineage: Eukaryota > Viridiplantae > Streptophyta > Magnoliopsida > Lamiales > Scrophulariaceae > Verbascum > Verbascum thapsus. The sequence continues at coordinate 15,856,596 of OY770114.1, read as the reverse complement.
TAGGTAAATTTATTAGTGACAATGGCACGGTGCCCTATTCGAATTAGACTAAGCAACATCTCCAATCTATTTGCAGATCTCACTACATAGCATCACGAGCTAAGCAAATACGTTTTTCGATAGATCTCCCATCCTGGAAGACAGAAAGGAAAAGTACATTATTAACACTAACTATGAAAATGGCCTGAGATATATTACATGCTAGCTTACATCAGCATGGAGATCAATTTTCTGGCCCTACTTCCAGATTAGATGCCTTTGACTTCCCTCCATCTGTAATGATCCTGTATAGATAGAATGCAGCCACTCCGCCACTACAAGAAAATAAGGCAACCATCATAACCTAGAAGAACATGTCTGATAGATGCAAAACTATGCATCTCCAATGTAATGTATAATTCTGTTTGGTTTTGCCATGGTCGTTTCTTAACAACACCCTTGAAATCACATGTGCACCCTATCACAAAATTCCTCATGTTACCATCGTCAAAAGAAAATCCCCATGCAGCTTCAATTACACAACATCACCTTTAAACAGACTTGCACAACTCCATTATTAGTTATTAGGGTCTCATACAGCAGAAGCAGACAGCAGAGGCTAAACTATCAAATGAGCAAGCAGAATGGTGGAAAGCAAAAGCAAGAGTTGACTAGACTTAAGATTTTAGAGAAACTAAAACCTGATGATGGTTGTAAAGAAATTGGCAATAAATGGCCGCTGCAAATAAACAAAGTAGAATGTTAGATTTGAAGGTCCACAACTTGCTGTTTAATTTCATTTCCAGGGTTGAGGTACAACAGATCTTACCAATGACCACAAGCGCAATTCTCTAAGAAACAGTATTGTGGCAATCGCTGCAGGGCCAATAAAAAATACATAAACAAAGTAGCAAATATAAATATATTGCAGCAGTCAGGTAATATCATCACAATATAAAAGGTAGAGAGGTAATCAAAAGAAGCTAACTCCCTCCAGGTCAGCTAGCATTGTCAGATCATACAACAAAAGAGTGAACTGATTTTTTTTGTGAATAACAATTTGGAGAAGTGAATATAATTACATCCATAAAAACACAAATTTAAAAGTGGTCCGTTAAAAACAAGATCCAAACAACAAATGATATGATAAAATACAAACATGCATTCTCAGATGTTAAGAATAAATTTTCAAAGTAATGCTCACAGTATCAGTAGATATAGATCTATATCTCCACAACTTCTCATTGATACTCAAGAAATCTAAGCACAAGTCTGATAGTAAGACACCAAATTGTTTAACTCATAAATGAGAACCAATGCCGTTTGTTACAAGCTTCGAAGTGTAGACAAGCAAAACATCTTTTGATGTACTAAATTGAGCTTTAATTGTTAGTAAGAAATGGTATCTTGGAGATTAACATGCATTTTAACAAAAATCGCATGCTCTAATGTTTACTAGAACAGAGCTCGTCAACGAATATTTTCCTTCAATGAATTGGCATATGGTAAATGGTATTAGAGTGTTGAACAAAAGTAAATTAAACCTGTCTGTCCTTTCAAGACTAAAGACGACGACTCCCCCTTTTTCCATGATCTCAAGCTAGATATACTCAAGGCCAAAAGTGTACCACCAAGTATAATGCCAAATCTGATGGCAGGAATGCTTCCAGTGAGCATAAAAGATAGAAAGCCTCCAACAGAAAGAAGAGCACCTGAGGAAACAGAAATATCTTCAATTATAACCCTTCATCCCAAGCAAAGCTTAATCGCCACAAATAGCAATTGTACACGGGTATTCTGCAGCGATATGCATACCATAAGGTATTCCGACATAAAAATCCCGGACTTTAGACACATCATTTAACTCATCAGTTGACGAACTAAAGGTCTCAACAATATCTCTCACTGGTTCGGGTGAATTTTCTGCAGCTGTGGCCAAGTATTCTTTACTCTCTTCCGCAATTTCTTTTGCAATCACACTTAAATCTTGTCTGGCCTTTTCTGCTTGAATTTTTAATTTTTCAGAAGTTTCTTTCAGAATGACTGTAGCCTTTTCTGAATACAATTCATAAGCTTCCTTTGATACACTCTGCATTTTCAAGGACTGTTCCTTAAAAGAAGCAAGTGTCTGCTGCCACGTTTCTTGTGATTCTTGAGCTGCCTCTTTCAGATCCTCCTTCTCTACATCAATATCTGAGGCCTTCTGAAACCGAATCACAAGGAAATTATCGTTTATTACATCCCAAAGCAATAATATAGAAGGAATAGTTAAATTTTGACCATATACACTATATGCTGTTACAATGAAAATAGAATTTTCAATTAATCAAAAACAAAAGTTAGCATATATGAACACTTAGCAATGAACCAATATATGAAGTGGCAACAATTTCAGTTTGTTACAATAATAAATTAATATTAGCTAATTTTAATATCAGATGCAGAGAAGCTAATCCAGATATTTTGGGTCAAAAACTCTGCTTTGAGACACCTCTTCGACAGTAAGAAATTGGAGTGGTTAAAAAAACATCGAGGTAAGCATTAAGTGTCATTTATATACATGTGATAGCTTGATTGAGCTCCACTTCCAAGAGAAAAGAATTGCATACATGTTTACCTTACAGAATTTGGAAAACCAAAGTAATCCACTACTTTAAGTAGATACGTATGAACTGTTAGAGAATCAAAATTCAAAATGCGACTGAATGAACTCAGTTTTTTACCGATTGGTGTATAGAGCAATTTCTTTTTTAACACTCACTTTCATATCTTTAATACACCCTGGCAACAGGATACAAGACAGAAGGTAATGCAATGAAAACAATCTCAAGTCCATGGCAAATCTTGCTGTACCATTGAAATTGAACATAAGCACACTCTCAACGTTGCTTAACTCAAATTCCAGGTCTTTAGCACAGATGCAATACACAAATTTAAACTCCAATTCAAGTCAACCAGAAAGTGGGAAGAAAGGGCCATACTTGGAAATTGAACAATTGAAGAAACTAATGGACGAGAGGTAGAGCTAACCGATTCCTCGTGAGAGGCGGCAAATGAGACAACAGAGCGGTGGCGCACATTTGTATGGCGTAGATTAACGGCAAGAGCTCTGTGAATGGATAGCTTGCAATGGGATTTAGGTGTGAACAAAGCATGGAACCCTAATGATGCCATAGAAGAAGAGGAAGCTGCTCTGTTGAATGTAGGGTTAGGAATTCTAGAAGTGATGAACCCTAACCTCATGCTCTCTCTCTGTCTGTCTGTAATAGTTTTAGACTTAAAGTTGAAAATTGAAGAGAAAAATCTGAATTAAATGAAAAGAGAAACAAAGAAGAAAGAAAGGTAGGTGGGCCTTATGGGCCTTCTTAAGGATTTGCTCCACTGTAAGCCCATAATCTTTTAAGCAATAAACGAGCCCAATAACGTTTTTTGATAAAAATATAAACGACAAAATAGTTCCGACACATACCCAATTACATTAATTTTGGGTTATTTCAGAATTTCCAAATTATTATAATGTCTTTGTTATATAAAATTAATATATGCATGCAACCTTCAACTTCAAGTTTATAGTAATTAGGCTGTCTCTCCCTATTGGATTAAAATTTGGTTAGTAAACATTTAGTTTCGATAACTAACCAACCCAAGTACTAAAGTCAAAATCTCAATCGAAATAGGCCACCAACTTCACACTATTATTGAAAGGACCCCATGAAGAAGACAAAAATGTCAATTATATTCTCATTTGAAAAGGAGAAAAATGTCTCTCTTTAACTATTTTTTTTGTCCCCTCACAATATAAACTACAAGAAAGACCACTAAACTCCAAGTTTTCATAATAACTGATCATCCATGGTAAGTAAGTAAGTACATAACTAAATGACATTAAATGTTAATTTAATTTTTCCTTTTTTTTTTTTTTTTTGATTGGTAAGTAGCATATTTAGAGATAATTTTAATGCCCTCTTGAAAACTGTTATAGCTATGTCACAGGAAAAACTTGTCGTTTTACTGTCTCTTACTGCTAATAATGTATATTCAGACATTGAAAATCGCAGATAGTTGAATTTGACATGTCGCTGGGTGTTCGATATTAACAAACAAAAGGGTTTAGATTTATTCTCTACTTAGATCTTTCTACGATATAATGTGCATGTCCAGCTCCCCCTTATCGTTTAGTTAAATGTGTTTAATGGAAAATAAATTATTAGTTATTAATTAAATGTTTGACTGAATTTGTGCCGTTCCAGTTTTGACTGTAACTACATTATTTAATTATTACTAACATCAATATATAATTAATTATACACACATCACATATACTATATAAATATTCTGTTATAGATAGATAGATGTAAGATATAGAATTCAATGTGTAACTGGGGTTTTAAGTTGTTTTGTATTGAAGGTACCAAAGAAAAGAAAAGAAAAGAAAATAAAATAAAAGCATGAGAAGATTAAATTACATACTAATAACTGAGATGAATGTGGTTGGTGTGACCTGTATCCAGAAATTCATTGTTTGAGGTAAGATGAAGAGTGGGAGTTTGAGAAGACAAAATCATAAGTAATGAGTAAAAGCAAAGGGAATGACGCCACCAGCACAGACAACTCCTCTGTTTTCGCCGTTACAATTTCCATTTCCATACTATATACATTTTCACTTTTTTTTTTTTGATCAAGATATACATTTTCACTTTACTCACATCATCTCCAAATACATACATACATACATACATACCAGATAGTTAAATAAATATTGAATAAGAGAGATTAGAGTAGTAGTATCTCTCTCCTTGGACATTGAAAACTATTTGTTTTGTGTCCCCAAGAGTGTGAGTTGCCTAGCCTAGCCTAGCCTATCCCCATGAAACTAAACTAATAGGTTTTTCATCCATCTCTCTCTCTCTCTCTCTCTCTCTCTGTGTAATGAGTATTGAAGGCACTCTGACACCACCTTTAATCACCCCCATCATCATCATCACTGCTCCTACTATACTATCTTTGTATCTGATTCTTCTGTAATCAGTATTTCACTACTCTTGTATTTATTTCACTTTCCCCGCCTTCTTTCCGATAACTACAACCCCATAAAGTTATTATCTTTTCCGGTTATTGTCTCACATTCCGACCATATTTCCGGCCACCCTTTATTTGTTGTATCCTTGATTTCAACTTTCCTATGCATGCAGTATCATCTTAATTAAGAATCATAGACTGAGAAATGCTGATGCTTGTGAACTTAGTGGCTGTTCTATTCTTCTTCCCATTACTTTTTGTTGTTCAATCTCTAGAGCCAGCTTTCAACGACGACGTACTGGGTTTGATAGTCTTCAAGGCCGGCTTAACTGACCCACAATCAAGGCTCACCTCATGGAGTGAAGAAGATGACACACCTTGCAATTGGGTCGGAGTGGTATGTGATCACAGTTCCAATCGAGTTTCCGAGCTAATTCTTGATGGATTTTCATTATCTGGGCACCTTGGGAGGAACTTAATTAGATTGCAGAGCCTTAGAGTTTTGCATTTACCAAGAAACAATTTTTCAGGGTCTATAAATCCCATTCTCGCTCAAATTCCAACCTTGAAAGTCATTGACTTGAGTGAAAATAGCTTCTCAGGGTCAATACCTGAAGAGCTTTTTCAACAATGTGGATCTTTAAAGGCAATTTCACTTGCCAACAACAATCTCACTGGCTCAATCCCCCAGTCCTTAAGCTCGTGCTCGAATTTGGAGAAGCTTAATTTTTCGTTGAATCATCTTTCGGGTCAGTTGCTATATGGGTTATGGTCTTTGAGTTCCTTAAGATTACTTGATTTGTCTGATAATTTGTTCGAAGGTGAGATTCCAAGAGGGGTTGAGAGCTTGTATGATTTAAGAGCAATTAATTTAAGTAGAAACAGTTTTGTGGGTTTGCTGCCTGAAAATATCGGAAATTGTTTACTACTTAAGTCCGTAGATTTTGGTGGAAATTATTTTAATGGTGGCCTTCCACTGTCAATGAGGAAACTTGGGTTATGCAGATATCTTGATGTTAGTGAAAATTTATTAATAGGAGAATTTCCTGATTGGATTGGAGAAATGAGAAGCCTGGAATTCTTAGATCTTTCAGGTAATAATTTTTCGGGTTCTGTATCGAGCACGATAGGCCAACTGCAATCCTTAAAAGAAGTAAATTTGTCGAACAATCAACTTGTGGGAAGCTTACCTGAGACTTTTGGGGAATGTGTAAATCTTAAGGTCATGGACGTTGGCCAAAATTCGTTATCTGGTGATTTGCCTTCATGGATTTTTAAGTTAAGTTTAGAGAGTGTATCTCTTTCTGCAAACAGATATAACGGAAGCATTAGTTTTACTGATCCGTTTCTGCAATCGTATCAAAGTCTTCAGATATTAGATTTGTCATCCAATGCATTATCTGGTGAAATCCCTCCATCTATTGGGAATTTTAGTAGGTTGCAGGTTTTGAATATATCCCGGAATTCTTTAGTTGGTTTAGTTCCAGCAAGTATTGGTGAACTTAACACTACTAGTGTTGTTGATCTGAGTCACAACCAGCTAAGTGGGATCATTCCACCGGAAATTGGAGGAGCACTTTCGCTGCAGGAATTGAGATTGGAGAGCAATTTCCTTACTGGAGCCATCCCTGCAGACATTGGGAGTTGCTCATCTCTAACCTCTTTGTAAGTTCTTTTATCACTTCTGAAGCATTAATTATATTTTTGGATGTTTATATAGTTTTCATGTTTCTTTTATAGGGTCTTGTCTCAGAATAATCTTACTGGTCCCGTTCCTGTTTCAGTTGCAAGCCTATCCAACCTTGAGCTCGTGGATTTATCATTCAACAACTTATCAGGAAATCTACCTAAAGAATTAACAAATCTTTCCCACCTCGTCACGTTTAATGTCTCGTTTAATCATCTAGAGGGGGAACTTCCAGTTGGAGGGTTCTTTAATACCATCCCTACCTCATCTGTGATTGGTAATCCATCCTTATGTGGATCCATTGTCAAGCAATCCTGCCCCGCTGTCCATCCCAAGCCCTTAGTCCTAAACCCCAACTCATCTGTTTCAAATCACGGCCCTCTTTCTACAAATTTCCGTCACAAACGAATTATACTTAGTATATCTTCCCTTATCGCAATCGGTGCGGCTGTCTTTATAGCCCTTGGTGTAGTTATAGTCTCTATTCTCAATATGCATGTACGCACTTCTATGGCCCGCTCTGCTGCTGCTTTTACGTTCTCTGGAAATGACGATTTTAGCCCTTCCCATGAAACAGAAGCTAACTATGGCAAGCTTGTTATGTTATCTGGTGAGGCCGATTTTGTCACAGGGGCTCAAGCTCTTCTTAATAAAGATTGTGAAATTGGGCGTGGTGGTTTTGGGTCCGTATATAAAACTGAGCTTCGAGATGGACGGTCCGTTGCCATCAAGAAGCTTAATACCACAAGTTTAGTAAAGTGTGAAGAAGATTTTGAAAGGGAAGTTAAGAAACTTGGAAAAATCAAACACGAGAATTTAGTGGCACTGGAAGGGTATTATTGGACTCCATCTTTACAGCTCCTCATAAACGAATATATCCCTAGGGGTAGTTTGCATAAACATTTGCATGATACAGAGTCAGGAAGTTTCCTCACGTGGCAACAGAGATTTAATGTAATCCTTGGTACTGCTAAAGGTGTTGCACATTTGCACCAGATGAATGTTATCCATTACAACATGAAATCTACTAATGTTCTAATAGATGTTTCTGGTGATTCAAAGGTGGGAGACTTTGGTCTAGCTGGAATACTCCCTGCATTGGACCGTTATATCCTGAGCAGTAAGATTCAGAGTGCACTGGGGTACATGGCTCCTGAATTTGCATGTCAAACAGTGAAAATTACTGAGAAATGTGATGTCTATGGATTTGGGGTGTTGACTCTGGAGGTGGTTACAGGGAAAAGACCGGTAGAATACATGGAAGATGATGTGGTTGTGTTGTGTGATATGGTTAGAGGAGCTTTAGATGAGGGGAAGATAGAGGAATGTATTGATGAGAAGCTGAAAGGTAATTATCCAATGGAGGAGGCTATTCCAGTGGTAAAGCTTGGGTTAATATGTGCATCTCAGGTTCCATCAAACCGTCCAGACATGGAAGAGGTGATCAAAATTTTGGAACTCATACAATGTCCTACACAGAGTCGAGAAGACATGGAATGATTTTTGTTTTTACATTGATAAGATAAAGATGAAGGTGAAGAGGAATCTAGTTTGTTTGTTTGTTTAACAAGATGAAAACATATGGGATATCTCTTTTGTGTTCTTCTTTTTGAGATGGTAATTATTTCTTTCATTTTGCTTCTCAATCTATTCACTGGCCCTCCTGTAAATTTGTCCTAGTTCTATCTATAGATTGTATTTGATGAGTAAATCTACACCAATCTTGAAAGGGCAAATAACTAAATATTGTTGAGAGAATGCTTTAATTACATATTCGTCAATAAGCATTGATTGAGCGCAGTGGTTGAGTTGTTGCACAACTAAAACTTAGTTCTGAAGTATTTACTTCAATCTAATAGTGTTTTTCTTCATCAAATTTCCTTTTTCTCAAGTAAATTAGCTTTGAGGACATACCAATAAAAACTGCAGGTATCATCATGGTTATAATTTTTATCGGTAGCTTACAGTTGAAGTGATTGTGGTGCAAATACATTATTACCAACAGAAAAGATTTCAAAATACCAATGCTTATGTTACTACATCTATAAGACTTACTTAGGCAGCAATACTACTTGTCAAAAGTGAAGTCCCACTCCCACTCATGGTATAAGAAATCTGTGTACAAAAGCTTGTAAAAGTAGAAAACCATGTTGTTCATTGTACAACCCCCCATCAACAACTTTAGTAATTGTAAAGGAGAAAAAGCCCTTCTTGGATGTTGGAAGAATTTATCTTTTGAGTTTTGCTTTAATGGGACAGAATGATAGAACCATCCAACTACTTTCATTTAAATACCTAAATTGGATCATGGAGCATTATCATTATAGCATGTCTAAAGTGGGGACAAAATTGATAATGGGAAGATTAAGCGTGAAATGCATATACCCACCACTCCAAAAGGGGGGCCATGAAGTTCATCATTTTCATCAATTGATTTGATAATTTTCCCCATAATTGATTTGAATTTTTCTGGTATGTGTGTGTGAAGCTGTGAGAGTCCAACTAACTAGAAGAAATGGCCTTTCATCTAAGTTTCATTATTTAGGTTAGAAGTGGATTGCTGAACATGGGCCTTGAGGGCATACAAGTTTCATTCTTTGCGTCTGAAAAAATATATCTTGAGGTGCCAAACTGTCTAATACAATCAAAAAATAATATTTGTCACTCTGTTTATCTTACATTCTCATAGAACAAATACAAGTACCGAAAGTCTTGGAAAAACAGGATGACAAAGAATAAGTTACAATTCCATATCATTTCCAGAAATCAAGCTTCTTTTCTTTTGTAATATAAAACTTTCATGTATTAAATATAATCACGTGTGGAAAACTCCTAATCCATGAACATAGTGTGTAAACTTTTCTATCATAACAAAAAAAAAAAAAAAAAAAAACAGAAGAAAAATAATTACCAAAGGTGTTTTAGACATTTGTTATTCCCTTTTTTTCTCCTTATGGGTATATGCTTCCTTGTGTAAGCTTACTCCATTCCCCTATCACTGAACATGCATATCTAATCATCCCAGTTATCTTCCCATCCATCTTTCTTCAAAGACCTAATGGTGAGGCCATCTGCAGAAACGTTTCTAACTCCATTACCTGAAGGTGATTTTACGGCATTGCCCTCATCCCAATCGTCATCATCCCATTCATGATCCCAACCTTCAGCTACATCCACATTGACAGCAGAAGCAGATTCAGGCAAACCCATTTCAAGCTCTTGATATGGAATTCCATCTTGCTGTCTGTTGTTTCTCTTCCTTAATTTGCAACAAGCCCACGTGCCTCCAAAAAGCAATGTTAAAAGAAAAAAGGCGTATGCAGCATAGATTGGGGTCACTTGCTTAGAGTATAAGGAGAGCTGCTGGATAAGATTATCTACTGAAACAGGATTAACCAAGTGAAGCACACACTTTGCATCACCAGAATTCACTGTTAGTTCAGTGCTTTTGCCCACAATTGATAATATATCCATCTGCAAACAGAAATAATTAGAAACACGATGGAAAACACATACAGTGAACTATATGAAGCTTCAGACAGTGCTATGAGAAGTTCGAGCAATGTGAGGAAACAAAGATATGCACCAATGACTTGTCTAATACAACTTTAACAGCCAGGACAAAACAAAGATGACAGATAATCTGATATCTCTCTCTATTATTTTCTCCACACCTTTTCAAAATGCCAAACGAAAGTTCTGCTGTGTCGAATCTAGAGCCGTCAATTTATCCAGCAGAATAGTCAAATTTCTACATTTTCGTCTTGCTTTTCTAATTCACTTTCAGGTTACTGTAAGCCCCTAGCGCCCACAACCAGATAGAAACAAATAAATAAATAGAAAAACTCATGAAGAAGAAATAATTGTTCAGAACCATATACTATTGTGTAAGTGTACGGTTTACTTAAAAGTCTAAACTATTTATTACCCATCATAAAGCTAGAATTTTATATCTGATATAAGACATTAATCTCTAAACACTGATTCAAAATTCTTTTCGAATAATCCTTCTGTGCTAAAAGCTTACAAGTGTCATTGTTCACTCTAGTACTGCACATTCAAATCGATGATCATAAGTGCATTTTCATCAGTGATCCATCATACATAAAACCACTAGTAAAACTCTGAGTTGCTGCCTGCTTATGATATCTCAAATATCTGAGATTTCCGAGAATAAATCCAACATCACATGTGGGAAATGAGATGCATAATGCCTGAAGAATATGTAAGCAAGAGATAACTTTCCATACCTTCCTAGTTTCATGTTTTAGTACTTCAAGAGGTGGGAAAGCATTTTCCAAAGTATTAGGTAAGTTGACATTGACTTTAAAAGTACTTTCCCCATTGTTTTGTAACACAAGGAACACCGCTTTAGATCCTGTAAAATAAATAGGCAAAAGTCATTTATTCTGAGGACAACAAATGTCAAAGGGAGTGGTAGTGATTACCCATAAACTGACCCCATCCCCCAGTTCCCCAAGGTAACACCCATTTTGCAGGAGAAACATTTAAGGAAATGCAAGTACCAATTTCCTCTCAACTCAATTGGATAAATACATAATATTGTAGATAGAAGGACAATACAACTCGTGAATTAATAACCTTTATAAGGCATTTACATAAAAGCTTAGGAGCGAACAAGGAGGATTTAGTTCGCAATTCAGACAGTATGGAACTACTTGAGAAATATCACACAAGAACAACCAGAGTCACGATCAAGTATCCATCTCCAAGTGTGTAGACATGAAGTTGGACTTAACTTTCAGTTGCCCTATCTAGTTAGACACAAGGAGAAGCTTGTGTGCCCAAAAGTACATTCTAAAATAAATACAGAATTAAATACAGTTGATAAGACTAGAACGTGCAGTCAAGTCACTCCCCACTGCTGTCAGCCAAAGTATTCAAGCAGACAAGTTAGTTTCTTTCTCTGCCATCGAATTATTTTCATCCTATTCTTAGTCCTTGCAAGTGACACAAAGGTCTTTCTAAAGCTTCTCACTAGTAGTATACCATCTATGTTTGATTAAGAACATCCTATCCACTAATCAGACTATGTACATCCTTTAACATTCCAGCACTCTGTGTAGTAAGTCTTAAAACTTCCTCAAAGCAGTTGTTGCAATTCCATAGAACCTATAGAACCAGATAATTTGAGTCTTAGTGTCTTACTATCGGGCAAAACAACCAACTCCATAGAGATTTAGCTTATACGTTTATACCAATGATTCCTAGGTATATAAAGTTATCTATGCTAGAAAATTATATTACATAGACATCAGAGCACTAGATGATTGGATCTTGCAACATGATAAAATCAATTAAATGTTTCCTAATGATTTAAATGAAGTACCACTAGCTTCCGATGCTTCAATGCAAGCAAGCATCTCCTTGTCCCTGCAACTAGTCACTGATCCCTCACAACTGCTATGATCGCCTAACTTCGTCGTGGTTGCATTATCCACGTTCCCATTTCCTCTATCAATTTTGTCGCCATTCTCGCCAGCAGGAAGGGGCGGAGCACCAGAATTTTCATTATCACTATTGTTTTTCTTTGAGCTCTTTGAATCAATTGGCGATGTATTATTATTCTGATTGCTTGTTTGAGGCTCTTTCTGCTTCTCGTCTGGAGATTTCTCAACATTTATTGGTTTCATATTTGATTCATTGACCGGACTACCAACTGGGGAAACCTAGAAATCAATTAACTTCCAGTAAACAAAAGGACGTTTCAAGCAGATAGAAAAACGTATAAAGAATTAAACAGGAAAAGGCAAGAACATTACCTGTGAAGTGGTGGGGCCATTGTTTGGTTCAGTGGTAATCAATTTCCGGAAATTAAAAGCTAAAGAAGCATTGCAAGTGTTCGAAATAAGTGCGAAAATGAGAATAACAGCAACAAACCCATTTTTACCCATTCCAAAAAACTTAAGCATAAAGCAAAGTCAGTATTTAGCTTGTTCCCGATCTTTCAATCGAAACGAAGCTAAAGAAGTCATTTTTTCAGCTGAATTTTGGGTTTTTTGTTGTATCTTTCAACTGATTTTTGAAAAACTTCCGCAGATTACTACAGATCGACCGAGGAAAAGATAAACAAATAAAAACGATATAGAATTCAATACCTAAAAGCCAAGTGAAATTCAGGAATTAGTGAATGGTGGATCTAATCTAACCCTAAGAAGGAAAATTTGCGACCGCATGGAGGGCTTTACTGACATTTACTTTCGATTAAGAAATACTCCTATTAGTTGACCAAGTTCAACCAATAACTGTAATTGGGCCTAACCCATGTGGGCTCGAATAATTAAAAGCTGCCGAATCAGGTTGTGGAATCAGAATCAGGTTGGCTTTCATTGAATTTTTCAATAAGAAAAATAATTTTAATAAAATAATTGTCTATTCTAGCTAACTTTAGAGATACTTATATGCATGTGTATATATATATATGTATTACATGGGCATCTAAGGATGCAAAGAGTAGAAAATTTAAGGTTGAAAACTTTATTGTTGAGCAAGACTCTAAAAACAATATAACTCCATCAAGAAAGCATAAAGTGCTACAAATAGTTAGTTAATGGCTTCTTCATAATCCATCTTCTTTATGGCATAAGATGTCTTCCACTTCAAACATGCCTTTCAACTACTTATCTACTTTTTTAAAAAATATGAAGTATGAAGGAAAATGAACTCCAAAGTTCAGTCGTGGTATGCTTAAAAATAATGCCAGGTCATGTAATTAAGGATCATCTTAGCTAGAAATGATGTTTAAGATGTAAGAGTCTATATTATTAGTTAATATTTTGATAAGGTTTGTGTGATACTAGGAAATAAAAGTCATAATTAATTGCACCATTGGACCGTAATAAAGACTTTAGTGTTATCAGATAGAGAAAAATCGAATCTGCATTAATTAATTTCATGCAGATAAGATTACAGGGTAATTCATTTAGGAAAAGAGTTATGTGAATTTTGAAAATCAAATTTTGAAAATGAAAATTTAATAAGGCAACAACCTACATTATAAGTTTGAACGTCACTTAATTTCATTACAAATATATCTACCTCAACTGTGCAATATGAATTCATTTGATAATTACTTTGGACATCTTATATTAATTCTCCAGTCATATTTTATCACTTTTTTCAGTAGCTTCATTCAGGCATTATTACCCTTCATCACCTTGGCTAATTCTAAGCTCAACTTTTCTAGATTCTTAGCCAAGTTTTTAACACAAACACACAGACTCAGTTATATATATACATATATATATATATCCATGCAAGTGGTAATACAAAATTTGCTTTCCGAAATGGAAGAAATGGCAGCGATTTTCAAGAGGTTTGGAGATGAACAAAGCACGTTGCTGGACCAATATGAGCGTCTCTCATTTGAGGTGCAGCTCAACCAAGCCATACTTGGTAGGAGCCTGTCGGAGCCGGCTGTGGCTCGCCCTCAACCGCCGCCGCCGATACCTGCGACAAAAGGGCGGCGCAGCCGGAGATTGGGTTTTCAGAAGGTGATAAAGAAGTTGTTTAGCCCAATTCTTGGTAAAAAGGGAGCTAATAAAGATGGCGTTCCAGATGCTAAGGACCCATTGTTTTGGAAAACATTCAGCAGATCTTTAAGGGTTTGATGATTATTTGATATAATAAATTAAATTAATCTTTTTGCAGATTATTTAATTTGTCCGTCTTTTTTTTTTTTGCTCTTACATCATTTATATGTCATATTAAACGATGAAAATTCTGGCAAAGGCTTATGTCTATGTATATGCTTTTGAGCAGTGTTTATATTTGATCCTTCAGAAAAATAATCTACACCTAAAAGCCCTATATAGCTTCTTAATTTGTTTCAGAATATCCATTTTTTAAAAAACAAATAATCTTCAATTCTTGTAACAATTCCGTATGACCGACCGGTCATATTCTAGGGACCCATTTATAAATATCATTCAAATAACATCTGTCTCAATTCTCACCCTGGAGGCCATTGCAGGAGCAAAGGCTATTAAATTGTAGCCGCAATGCATTGAACTAATAAAGTCCGTCTTCAATTTAATCCATTTATATTTAATTTCTCTAAGATGAGGAAGCTGCCAAACACGAATATAACATTACATTTCTCGAATCCAAATCTATGCACGGCTCATGTACTGCCCAGTTCTAGTATCTACCAAAATTTCCTGGCCAATGTCTACGAACAATGGGACGGAAACCACAGCACCAGTATCAAGAGTAGCGGGCTTTGATCCACCTGAGACAAACCATGAATAATTAATAAACATATGATGATATACCTTTTCTTCATCTCGAAAAAGAAGTGAGTTTAAGAGTGTACGTACCTTGAGCTGTGTCACCCCTGAGACCAGGATCAACTTCAACCACTTTCAACTTCACCGTGATGGGGAGTTCAAAATCTATGACCTACAACACTTTTTCTTTCTAGTTAGTCTTCCAGAACAGGAAGGATATTTTATTTTTGGAAAATCAAGCATTAAATATATGGGGAACTGGTTTTTATGGTAAAGAGAGGTTAGAAACCAAATTTACACTAACCTTCCCGTTCCAGAATAGCAAATTGCAGTCCATGCCTTCTTTTAGCCACTTTGATTTGTCTCCAACATCTGCTTCATTCAGACGGTATTCTTCGTATGTATTCTGGATCATAAATTGCACAAGGTTCAATGCCAACTTAGTTTAGTATACTGGCCTACCAGTTCCACGCCCTATAAATTACAAAAGAAGAGTACTTTCAAGCAGGACCAGGTTCAAGAGTTTTAGAGTACTTTAGAAGGACATTTCTATTCTATAGAGATTCATGTTTATACATATAGTAGATTGTTTCAGCCTTTCAGATAGTTGGATGGTAAATAAAATATTGCTTCGAGTGTGACAAAGTTGATAATAAAACATAATCAAGTGTAAACCATATCCATTCTACCAAAAGGCATATATTGGTTTCATAAAACAAAGACATATTCGACACAGCATCTTTATATGATCCCAAGTACGACCCGTTTTATCTTGGTCCGCAAGCTCTTCAATACCATACTGCGGAGGGTAGCCTCAAAAGATGATAATATACTTCTAAAAATGTGTGTGTGTGTGTGTGTGGCGGGGGAGAGGGGGGTTTGGGGTGTATTATAACAATATGTGCTTTACAATTTTTGTGAAAAAGCACATGATGAATCACCATTATATGCAAATTGGAAGTATAAATAACTTACCAAGTCCATAAAAACATATTGCGCACCATCTTTGTAAGTATATTGCTTGGCTTCTTTGCGTATATCAGCCTCTTCTATCTGAAAAGAATAAAATGAAAGTAACATTAGCCTTCAAACTGGTTATATTCATTCCAATAAAATTTGATATCCATCCTTCCTGACACCTTTGTATCTTCAAGTGTGTCAAGAACGGGGACATAAAAAAATCATATCAAAACATTCTTTATTAATATTCTATATCGAAATTATGTCACAAAAGGTCACTGATACATAAACTCGAAAGTTTCAAGTGCTTCGTTATATTAAATTATAATTATTTCAATGTCACTATCACAGGAGAAATGGTACAAGATGCGAAGCCCAAGTAACTAATATTCGTGAATTCAGTAACACAATCATTCTCCCATAGTCTCACTAGACAAACTTGAAGTTTGTGCACCCACACAACATGCATGTAGATTTCAAATAAGATTAGCTTAGTTCACAAAAATGCATAAAGAAATACCTTATGCTTAGCTACATTATCCATTACATTGGCTACGTTTCATGAACTTTAAGAAACAAGAGTACAAAAGCCAGCAGCTTGAAAGTAAATTACCTTACTTCCAGCTCTGAAAGTTTTCTCAACTGAATTTCCGGTCAAGAAATTTCGCAGTGTGGTCCTTACAAACGCTGCCCCTTTTCCAGGTTTCACATGGAGGAACTCTGAACAATAATCAAAGACCAATTCAATTACAAGTAAAGTTCATTTAAAAAAAAATCCAAGAAGAAATTGCCTCAAGAAATCCCAAGCATTTATCTAAGAACTTACCAATAACCTTCCATGGACTTCCATCTACTTCAATGTTGAGGCCCACTTTTATATCGTTGCTAGTTATCGCATATATTCCTGCCAACCAATATGCAGCAACATACAGATAAGTAATTCCTAAGGTTGGAAACTAAATAAGCATGTCAAGTTTGACATTCAACTTACTGGGGAATGTGGAACGACGGGGAGAAAATCTGAGGTGTGGAAGACGGAAAGGACTGGAATTGGATGAACTGAAGGAAAGAACGGAGGTTGGTGGTCGGAAATTAGGGCATTTGAAAGCGTAAATTCCCGCCATGATTGGAGAAAACTCAGCTCAGCTAAGGTGCAGAGAAGACTCAAACGACTGCCTGCTTCAGCGCTTGGATAAGAGAAGCCTACAAATATTACTTATAGCCTACAAACTAGGGAAAATTATAGATAAACCCCTCACTTGTTATTGTATAATTGCTGAAAAGTACTCAATTTATTGAAAATTACATTAAATCCCTTTTATGAAATTCTTACAAACTTTAAAAACAGACATTTAGGGGATGTATTGGTAATTTTCGATAAATAAAGGGGGTCATATTTGTCATTTAATTTTTTTTAAATTTAAATATTGAGGCCCATTACGATCTCTTCATGGTAAGATGAAGAGCCTTTGCAATGGATCGACAAATTAGACGAATGAAAATGGGCCTTTTTTAAAGGTCCTTTAATAGGCCACTTTATAAAACATGGAAAATTAAGGCCCACTTTAATCTGCAGGCGGTTAATTATTATAATTAAAATTAAAGTAAGAAAAAAAAAAAGGGTGGTTAAGACATCCCTTTAGTAATAGGTTGTTGATGCTATTGCTGGTCTTTCAAAGAAAGCAAAAGCAAAACAAGAAAAAGAGCAAACCCAACCCAACTAGAGTTAATATAAATGATGTGATGTCAGCATGAGTATGTTCCGACGTCATCTACCATTTATTTATTTTCAACAAGTAAGTAATGATGATTGCTTAAATTACAAACCAATATAGGAGGGCTTTATGGTAATTTGAAGCCTGAGAATCTTTGTTGCATGCCATGCGAATTGGAATTGCTGGGTCTGGATAAAAAGGCCTAAGCCAGGCCAGCAGCAGCATGTGGGGCGCAGTATTCTTCTTTTTACGCACTAATTATATATATATATATATTCATTAATTTTTGTTTTTTCAACTTAAATTAATCTTTTCCCTTTTAATATATTTCGCATGATCAAATTCATCTTAACCGTCGATCTACCACCGGAATATTCTCTATTAAGCCAATCATCATCTTCCACAGCCGCCGCTGCCCGAAGCTTCACTAGTTGGAGTTATTGGAGTTAACTAACACAATTATTCACACACAAATCATATCAGCTTTGATCTTTTCTTCAAACAGAAGTTGGTAAGTTCCCACTTCTTTTTCTCATACTTCAATTTATTAAAAAAATTAATATTTGGTGGTGCTAATTATTTGATGAGTTGACTTATAATTAATGAGCTCTGTTCTGTTTTTGTTAGTGTTTGAAAATGGAGGGTGGGAGTGGGGTGTGCATGAATGGAATGTGCGCTTCATCTTCTAACTCTAACTCTAACTCTAACTCTGAATGGGAAAAAGGTTGGCCTTTGCGATCCGGTGGTTTTGCTTCTCTTTGTCATAACTGCGGGTATCATTTTCTCTCTCTTTCTTTCTTTCTTATTACAGAAATTCTGTCTCTTTTTTTAAAGAATAAAAAAAATGAAAGAGAATTGTTATTTGTATAAGCAAGCTGTTTAGGTATTGAATTTTGGGAGTTTTTGGTCTAATCAATATCGAATTTTGCTTTATCTTATATTAATTTGAATTGTCTTCTAGAAACCTTCAGCATATCTATGGACATTTGAGCTGGGGTTACTTTCTATTTCCTTAAAGCTTGATCCTTGTTTGTGTGGTTGAGGGAATCAATACAGAACACTTACGTTTGAGTAGTCTCTTGAAGTCAACTTTCTTTTTCCTTTTGATGTATTTGACAGCAAAGTTATTTATCTTCTTCGATTTACAAGTGTATTATATCCGATTACTAGCAAGATGTTGTTAAGTTGATGAGAACACTTCCATATAAATTGAAAACAGGACTGCCTATAAACAGTTAGTATTCTGTGAAATGTTCCACTCAGAGGAAACTGGCTGGAGGGAGTGCACTTCATGTGGAAAGGTGAGCTGGCCTTGTCCTCAGTTCTGTTTAATGTTGTGCTTCCTGTATTGAAATTTGAATCCCAGTCAATTTGTAGTTTTAGAGACTCAATTGTTTTCACATTGACAGCGTCTTCATTGTGGATGCGTTGCTTCTAGTTCATTCCTGGAGCTACTTGATACTGGTGGTGTAAATTGTAAAGGCTGCACCACGACTTCTAATCTTCTTTCTGTAAGACCAATTTATGTTTGTTTTCAAATTGCTTTTAATTAATCTCATGTGTTTTTAACTATGGAAAGTTTAGTTTCTGTAATCTGATTCTTCCAAAGCTTTTATGCAGACACCATCTCAGGAAAAAACTAAAGCATGTGATCTGTCAACAGAAAATGGGATCAATCCAGATTCTGATAAGATGGCACCTGTACAATCTTGTGATGTTGCTGAAAATGATTGCTCCCAGAATGCTGATACAACTCCTAGGAAACTGGATGATTTCTCTGGTTCACTAGAAATTGGGTATAAACTGTTGTCAAATTTTAATCACTCATCTACTGTACCATCAAAATATTACGACGCGTTGCAAGAAAGTACAAGTGCTAGAAATGTACACAAATCATTAGTTCAAACCAACTTGAGCATCAGCTTGTCTGCTTCGTCAAACTCGAATCCCTTATCTGGAGCGATTGCTGAAGAAAGGGAATTGAGCAGTGGAATTTCTTCCTTTCAACGGCCCCGCCATGTCTTACCAAGGCTCCCAAATTCCATTCTTGCTTCAGGGTTAGAAACGAATTCTAGCACTGTTTCGCAGTTTCGTGTTGCAAGGCCGCCTGTTGAAGGAAGGGTAAAGAATCAATTGCTTCCACGTTATTGGCCTCGAATAACAGATCAGGAATTGCAGCAAATATCTGGAGAGTATCCTTAGCAAAACTTTTTTTATTTTAATTATTTCCTCTTATTTGACCAATGTTCTATTGAGTCTTTAATTTCCTCTTATGAAGTGATTTCCTTAATTTTGTCATCTCCCAGTTCCAATTCTACTATCATTCCCTTATTTGAAAAGGTTTTGAGTGCCAGTGATGCTGGTCGAATTGGTCGTCTGGTTCTTCCTAAAGCATGTGCTGAAGTAAGTTTGTTATTGATTTGGATATTGAAGCTTGAAAGTATTACTATAAACTCTTATCTTTTACTACCAAGCTGTCCTCGCCAGTTTTCATATGAGACTAAGCCTAACTCTCTGCCTAGGCATATTTTCCACCAATTTCTCAGCCAGAGGGCCTTCCTCTGAGGATTCAGGATGTGAAGGGCAAAGAGTGGATATTCCAGTTTCGATTTTGGCCAAATAACAATAGCAGAATGTATGTATTAGAGGGTGTGACTCCCTGCATTCAGTCAATGCAATTACAAGCTGGAGATACAGGTTTCTAAACTATGTATCTTTTTATTGTTCTCTTGAGTAAAGGAAATTTCTCTTTTTCGAAAATACATTATGGTAAAAGAAACCATTGAGAAGTTAAATCATTTTTCTCATCTCTTTGAGTTGTGACCTGTCAGTTACTTTCAGCCGCATGGACCCGCAAGGAAAACTTCTAATGGGGTTCAGAAAAGCATCACACAGTATATCTCAACAGCAGGTACATATGATTGTTATTTAATTTGAATACATACGTGGTAGATGAATAAATTTGATGGCATTTCGAGTTGTTAATGCAGCAGGATCCACATTCTGGCATGAATAATAGTGCCTTTCAACGTGAACCACTCATGGCAGCTGCTGAAAATCTACCTGTAATGAGTGGCTACTCTGGCCTCCTTCAGTCACTCAAAGGAAGCAGGAATTCTTCGACATTGTCAAAGCATGTCTTTACTGGGAACAATAATCTTCTGCCCCAACAATTGCTACTTCCAGAGCGCAAAAGAAGTAGAAATATTGGACCTAAGAGTAAAAGGCTACTTATTGATGGTAATGATGCTTTCGAGCTGAAACTCTCGTGGGAAGAGGTCCAGGATATGCTTCGCCCTCCACCAACTGTCAACCCAAGCACCATATCAGTTGAGGATTATGAATTTGAAGAATTTGAAGTAAGAACACTTTTAAGCTTTAAAGATTCACATTAGTGATCCAGTTTTAGATTTGATGTTTATATTTAATTTTCAGGAACCACCTGTTTTTGGGAAGAGGAGTATTTTCGTAGTTCGTCTATCCGGGTAAGACTAGAAGTTGTTAAAATGTTACTGCTGAACTAGATACAATAGAGACTTTGTATATTTGTAGTTACGTTTCACATCTATGTTCTGAGAGTAAGGACTGAGTGCTGTATAAAACAACTCTATCCAGGGAGCATGAGCAGTGGGCTCAATGTGATAGTTGCTTTAAATGGCGAAAATTGCCGAATGATGTTCTTCTCCCTTCCAAGTGGACATGCCAGGACAATGTCAGAGATCAGACAAGGTTAGTTCGGTTTTTTTAAGTTCACTCCGCTCTATACAAAGTTGTTTCCTTACACAAACACTAACAAATGAAAGTGTTGCTTTTCTTTTGGGATCAGAAGCTCTTGTTCTGCACCAGATGAATTGGACGCCAGGGAACTTGAGAATCTTCTGAGAATGAACAAAGGTTTCATGGTCTAAGTTATAGATGTTGTTCTGATGACCAGATAGACTATCTTATAACCAAAACAATTAATAACACAACTTACTTTTACCTTTCCTGTTTATTTTCTGCTGTGTAGACTTCAAGAAGCGGAGAATCGCAACAAGCCTCAAATCAGCACATGAAAATGAATCTCAGGATCAAGAAAAAACTGCTGCCGCTGTTGGTGGCGAAATAAGTGAACCAGGTTCTTCGTCTGTTGCAACAACTACCAGACATCCTAGGCACCGCCCAGGCTGCTCCTGCATTGTCTGCATACAGCCTCCAAGTGGGAAGGGCAAACATAAGCCAACATGCACATGCAATGTTTGCATGACAGTAAAGCGACGCTTTAAGACCTTGATGATGCGCAAGAAGAAGCGTCAATCAGAACGTGAAGCTGAAATGGCACAGAGGAATCAGTTTGCGTTAGCTGCTAAGGAAGAAGGAGAGGTTGATAGTATCCCACCAACTCAGCTTGATTGTTCGGATCATGCAAAAAGATCAGAAACTGAATTACTTACACAGTTCCAGGAAAATGTTGAGATTCATAAGGGAGGATTATTAGACTTAAATTGCTGTCCAGGTAGAGAACAAACAGGACCACCCCGGGTGAGCATGATGAGTCTTGTTCAAGAAGCTAGTTTACCTTTGGACATATACTTAAGGCAGAATGGTCTTACAACCTTGGTTCCTGAGCAACAAGGAACTACTTCACAAGCTACCACAGAGAATATGACCCAAGCACAGGAGGATCAGGTTGTGTCTGCTGTTAATCAAGAGCATGAAGATAGCGATGAATCCTCTGGAAAAGATCAAAGAGAAAATGATTGATCATGATTATTTCTTCTTTTTCTCGTCCAGGTGTTTGTTGTTCGGCCACTGCCGATGGAGTTATTTAGTATCTTTTTTGGTTAACGAATTACTTACTATACGTGTAGATCATCATTATATTAAGCATACAGACTTTTAAAGAATGTTTATGTAAGAAAGTGACATTGTGCAGATTACGAAATTGTATTATTTTTGAAGGTTTGGTAGCATAAACAAATAAATCAATCCCACATGATATACATATAGTTCTATACACTTACAAGTTCAACTACCTCGCTAAGAAGTGTGACAGAAACACTCACTGCTGAGTAACAATAAATACACAGCAACCAAAGAGGCAATATCTCAAAAGCAGTTTTGAGTGGTGGAAACTAACTCCTCTCAGAAAAACACTATATACAAAAGCATCATCAATCCCCAAATCATTCCTACCCAATTACGTAATATACTATGCAAGATCACAGTTCATAAAGTTGACAAAAACTAAAGAAATGCTCACTATTGACACTCAAAACCCTTCAACACTAGATCTACGAATAGTTGAGGATGATGATCGACGGCTTCCCTGTCGATCCAATTCATCCAACGAGAGCGTAGACGAACATGATTTGGGGGGTAGAGCCAAAGTCACAGCAGGTAGCCTTGATGGAGAAATTGAAGGTTTACTTGTTGGAGATGGAGGAGAGAGATTTGATCTTGAAACTGGTGTAATGATCACATTTAGGCTAGGTGATCTTGACATATGCTTCCCACTAACTGACCCTGGTTCTTGCAGAGGAAACCAGGAGGTATACTTCATATCTTGTATGGTTTTAAGATGGTCCACAACGGTTCTCATTGTGGGCCTCTCCGATGGATCTACTTGGAGACATCGTTGAGCAATATCAGCAACTGCACGTGCTGCTTTGGCTGGAAAACGGCCCTTAAGCTGAGGATCCATGATTAGGGATAATCTACAGTCGTCAGCAAGGAAAGGCCGACTCCACTTTACTAGATTTCTTTCTTCCTTTGGATGCCGACTGTCGAGATTTTTCCTGCCTGTTAGCAGTTCAAGAAGCACGATTCCAAAACTCCAAACGTTGCTCTTCGGGGTTAGCAACCCCTTCTCTAGTGTCTCCACTGAAAGATTCGCCACCGCCTGAATAGATATTTCGTGAAATTTAAGGTGAATGACTTGTAAATGTTGACTCATGACAATTATTAACCAAAACAAGTCAAGATAATCATGTTATGAAGTAACTGAATGAAATACTTACAACTAAACTGCTGGAGATATCTGTCTCTGGAATGTGGCTAATGCACCCATATCCAGAAAGCTTTGCACTAAAATCCTTGTCAATCTGAATATTCACAGTTGAAAATTCATGGAACATTGCCTGTCCAGCAGAAAAACATCAGTTATGACACATCCTAGTAAATTCCAATTGATACAAACAATAAGATATGTGATTCGTATTTGTAAGGATGTGGATAATTTTGAATACCTGAAAGGGTCCTTCTTCATGCAGGAAGGTTAGACCTTGTGCAGCACATAAAGCAACTTTCATCCTGCTATTCCAGTCAATGGGCGGACCATCTGATCTTCCGTATAGAAGCCTATCTAAGCTCCCATAAAATAGCCTTTCATATACCAACATCCTCTCGTCTGAGACTTCGCGTGCATGATAGCCAATCAATTTACAGAGATACGAATGTTGCAAAGACGCAAGTGTATTTACATCATTCACAAACTCCTTAAGACCCTGGAAGATGCACAACAAATTGTCAAAACCATCCCCTAGAATGCACGAGGTGTTAAAATGTCATCCAACTGAAATTGGAAGGCTGAAACATCTGAACGCCAATGAATCAAATATCTCGAAACCAATAATTACCTGGTTGGATGGGTGAAGGCGGGTCACAGTGGCTTCAAGCTTTCTAGATCCAGAAGCATCCTCTGCAAATGAAGCTCTATAGATGACAGAAGAGAGACCTTCAGACATACATCTCTCAGGAGAGAAGTTATGACAAGCTGAAGCAATTTCTTCATAAGAAAAATTATGAAGCATTCCTTTAGCCGCAAGAGTTGGAGGTACAGTAGGAGGTAGGGGTAGGGGTCCAGACATATCAAGAGGGCCACTACTATTAATCATCTTAAAACTCGTCGTAGCCTTAAGAGCTTTATTGCCTTGAGGTGATGGAAGAGGAAGAGGTTGAGGACTAGGTGAATTATTATATTCTTTCATTGAACCAAAACGACTTTTAGGCTCTTCTATTTCTTCACATTCAGTTGATGTAAGGGCATCTTGTTCTGCAGCATCAAGACTTGATGGGGCAGACAATGCTCGTATCCTACTGCTGCTTAAATTGCTATTCGACTGAACAGGTTTTACTCTGTTTCTAAAGCTTGGCGGTGCAGACTGCAAAGAACGAGTATGGCTTGGGGGTTCAGGTAACGTTGTTGGTGGATGCTCCTGCTGGTTGACACGTTTGACATGAACTGTTTGTTCAGACCTCTTCTTCTTACTCTTTAAGACTGTAAAACATCCCATGTTGCAAGGGAATAACTTCAGGTTCTACCTGGGTATATCAAGTTCCTACCAAGAGAAAAACAACAATTAGTGCATGTTATTATAGTGAAAAACTATAAATATATAATGATTCAAATCAAATTATAAGCAATTGCCAGCCTGAATTGATAACTAAAAATTAAAATCATGTTATTCAAAAAATGAACTCATGTATCTGATCCATTTCCAACCTATTTGTGAATAAAACCCCTACCCTTTATCGAAATTGTAGATGTTAACCAAATGGATGCAGCAGCTCAGATTCCAATGTGTAGAGTCCAATGCTAAAGGCAAGATTAACTGATTTTTCCAGTCATAATGTAGCAAAGTAATATTTACAATAAGTAACAA
Organism: Verbascum thapsus; assembly: GCA_963669365.1. Taxonomy (NCBI): domain Eukaryota; kingdom Viridiplantae; phylum Streptophyta; class Magnoliopsida; order Lamiales; family Scrophulariaceae; genus Verbascum; species Verbascum thapsus. Next base: position 15,831,344 of record OY770114.1, on the reverse strand, counting down.
ACGCAAAATTGTTGGTAAGCAGACCAGTCAAGCTACCTCTGCGCTCCTTAACCACAGTTGATGTAAACGCCTTTAAGACAATAACATACAGACAATAGAGACAGATTTGCAGTGCATTACATACATATAGCCAAGATTTCTCCACCAAAAAAGCCATGCCATGATAAATTTCAGGTCGTTTTATTGGAGACATGCTCAAAAACGAATTATTAAAAACAGATACATCGATTCTAGATCCAACAACAGCTTAGATTTCCGAAAAACAAAAATCAAGACTAGATTATTATAAATAACAAAAAAAGAGTTTACCTTGATGAGAATTATCACAAAATTGAGCTGAATATGGAACCGGCCTGGGACAAAGTAAGGATCTTTATGAATTTTCGCTGATTACAAAAACACCCTGATATTGGAAATCTAAAATCTTGGGAAGTTACGAGTTAATTGTGGTGAAACATAAAAAAAAAAAAAACCTAGAGAAAAGTCAAATGAATACAAATGAGGAAATGGGATTTTTGGGAGAGAGAAAGAGAGAAATAGGAGAATATGTAATGATAAATAATTTAAAGTAATAGCGACATAAAGAGCATTGGTCAAACCAAAACCCATCTATCTATATATCTATATATATGTATATATATCTATCTGTAATTCTCATATATTAGAAAAGATCATACATATCAGAAGGAAGGCTGGTGAGATTATCATAAATATTAATTATTTCTTCATACACTTAATTAATTCCCTATTTGCTACCTTTTGACACTATTGACCTTGTGCCAATATCATTTCAAATACTATTGCCTCCTTTTCTTCTAATTTTTCATTTGAATTTACTTTAGCATCCGCATGTAAAAAGTGTAGCTTTATTATTACCTTTGGGGACATACTTGTTTTACACATTTCACTACAATGAATTATTATATTATATATTTTTTATGCATTTTCTCTTTTAATTCACAAACATGATTACAGGGGGCAATATAGGAATTTCCGTCATAATATAAACAAATAGAGGGTCGGTTGAAGGGCAATATGATGAATTAATGATCTGTAGCTCAATATTCAAAGAAAATTGGCCTCGATTGAAGTGACAGATCAGTCAAAGTATGAAATTTGAAAGTAGTACAAAAAAATAGTTTCCTTTTTATATTCTGAAAATAAGTATAAATAATATAATATATAATGATTAAATTTGTATTTGGTCAAAGAGATCCATTAAGATGGATGTTTGACTCAAATTCACTGTGCTGTGATTGGCTCGGTGGCCCGGTCGCAGTTCGAACAGATATTTACATTATTGCCACTTTAATCTTTGCATTAAATATTTTTAAATATTATAACAACAATGCTCCAAGTTTGAATAGCAGCACAATTTTCCATTACGCCAAATTTGAGTAAGAAAATTCAAATGCGTACACTTAGATTTAGACCGTCCAGGTCCAGGTAATTCTTAGTCCATTCATTACTCTCTCTCTCTCATTTTATTTATTTTTATTTTATTTACTTTCTTGGAACAAGTATAAGTATTTACTGGGATAATTACAAATAACTCCCCTATCTAATGTCGTAATTCCAGAAAACACCCAAAAATGACCATAATTACAAATACCTCCCCTATTTTGTATTCCATCTCCCCTGCCCATATTTTTACCTGCCCGAAAGGGTGAAAATACCAAAAAGCCCCTACAATTTTTGAGAAAAAAAAAATACAAAAAACCATTGATAATTATAATTTATGTATAGACAAAATTACCCTTACTTTTATTTAATTCCTTCCTTTCAAATTTATAAATACCATCATTTTATAAATATATTTTTATTTTTAAATTAAAAAAACCCTAATTTGTCATCATCTTCACACCTCCGTCACCATCAGAACCCTAGCTCTCCATTTCTGCATACAAATTCGAATTTTGATCTTATTAATTTCAACAAAAACAATCGTAAAGTTTTATTTTTAAATTAAAGTTTGATCGAGAATCTCATTATTTTTCTCGAAGAAATTCAGAGTCGCAGTTCAAATTCCGAAGAACATCGTACGGTTCTGAGCTTGTCCGAGCTCCATTTCGTCTTCCAGAAGGTTCATTTCCTCTTGGAAGACTGTTCTAGTGATGATTCTAGGCTATGGATGCTGGTGAACTCAGAAAAGGTATCCACTCATTTTCGAGTTCTAATTAGGGCTATTGCTGTGGCTCTCGATGTTTTTCCTTTAGGGAAATTAGATATTGCTGGTGAAATTGAAGAACTTGTTGATTTTGTGAAGAAACAAGCTTTGAAATCGACATTCAAAGTCGAAAACGATGATCAAAGAGCTGTAATGAGAGTTCTTAGGGTTTTGAATCAATTTGAATCTGGAATTGCACCAGAATCCATTGATTTGGGTAGAATTCTAACCTATTTAAGAATCGAAAGCTGGATCGAATGCAATCGAGAAATCAAGTTCTTAGAAATTGAGATTGGGGAAGAGAATTTGGGTGCTGAAAAGAGGGATTTAGGGTTCATCAGTAGTCTAATGGCCTTTATGATATATTGCAGGTGCACCCTTTTCGCGAATATCGAAAATTCGAGCAATAGTAACTTGAAACACTCTTATGAGATGATTGTAGGTTTGAATCTGATGATTTCAAGTGCCCAATAACTCTCGAAATCATGAACGATCCAGTGATGATATCGACAGGCCACACTTACGATCGATCTTCGATCCTTCAATGTTTCAGATGTGGCCACAACACATGCCCCAAGACGGGCGAGAGGCTAACCACCGTCGATCTCGTCACAAATCACGCGCTGAAACGAATCATACGCGTACATTGTCAAATCCCAACGAGGCGTAACATCAAAGCATCAAGTAGTATGGGTAGTTCTATAGCAGCTGATGATGGCCCTTTATTCTACAAAAAACGACTCTCGTGAAGCTCTGTTAGTGGTTGAATTCATGAGTAATGGCACTCTTTATGATCTTTTGCATTCGAATTCTTGGCCTCCCACTTGGGGCAGGAGAATTAAACTTGCTTTACAAACAACCATTGCCATTGATTTGCTTCATTCTTCAACCCCACTTGTAAAATGTTTATACTTCAAAGGTGGTACCTTGGGGTGGGTTTTCTTGTTGAATAGAAATATATAGATTTGGTATATCTATTTCTTTTGATTTGGTGGGTTTTTTTTATTTTTTTAAAGGATCGATAATTTATTTATGCTTTTAATTTTGTTGTTAATATTGAAGGGAGTTCGGAAAATGGTTCATCGGGAAACATTGGCATTTTCACCATAATGTATTTTGGATTCTTTGCAATATTCATTAGGGAAATTATTACATTTGCACCCCCTCAAACGATCAAATAGTAACAAACACACCCCCTATAACGGTCATGTCATGGCCAAGAAAATAATATAACATTTACACCCTCTGAGGGTATTTTCGTCAAAAAATATATGACATTGGATGACGTCACCAATTGATGACGTCATCAGGGGTAAAATAGGAAAACCACAAAAAATTTACGCTGACGTCAGCAAAATACTGACCGAAAAAACGGGCAGGGGAGGTGGAATACAAAATAGGGGAGGTATTTGTAATTATGGTCATTTTTGGGTGTTTTCTGGAATTACGACATTAGATAGGGGAGTTATTTGTAATTATCCCTATATATTAATAACATTGGAAAGATCATGTGGCTTTTAAAAGATCAATAAGCCATATAAAGACCAGTAAACTTACACACAATAAGAAGATAATCCAAATACAGTATTAAGACAAGGAAAAAATTACACGCAACCCCTTCTTACTTATTGTCTAATTACTAAAAATCCCATTCATTTTTTAGAAATTACCAACAACCCCTCTATTTGCAAGACTTTTAGAGTAAAATTGTAGACACAAATTATTGTGTGTGTAATAATGTTTTCAAAAAGGGAAAGAAAAAGGTAAAACTCTACCCAGCCAGGGGGTAGATTATGAGTATGTAATAGTGCAGACAAGAGGAAGGAAAATTTGAAATTTCAAAAGTTCAATGTATGCAAAAGGAAGGAATGATACTTGTGTTCAAATATGTATTTCTCAACTCTTCTATGGTCCCTTTCCACATGATGTTATGTACTCAATATAACTTCTCATTTTTTATGGTCCTATCTATTGCGTGACCCTTTTGAACTAGCATCATCAAATTGTACACACTTTGATCATCCTTAGTAAAATTTTATTAAAAAAAAAAAAAAGAAAAGAAACCAGAAAGTAAAAGAGATGACGTAAAAGATCACATTTATTATGCCCATGTTGACTAAACGCCCACAGCTCCATAGAAAATCACCTGAAAATGTCATTGCACAACTTTCTAGACCAGGCTAAAATGAAAAAATAGGCCCAATTTAGGAATCAAGGAAAAAGAGAGGAGATATGGGTGGAGCTTGAACTGGATCGAGACTTATTACAAACGGGCAATAATCTTGACGGGCTTGACCCTAATTTTGCGCGAGCACAATATATAGGCCCTATCTGATCCCTTTATTCTGGGCTTTGTATTAGCTCTGTTTGTCCAATCACACATTAATAATTCTTGGGCTTGGCTTATGATTTTTGAAGGCCCAAGCATCTATTCAATTCGTAAATGCTTGTATATAATTCAAAATTCTGAGATATATTCTTGTGATAATTAATGACTGGCGATTGAAGGCAAATTTAATCTGAATACTGATCTCAATCATCAAAAATAATAAAAATTGGTGGGATACTTGGCTACAAATTATTAATATATTATTATTATAAAGATACAACCACGAGTTACAGAAAACGTGACTAAATGGCCATGCTAAGAATGATATATTTGTAATAAACAGTACAAAGCCTATTAGTTTTATTTAAGAAATCCGATCGACTAATAGCCGCTGAAGGAACACTCTCAATCTATTGCTCGCCAAGTTCCAGCTCTACCATGCATTAACGAACCCTGCAATTAAATTAGAGAAAAATAAATTTATGGTCCATATACAGTATTTTCCAATTTACGTTTTAGTGCTATTAAAGTCATTTTTTTGGCCGGAAAAAAAGAGGGTGGTTTTTTGCATGCATGCATTGAGAACAAAAATGGGAAAGTACTTATTGCAGTTGGTGCTATAGCTGATGGGATAACCAATGTTAACACCACACTTGGCTGGCACGGCGGCTGCATATTTAATGTTAAGTTTGTAAGCTTTGGCGATAAGTTTGATGCATTTGCAAGTGATCCTTCTCTCTGCAGCATTCTTCAGAGACCTAACTCCTTTGCAGCAGTTATTCGGTATAGATCCGCCCTTCTTCATGTACCTCTTGCAAGGCAACAAGCTTTTGACCACCGGCCTGCAGCATATGCCCTCTGCAACAACCACCATGCAAATCACTACCATAATGCCAACCATCATTCTATGTTTCGCCATTCGAATTTATTTTGATACTATATATTCACTCATGTGTTTATGTGATATATGTTTTGTTGCATTGGGGATGCTTATATTCGGGTGATTTGTAACACAAGATTAGTAGCTAGGGCGGATAGGTAGTAATTACACCATAGAATTAGTCTATTTATTGTTTGTTGTATCTATGAACTAGATTGCAAGCAATGTAACCATGTCATAATAATTAGCTTCAGTTTTGAGTGGAAATATTAATTTGAGATGTTATGTTTAGGTTTGGCTAATTAACGAATACGGGTTAGATAGCCACCCCTCTCCATACTCATGCTAGCTCTAGCTCTAATAAATTCTTTCATTTCATTTTCTTGTTCCAAAAGGTTGAATACCCAACCCCATATGAGAGGATGTAAGTCATGGTAACTGTTGCTCCCACACTGTGGCTGGCGGGACTCGATCCTTGGTCACTTGTTCCAAACTTCACTCTTGTGACCAACTAAGCTGCCCATGCGGGCCTTTCATTTCATTTTCTAATTAAATGTACCACTGTATTTATCATATTTGAATTTAGTGATTCATTATCTCCATTATAAGAAGTGAAAAGTGAAAACTATATAATGATTCGTTTCATTTTGTTGGATCTAAGCTTTATTGAGTATATGTAAACTGGGCCGTGTTACCATCAATTACCGTCAAGGCCCAGCCCAATTCGCACCTTGTTGATATATGCATTAAATAAATAAATGGTTTTGAATTTAGGAAAATATTAGGGTGCAGGAAAAGGTCGCTGTATTTGCAGTTGAATAGATAAGGATTGACAGTGAATTCTATTTAATATTTGGGCCCCTATATACGTTGAGAACATCTTTGGCCACTCGAACACTCTATTCTATTGAATTAATCCACCACCTCCACCTATTTATGGTACAAACATTGGTTGAAAGGCATACCAATAAATATATTAATACATAACATTATATATATGTACATATGATAATGGATCCGTATTAATATGTTTCTAAAATTATGATTAGCATTAGAAATTTCCTAAAGCAATCATCTGCCTTATCGGGAATTAGTGAAAAGTCTTGGTCAATAGATTTCTTATTTAATATTTGTAGTAATGGAGAAAGGTAGGGGAGTCTGCAACAATATATTAGTGGAGAGTAAGCAAATATTCAATTAAAATATGCATTATGATCAAGTTTGGACTAGAATATTATTTCAACTACTAGAGTAGAAATACATGCAATAGTGAATCAGCATTTTTGTGACTTTTCATTCATAGATTTGATTAATGCTATTATGCCTAAAACCACAAACTGGCTACCGCCTAATGATGACGGTAGAAAATGTTGTTTGCGGTAAGTAGTCGTTCATGTGTTGATAATTATAAATTTAGGTCATAAATAAATGATATTTAATCATGAACCATGGGATTCGGTGGAATAACACAATGAGTAGTACTACTAATATCTAAATGAAATAAATCTATATTTCCAATCTATAAGCATACAAGAATATATATGGAATGTGGCAACGTATACGGGTGTCGGTTTATTATGCACCTCATTCAAACATTGCACATGGACTTCACAGAACTCCAAAGACGGAATCAGATTTTCTATTCCAAAACCGTGTTCCATCTACTATTCCATGTAGTATATGTTTGACACGTGTTAAATTTTTTACACATGTTAAACATTCCTTAAAAAATGCATTTATGAATTACACATGTCAAATAACTAAATATCTGGAATAGGAGATAAAATCGGAATAGAGATTTGACATAACTAAATATTTGGAATAGAGATTTGAAATCGAGAAATCTAACCCCAAAGACGTACTCCTATTGCCAACTCTTTAGAATTAATTATATGCATAACTACTGTACAGTTATGGTAACCATAAACTAACAATTCTTACATGTTTTTTTTCTAGGAAAACGTAAAATCCATAAAATGTACATCTATATCTAAATGCTGGACCCTGGACTAACTGATTTTATTAACCAACAAATTAAACATGAACCAAATTTTTTTTATTTTTCTTTATGTTAATTACTTAGGTAAAAGCTGGATTGTTAATAGGTAGCTGATTGAAATCCACATAAATGAAATGGCCTAGATTTATCTCTTTCCCATGTACGACTCTTAGGTGTGTCAGGACTACAATAAATCATGCATGGGCCATACTTGTTGTTAAGTCTCAGAAATCTATTTACACAAACACACTACTGATATAATAATATATACATACAAATAGTCTCAGAATTATCTAATTCATGTACAATCATCCTCATCTTCACCGACAAGAAGTTAACTTATAGATTTTTGGAAATCGTAAAATAACATGATATTCTTAATTAGGAAATGCAAAGAGTCTAATCAGTGATTCATATGCAATACTTGTTATCTTTATTATAAGTCCACCAAGTAACTATAAATATTTGTAAATATACATTAACTCCTCATGGAGCACTTGAACAGTCCCCATCTTGTAGTGCCATATCATGAAATATAATAATTATTTCTTATGTCATAACTAATAACATTCTCACTTCTATACTTATTCTGCAATACATCTTCAATAAGATTGTAACAAGGCCAATTAACTAATAAGTTAATTATGAGAAAGTCCGAGTAGTAATTACTTGTTTTGTTTTTTAGTTTATAGAGGATTTTGTTCTTTCTATTGTACATGTTTTGCATGTCAATAAACTATATAACAAGAATTTGATAATTACGAAACAACAGAATATATATAAGAAAAAACTTCAAATTGATTTGATGAGTAGACACACGATTACATAACTGGAATTTACTGACTCAACAACAAACAGTACTTGAAAGAGAAACTTAGATTAAGCCGTCGCCCGTCGGTATAGCTGCTAACCACAGGACCACCCCGAAACTCTTCTTCATTTATTTAGTAATAAATATTATTACAGCTAACCCCACAACTCTTTCCTTCACTTGATCCTGCAAAACACACAATTACAAATTAAATCAGTACGTAGTCTATAAATTAACTGCAATTATTCCAAAAATGGATTTCATGAAAGATACACGTACTTTGAGCAATCAGTGGAAGGGCTGATTTTGTATGGAATGTTAACTCCACATTGACGAGGAAGTCCAGCAGCCTTTCCGAAGTTGATACCTGCATATGAGCCAGCTAATGATTTCAAACAACCGCAAATAGCTTGGCGGTCTGAGGTGGTTTTTGCGGCACCATAGACACCCTTAACGCCACCGCAGCACCCGCCTAGCGGACCACGGTTGGTCACGTAAGGGAGGCATGGGCTCAAATATTGAACCACCGAGCCGCAGCTTATTGCCGCCTCGGCAGGGGCCGCCACTAACACGGCGGCGATCATGAATAGAATGCACATTGCCTTAGTCATGGCAGCCATTGGAAGCAATTAACTTTTGTTAATTAGCTGAAAAGTGAAAGAGATGATATGTTTATAGATGCACTTGGCGAGGATTTAGTGTGCTTAGAATAGCAAAGGTATGGTGTTTATATAGAGCAAGATTTAGTAAGAGAGTTTGAGTGAGAGTTGTTGGGATGAATTAAATGCTGTCTTGGCTAAAAGACCAAGTTTTATGGGTATGGATGGGTAGGTGAAATTGTGCCATACTCAATAATCCACTAGCTAGATTTTTCTAACGTCCATTTAGGGTTACAATTTCTGGACTATACAAGGCCAACTTACTTTTTCTGGGAATATTCACTTGTCAAAACCTCGACGAAACTTTGGGTATTTGGAAGCCTCAAAGTGAAGTTAAATTCTCGATTCATTTTTTTTTTTTTAAGGTTGAAAACAAAACAAATACAAATTTTTTTGTGCGACATTCAAAATTTTCCATACGTTGGATACCCTACCCTGATGGGTGAAAATCTGCCATGCACAATAATTCACTTGACTTTTCAGTAGTCCACATTGGGACAGTGGACTCGTGTCGCCAATTTGTAAAGTCTTAATGCACCGTCCCTGGATCTAATCAATTACTTGCGAATTCCCTCAATTATACCAAATTTTCTATTCCAATATAGATTATCTTACCTTTTAATGTATGAACCAGTTTCCCACTTCGAATTTATATGTTTTTTCTATTTCTATATTTTAAAAGTATTTTAATATTAAAAGGAATATGAGAGAAATCTTTACTAGGAATGTATGAACCTCTGAAACGGTACATAAGTGGTATTTATTCAAACAAAAAAGAACAACAAAAATGATAAAAATAATAAAAAGCAACAAAACAAAAAGATGGATGGCAAGGGTCGGTCACTAATTAGTCGCATTTCAAAGCAATTTATTGCTTTATGTCCCCAGCTGTCGATTTTGTCCTTCTTTTGCTACTTATCTCTCTTCCCGTGATTTTTAGGCGTTTAAATTTCAGATTATCATTTATATTTTATATATTGTTCTCTATTGTTAACGTGTGTTTTGAACACGTTTTGCTTGTTTAAATTGGTGTTGTTTGTCACGTTTTTACTCTTATTGCATTTACTTAATTTACGTCTTTTAATTTGTTTTAGTTAATCAATCCAAAATCCCCCTTTTAATTGATATTGGTAATTTAGAAATTGAATCTACACCTTTCCCTGAGGATCGACCCTACTTATCACTGATTGCAAATTATTTTGAGTAGGTTTTTATTTTTGTTGGATTCGACACCCAACAAATTTTGACGCCGTTGCCGGGGAATGGTGTTAATAGATTTATTTCCTGTGCTACTGATATTTTCTGTTTTGTTTAAGTTTTTGTATGCCTAGGACCTTTCGTGGAAGTGAACTTGAATACGATCCCGAGATCGAAAAAAGAGCTCGCCGTTTACGTAAGGAAACGAGGCAACGAAATCACTCTACACTGGAACGTACTAATTCTTCCAGCGATTCGGGAGAATAATACGAACACATGGACAACGCTTCCCCCGTTAATGTTAATGTAGCGCCTCCTAACGGCGCAAATGCCAATGGCAACGAAAGGACTCTGAAGGATATGGCCATGCCCAATCCAAACCAACAACCTCTCTGCATACCCTTCCCTAATCTTGAGGTAGACTTTGAATTAAAATCTGGATTCATTCACTTACTACCTATTTTTCGTGGTTTTGCAGGAGATGACCCGCATAAACATCTAAAGGGATTCCATTTGGTTTGCTCGACTATGAGACCGAAAGATGTTAGCGAAGATCAAATCAAACTGAGAGCATTCCCGTTTTCCTTAGCCGACAAAGCTAGGGATTGGCTCTATTTTCTCCCTTCCGGCTCGATCAATACATGGAATGAGATGGAACAACTGTTCCTGGAAAGATTTTTTCCAGCATCTCGAGTGGCTAATATTAGGAAAGAGATTTGTGGAGTTCGACAGTTTACGGGTGAAACTCTTTACGAATACTGGGAACGGTTCAAGCAATTAGTTGAAAGCTGTCCACAACATCAGATTCCTGAGCAGCTTCTTATCCAGTATTTCTACGAAGGACTCACGATTATGGATAGAAACATGATTGATGCCGCGAGTGGTGGTGCACTGATCTACAAGACTCCGACTGAAGCGAGAAATCTGATTTCGAATATGGCTTTCAACTCCCAACAATTCAGTCTCCGTCAAAATTATGCACCGAAAGAGGCGAAAGAAGCGAATGAGGTAAACGTGTCATTGTTTAATCAACGTTTAAATGATCTGACATCTATGGTGCAAAAATTGGTTCTAGGAAACTCTCGACAGGTTAACGCATGCGTAATATGTTCCGGAATTGGCCATGTGGCTGAGATGTGCCCGACTGCACAAAATCAGAACTTCGAACAAGCCAACACGGCTGGCTTTCCTGGACCCGCACAGCGAAAATACGATCCTTTTTCGAATACATACAATCCTGGATGGAGGGACCATCCTAACCTAAGCTATGCTCCAAAACCACCATACCAAATACCTCAAGGACCTCCGCCCCCTCAACAGACCCAATCATCAGGTACATCTATGGAAGATATGTTAAAAACTTTGATGTCTAACGCCCAACAATTTCAGCAAAATACAATCCAATTTCAACAAGGCATACAACAAATTCAACAAGAAAACCAAAACGCCATCAAGAATTTGGAAAAACAGATGGGTCAAATGGCTACTACCATGAACGAGTTGGTGGCACGAAACTCAAGCAAGCTTCCATCTCAAGTCATCGTGAATCCAAGAGAGAATGTAAGTGCCGTTACTTTGAGGAGCGGAAAAGAATTGAAAGAACCCGAACGAACCTCAAAGCACGAAGAGGAGAAGGAGTTGGTAAAGAAAGAAAAAGAGCCTACCATCAAGAAACCAACATTCGTGATACCACCACCTTTCCCGGGCCGATTTGCCAAGGCAAAGAAAGAAGAACAAGAGAAAGAGATTCTCGAAACATTCCGAAAGGTCGAGGTAAACATTCCACTTCTCGATGCCATTAAGCAAGTACCTCGTTATGCTAAATTCCTTAAGGAATTGTGCACGACTAAGAGAAAGCTTATAGGCAATGAGAAAGTACACGTAGGAGAAAATGTATCTGCTGTCCTTCGAAAGAAATTACCTCCGAAGTGTAAAGATCCGGGTATGTTCACGATTCCTTGTAGGATAGGAAATATACGAATTGAAAAAGCCATGCTAGACTTAGGAGCTTCCATTAATGTCATGCCACGTTCAATTTATGAATCACTGAATCTACACCTTTCCCTGAGGATCGACCCTACTTATCACTGATTGCAAATTATTTTGAGTAGGTTTCTATTTTTGTTGGATTCGACACCCACCAAATTTTGGCGCCGTTGCCGGGGAAGTTAAAAGAAACCGGTGTTGTTATATAATTAGCTGATAGGTCTCATGCTTATCCTGATGGTGTTCTTGAGGACATCTTAGTTCAAGTTAACGATCTAGTCTTCCCCGCCGATTTTTATGTAGTTGACATGGGCTATGATGAGTCTAGTAATTTTGCTCCTATCTTGCTTGGTAGACCATTCATGAAAACGTCTAGAACTATAATTAATGTACATGATGGGACTCTCACCATGGAATTTGATGGACAAATTATAAAATTTAACATATACGATTCCATGAAGTACCCTCCTGACTATCATTCTGTTTTTGGTATAGATGTTATTGACCCTTTGATGCAGACTATGTTCGAGCCCGAAAATGGTAATCCATTACAAGTAGCATCGCCCACCACCGACCTTGAGAAGAAGGGAAAGGAGCTCGAAATCAGTGAAGAACTAGAGGACACAAAAATAGCTCTTGATTCCCTTCCTTCGCTTACTTATAATGTTTCTCGTATTTCTTTACATTCATCAATTTCTAAAACACTTCCATCTATTGTGCAGGCACCGAAGTTGAAAATCCAAGAGTTAGAGGAAATTCAAAATGAAGCATGCGAGAACTCGAAGATTTATAAAGATAAGATGAAACCTTTTCGAGATAAGGCGATTTCAAGAAAGAACTTAGTCATAGGACAAAAAGTTATTCTTTTCCATTCTCGCTTCAAGTTATTTTCGGGTAAGCCACGTTCCCATTGGATTGGACCATTTATTATCATTGATATTTTTTCATCTGGTGCAGTTTATATTCAAAATTCAACCACACGAAAGATTCTCAAGGTGTATAGACATCGTTTGAAACTATTTTGTGAAGGATCTCAAAAATACGATGTCGAAACAATGGAATTGAAGCCACCAAACCATGCTACATAACTTTGTAGCATCGTCTAGCCGAAGACGTTAAAGGACGGCGCTTCGTGGGAGGCAACCCATGCTTCTTTTAGTTTTTTTTTTCATTTTTTTTGCTTAAGTTTTTTTTTCCGAGCAGAATGCTCACCAAAATTAAGCGTGCCCACGCTTAAAATTGGCGAGGTTTCTGCTTTTATGCAAGTTTTCCCTTTTTTTTTTTTTTTTCCTTTCTTTCTTTCCATTTTTCAAAAAAAAAAAAAAATCCCCTAAACCTAATTTTTTTCCCTCACCGCTGCTAACTTTCTTTTCTCGTATTTGCAGCGCCGTCTTAGCACTACTACCTTTACCACCTCGGCAATTGCTGAACCTCAACTGTCTCTTCCTCTACCACTCGTCGCACAAGGGTTGCCTCAGTTGCCACCACACCACCATCGACGCACATCTGCGCTCTTCCAACAACTACTCCGCTTCTTCACCTCCGGCCACTACTGTCGAAGCTTATCTTGACACAATCCAAACCACACTTGATCAATTACTACTGTACCTCGGCATCACGACCGAGTGATGCCCTAGGGGAGTCACTCTTTCACTGCTCTTTTATTATTACGCATTATCGGTGCTTACATGTTTTTACATTGAGGGCAATGTACTGTCTAAGTGTGGGGGGTGACTTCTTTTGCGATTGCACGTTTAAGCTTTGTTTATTTTTAGCACGTGATTTTTTTTGAATGAATAGTATAGTCTTTTGTGGCTTCTGATTGAACTAGTTAGGATTGAACATTTTGACCATGCGTTGATTGTAGCCTCTTGCCATGTGAAAATTTTTGCTAGCATAACAATCGAACGAGAACGATAGGATTGCATGTATTAGTACGACTAATCCCTACCATGTGAGCTTTTGAGCCTTTTATTTTGTCGATCATACATGACATTTTCTTTCCTTCTTGTGTGTTTGTCTTGCGTGTTTTTGTATATGCTAGAACTTGCTTTGAACCGTGTCAAGACTACATGATTTTGTGCATATTTGAATATGATAAAGGCACTTAGGATTTACCCACTTAGCCAAATAAGCCTACCTTTTTTTTCCCTTAGTTAACCCACTTTGAGCTTTTGGCCTATTTCTTGTTTGAAAACCCGAATTTGAGCTTTTACCGTCTTTTTATATCTCTATGTTTTTAACCGTCCGAAAAATGAGTTGAGCATCAAGATTGTAGTTATTTGGGAATTCAAAAGAATGATGTGTATCGAATAAAGTGTGGGGGAACTTTTGGAAGAATATAAAGTGTACCTACCGAAAAAAAAATGTGTGGAAAAGAAAAGAAAAGAAAAAAAAAATCAAAAAAAAAAAATCAAAAAAAAAAAAAAAAAAGGGGAAAGAACGAAAAAGAAAAAAAAATGTAAAAGAGGGTTAGATCGAGAAAGAAACGACAAAAAGGAATGAATGATGATGAATGGAGTTTGAGAATGATTGAAAAGAGGTACTTGGGTCCTTATTGTCTTATTTACCCAACGTTGACTTGATGCTCTACGAGTTAATCGGACTTAGCCTTCATTATCCTTTTTATTCCTACCCCGAGCCTTAGCCCCATTACAACCTTGAATAAAAGACCTTTTGATTCTTTTGTGCACATTTTCAATAGTAGTGGCGATTTTCGTGTATAAGCAAGCCTATGGGATTACATTGACATGTTAAGACTCGAGCGAAACACGTTAAACCTTATACACGAGTGTTGGGGAGGATTGTGAGAATAGTCGTCTGATATCATGCATTCTTGTTTTTCAAGTGAAATCATCGTGTTGGTTTTAATCTAATGTGGTACTGAGGTCTTCGATTATTCACATGCGTCATCGTGTCATTCTTGATCTTTGTTCTTCGGTCCATGAGTGTCTATGCTTATTTGATCTTTGGTGTTGGAATTTTGTTGATTTCGCGTTGCTTAAATGTTAAACATTGCCCGAGACGTGCAATAGCTTAAGTGTGGGGGTATTTGTTAACGTGTGTTTTGAACATGTTTTGCTTGTTTAAATTGGTGTTGTTTGTCATGTTTTTAGTCTCTTTCTCATGGATTTGTGCTTTATTTGCTATTACTAGGTGTTTGTATGATGAAAGGATGAAAATGCGATGAAAAGCTTGAAAGACGACGAAGTTTGGTTTGGTACAAGAAGTGCCGGCAGAATACACACAAGAATTAAGCGTGCCCACGCTTAAATATAGCGAGGATTCTGCTGAGATGAAATAAAATTCGACTGGAATTTTATTTTTATGAAGGATTCGACTTTTATGCTATGATTTTACTTCCCAAAGATGTTAGGAATTATTTCTTTCCATTAGTTTCCTTTTTGAACAATCCTAGTTATGGTAGGATTCTTAGAATCCTATTTTATCTTAGTTTCCTTGTTTAGTTAAAACACTTCTAGGTTTAAATAAGTGGAATATTATTCCACAAAAACACTTTATGCTTTACGTTTATTTTCTCTGGAGATTTTCGAATTCAAGACTTTTGTAAGACGTTTTTGATTATGTGTTGCTAAACACATAATTCTAGTTGAAGAATTATCGAGGTTTGATTTCTTTTAATTCGTGAAATTTGAATTGTGCTTTTAAATTCTTTGTTCTTCGAGTATTTGCTTTTTCCCGGTGATTTGTTGTCAATATATTTTAATCGGTTAATTAATCTGGCCAATTAGTTGATCGTTAGAATCATATTTTGCTAATTAGGACCCAAATCCGTAATTGTTTGGCAAACCCTAATAATCGTAGCAGTTAGCGACGTTGATTATTTAATCGTTTTCGATTAGTCGTTATGGGAATTAGTAATCTGGTTTAAATAAACCGAGCTTGTGTGTTTATTGATTAGAATTGGTGTTTTTCTATTGCATGAATGCTATCGATAGATTAAATCCTAAGAGCTTGTTTAGGGTTGTCTAGCTGATAAGGGCAGTAATCAAAGAGCTTGTTTTGGTTATCGACGACGTAAGGAAAAACGAGGTCGTTAGAGCTTGTTAACGACTATAGTCAATTTACTCTAGAACATTGAACTATCATATAAATTGATGATCGAATTATAGAATCAATACCGAGATATCCTGAAATTAGAACTTCTTAATTTATTGAATCCGATTTTACTCTTATTGCATTTACTTAATTTACGTTTTTTAATTTGTTTTAGTTAATCAATCCAAAATCCCCCTTATAATTGATATTGGTAATTTAAGAATTGAATCTACACCTTTCCCTGAGGATCGACCCTACTTATCACTGATTGCAAATTATTTTGAGTAGGTTTTTATTTTTGTTGGATTCGACACCCACCATCTATATACAAGTTCATAATTAAAAACCATATTACTATCGTTTTGGAGTACTCGGGTCTTTAAAGTTCGGTAAAATAATCCATATTACATTTTCCAGCTGTATTTTGGGCCTTACATAGTTTTCTGTAAACAGATGTAAGAACATGCATGTAAATTTGATTCAAACTGAGATATCTGAATTTGCGAATTATGCAAACAACTGCAGATAATTAAGTAACATAATGCGTTAATTAATTTCCCGATCTGATGGAAATGATCCAGAAATCTTACTGCCAACTGCATTTAAGTCTTATCAAAGATTATATTAAGATGCATTAATTTGGGTAGTTGATGAGTGCTATGCATGGACGCATGTCCTGTTTCTGATTGGATTTTATTGAATTTCATTTTTTTCTTTTCATCTCAAAGCATATTATATAACACATGCGTCGGTGAATAAAGTTCTATAATGCTTTTTTTCTTTTTTCTTTTTTAAAGATTATAATGAAATTATTTCACATTAAAAGTTCAAACTTTTAGGTGAGATGTGACGTTACAAATTCTAATAACTCTTCACATGCAATTTCGTATAGTTTTTTTGCACCATCGAAACTCCATTCTACTCTTGAAAAGAGAAAATCATGCTTACATTTTAATTGATTAAAAATTAAATACTTTTATTTTCTTTTAATGATGTCAAATTTGAAACATATGATTTTTTGGTGAAATTTTACCTATTTAAATTCCTGAACGAGTTTGGAAGCTCAATGCTGAACGACATTTACGTTAAAATTTGGACCGTCAAATAGAAATGAAATATTTGTTGATATCTTCAAACGATCATGAACTCATTTTGATTTATTTTCATATGTTGTTCGTCGAACAATCCAGCCTTGCTTTGGTTTAATTGTATTTAATTCATTCACAACCCATATGTCATGTAATCATTAATTATGAGAGTCATATATTAAGTATTAACAATTATTATGTAATTAAAGGGTGCCACCAACTGACCCTTGAATTAGAATTTCCCCACAGCACATATACTTTGCATTGCATGGATTAAAGGCGCGTTTCATATCTTATTACCAAAAAAGTCAATCAAATAGTTGAAAAATAGACAAATATATAAAACTAGTTTCTATTCATTCATCAGACTGTAAGTATGGGTACATAGTGATAGAATAGTCTTAGTACGTATTTCAACAACAACTCGTCATGGGTAAAATCAAAAGTAGTAGTTTTAGAGCTACCATGACATTTTATTGATACAATAATATACGATAAAAATTACTGCTGAAAATACATTCCTCCGAACTGAGCTTACTGCACCCTGCACAACACAACGCAACACAACACCACATCACCAAAATATATATATATATATATATATATATATATATATATATATATATATATATATATATATGTGAAACAAATCTCCAAGAAAATAAATAAATCAAAATGAAATAAAATAGATTAATAAATAATATACATACTTTGAGCAATCAGTGGAAGGGCTGATCTTGTAGGGAATGCTAACACCACATTGGCCTGGAAGTCCAGCAGCTTTTCCGTAGTTGAGACCAGAGTATGAGCCTGCTAAGGATTTCAGGCAACCGCACACAGCCTGGCGATCGGGTGTTGTCTTGGCGGCGCTGTAGAGGCTCTTAACCCCACCACAGCAGCTGCCTATCGGACCCTTATCGGTCACGTACGGAATGCATGGGTTCAAGTATGAAACCACCGCGCCACACCCTATTGCCGCCTCGGCCGGAGGGGCAAGTTCCACCACCATAATGGCAGCAAAGAGGACCATGCAAACAGACTTCATAATTCCGGCCATTGCAATTAATAGGCTTTTAATTTGAAAGTATCTAGGTTTAAGTGATTTGAACTCTTTTTAGTGTGTAGAGAAAGCTGCTAGATGCTGTGTTTATATAGACTAGATTTGTATAGTGTTGATTGGAATATGTAGTTGATCGTTGGGATTAGATTAAATGCTGTAATAATAATTATAAGGGATTTAGTTAGGGGTTGATTCAAGTACTTGTATGCTTGAGAAGTATACTACTATAAATTAAAGTCCAAGTTTAGTCGCTATCATGTGCAGCGTTTGGTGGAAATTTCGAGTGAGGGGAGGAAATAAATTTGTGACACGTGGCTGCAATAATTGTTATGTTTTCAATTTCTCTAAATTTTACACCACATGATTTTTGTTAAAGCTATAATACTGTGACTTGGAAAATCTATGTATATATGTTCGTTAGTATTAATTAGTCCATCATTTAACGAGTTAATTTCTTTCTTTTATTGATCAAGTTTAACGATGTTTTTCTTTTCTTTTAATAGTACGGTTATAATAAATTTTGTTTGCGAGTTCTTAAGTTGTACAAATAATATTTAGTAAATCGAGCAAACGCTCCAGATTGGCAATTACAAAGTTTGAATATAAATTTAACCTCTATAAAGTTATGTTATTTTATTTAGTCTTTTGTAAAAATACTCTTACACTCATGCTCAAATTTAAATATTTTTAATAGTTGGAAATTATTTAATTAAATATTATTGATAAAAAAATATTAAAAGTAGAACACTATTTATTATTTATTAATATTAATGAAAATAGAAAACTATTAGTAGTAGGATCAATACCAATTAAACCTAATTAAAACAATCAACATTCTATTCTGTTTAGCTATAGAACTATTAATAATATTAAAAAATTATCTAAAATTATTTGTATATTAGTAAATTATTATTTAATTTTAATTTCTTCACATTAATAACTCCTACATTGGGTATTATATTATATATTTATATGACAGTGTGATCTGATATATATCTTTAAATAATGATCTATTTGAGTGCACCTTACCTTACCTTAATTTTGTTTTTTTAGAAGATGCATATTATCTTTTAAAGAACGGCAATATTAGAAAACAATTTTATTTTTCGTGGCCTACATTATGTAAACCATACAGTAACGGATCAGAAATTGGGGCGAAACGAGCCCAAAACAAAATTAAATGTAGCATAAGAGTTGGACATAATTATTACTCCACTAATATTGTCTTGATTGTTTTCCGTTCTAATTATAGTTGTATGTAAGAACTCACTAGATAGTGTGAGATATAATTTTGACATTTTTTCATATAAAAACATTTTTATCTATAAAGTAATACTATTTTTCTCTATGATTCCCGAATTATTTTGATAATGAAGTTGGTTGCTTTAAGATTTATTTTTCTGGAAAATCAATCTGTAACATGTACGTGCTTTATGCAGTTGGAATTAATTAATTTATACTGTTCTTTAGCTTCCTTAGCCTACTGAACTAATGGTCCAATGGAGACTGGTCAGAATCATAATGCATATTTATACCGTCTAGCTGTGCCTTGAAAAATCTTACTCAAAACCAATAAGTTACAATAACTCTTCTGCTTCTTTAAATGATCTTTTTATATTTTTCTCGAGAGGAGAAATCTAGGAATGAGATATCACTACTACTAGACAATAGCATAATGTGGCCTTGGATGTTTTTTTTATTGGATTTTATTCATCTGATTTAGTTACAAGTAAGTGAATCTTATGAAGACAAATAGTCTGTGTTTATAAGTTTGAATATTTGGTAACCCATTTGTATTTTATACTCACACGATGAAGTTCTTATTTATTTAATTGTTTATGCAGATGAATGCTTAAAAGAGAAAATACATAAAACATGCTGATGTAATCATTAAGTTAAGGATAACAATTACATTAATAACTTAGAACGTAAATCCGTTTCCCTCCCAAACACAGACAGAGATACCTTTTACCCAAACCCAAAATACACTCTTCATAATAATTATTCTAATATATATGGTAATACTCCGCTACTTGGTACGAGGGAAAATACTTGCAAGTCTTCTCCATCAACTTTAGTGAACGCTGCAATAACAAACACACACAAATAAGTATAAAAAATGAGACCCATAATCAGTAACCGATAGTAAAACCCTAACAGCATTTTGGTGTAACGCTAACACCAATATATAATAGACATATGACTGTGAGTTATAAACCCACGTACGTCTACAATGCGTTAGTGTACCAAAATATAATAGACAATATAATGGGGATGGTGTTTGCAGTACCTGGAGCAATCTGTGGAGGGGCTAATCTTGTAAGGAATAGAGACCCCACATTTTCCAGGAAGCGCCGCGGCATTGTTGATGATGGTGGGAGTGGCTGAGCTGGCAACAGATTTCAAGCATGAACAAACAGCTTGTCGATCTGCGGTGGCTGTGGCCGCATTGTAAAGGGACTTTATCCCGTCACAGCAGTTGGACGGCGGCGCAACTCCACCGTACATCACAAAGTTGATGCATGGAGTCAGGTCGTTCGCCACCGTGCTGCATGAGATGGCAGCCTCAGCTTGCGGCGGTGCAAGTGCAATCACCACCATGCTCACGGTCAGGACCAGCAACATTGTTTTCTCCATTGGAATGATTTGATTTCTAGTGCCTAGATTATATTTCAAATTATCTTTTCTTGTAATGTTGTAAGTTTTGTGTAATTCTAAGGTGGTGGGTGTTTATATAGAGGATAAAGGGGGTTTGGAGTTGAGAAAATTCATTGATGAATATTAACATTTGTTGGTTGGTTGGTGGTTGATTTAATTCAATGCTTTATTAATTATTCTGCTCAATCTGCGCAGGATTGTATTGATGATATATATTAAGAAACTGTACAATTTTATCTAAAAACAGTATTGTTTATTGGGAATGTTATTCATACTACCGGAAGAGTAGGATGAAAGCAAATGAAAAAATATTAGTTCCACTCATAATAAAGAAAATGAACGATTTGTGCTTGTTAAAACTGAGTAGCATTTTCCTTTAAAAGTACTATTGCATGTCCTCACATTATTTGAGCCTACTAGCTAGTTAAAAATAAACTTTGCCATATACGTCCACTTTTTTTTAATTAATATTGAATTGTGTCCAAATAATATTAGTACTTTGAAAACTGCATATATGCTTAGTATTATATAGTGCTTTTAACGAAGATAGATAACTTTGTTTATTCAAATATAACGGCCGGCCATGCTCACGGCCAGGACCAGCAACATTTTTTTCTCCATTGGAATGATTTGATTTCTAGTGCCTAGATTTAATTTCAAGTTATCTTTAATTAGTTGTAATGTTGTAAGTTTTTTGTGTAAGAGCTTTTAAGGTGGTGGGTTGTTTATATAGAGGTTTAAGGGGGTTTGGAGTTGAGAAAATTCATTTATGAATATTAACATTTGTTGGTTGGTCGGTGGTTGATTTAATTCAATGCTTTATTAATTATTCTGCTCAATCTGCGCAGGATTGTATATATTATATATAAAGAAATCGTACAATTTTATCCAAAAATAGTATTGTTAATTGGGAATGTTATTCATACTACCGATGCAGTAGGATGAAAGCAAATGAAGAAAAATATTAGTACCACTTATAATAATTCTTAGCGTAATGAATTATGTGAAAGTTGAAGGAAATTAACGATTTGTGCTTGTTAAAACTGAGAAGCATTTTCCTTACTTTATTTGAGCCTGCTAGCTAGTTAAAAATAAATTTGCCATACATCGTTCACTTTTTTTAATTAATTAATATTGAATTGTGTCCAAATAATATTAGTACTTTGAAACTGCATGCTTAGTATTAGTACTTTTAACTATTGTCACCAAGTCGTTACTTTAGTAGGTGTTACTAATTGATAATATCGGTAATAATAATCTTATTGTCACTAATTATAAATAGTGATAACTTTTATATAAATATTTAACTATTTTTTGTGGCGAGACAAATATCAATAATAATTACAAAATAATCATTTGACATTTTTTTGTTTGTGGGTGTACTTTATTTTTTTACATTACACATGTTCTCATAAAAGCCAATTTTTTTCCTCAAAAACAGGAATTGTGACACCTAGCTATAATTCCTAGCTATGGGAATAATCTCTACGGACCTTCCAGTTTTCACCACAAAAATAAGTCTAAACCTTCATTAGATTAATAAGTATCTGAGGCTTTGTTGGTTGAAAATTGATATCGATAAACATTCCTTACAAGCACCATATTTGAACATCAATGTAGTGATTTTATCACTACTAACACAATGTATTTATTCATAAGGATTGGTATATGTTAATTTCGATAGTTAATTATTTCACTAGCTTGGACTTTCAGACGCCATTGTTCAGACGCATTTCTGTTAATTTCATAAAATTGGAAAAGAGATCTGTTTTGGCACATTTTGTCTCATATATATGCTGCACGGCAAGTTTACTTAATATATATATATATTACTTCTCACTTAGCTTAAAGAAAAAGGATTCGAATTTGCTAGCACAAATTCACTACATAGAAGATGAAAACAACAACAATTTGACAGATAAGTAAACCAAGATCCGTAAAGCTTCAACAAATGGAAACCCATCACCAGATACCCCGCGCAGAACCACGTCGTTAATTACCTCTACTTCACCCTGCAAGCATAGTTCACGATTTTCATCATAATTCAAATATTTCTTCACATTATAAGGTTACTTAGTATTCTAAAAGAAGTAGAGAAATATACTAACTTGTTGCAGTCAATGGCAGGCGTGATTTGGTATGGAAGATTGACGCCACATTTTCCAGGAAGGGTTTTGGCATTTTGAATGGCGGCAGGAGAGGCGGAGGTGGTGACAGATTTAAGGCACGTGCAAACAGTACGACGGTCAGCAGTGGTGCTTGCCTGCCTGTACAGTGACTTAACCCCCGTGCAGCAGTTTTCTGGAACCTTGCCCCCACCCAACACGTACTCAAAACACGGCGCCAGGGTGCTCGTCACAGTCCCACATGAGATCTTTGCAGGCGGTGCTGCCTCTAGTGGCCCTATAACCAACACAGCCATGACCACCAGGCATGTTGCTTTAAGCACTGAGGAGCTCATTATGGATGATATATATTTTTTTTCTTTTTTAAAGTGATTTGAAGTGTATATTATGTCACTACTAAATATGGGATTTGTTAAGTATGGTTGCCTGCAGTAATGTTTATATAGAGGATTTCTATCAATAGTAAGTGTTAATGGGAGCCAAATATTGATTGGATGTTACGGGTTATTGGAAGGGTAGTTGGATAATTGAATGCTTATTAATGCTGGTTTCTTAGTTGAAAATAATTGAACATGGCCACTCTGTAACGAAAATTATGTAGCACCTCCATGCATATGTATACTTTGGCTAGATTCTTTTTTATAGAAAAAATTGTAAGTTTGGTACATTAACATAGTATGTATGTTTCTTTGATATTACTTATATGAGGGATGCCAATTTGAATAGTCATAATTTCCAATGTGGTCTACATAATATATATGGTTGTGGAAGTACCAATTACTAATGAGTCGCGAATTGTTTTAGCTTGATCTAGTCCAACTACACGATTAATCAAAATAAGTTTGACTAAAGAACTTGCCAAATTAATAAAGATTACATGAATCTACCACACGTAAACCTAATAATTACTGACCATGATTGATTAGTCCTGACCATCGGCCCTCAGAACGCCTTTGGAAAACCAAATTAAAACAGAAAGGAAAATGTTTGATTTATTGTTGACCTTCTAATTATTAAATTATCCTGGGAATATTATCTTGTTACTTACAAGACAAACTTTTCAGTTAAGTTTCATCACATCAGATTTTGATGTAGATATATAATTATAAGGAAGAAGTTTTGATAAGTTAGACACGCTTAATTATGTCCATGTTTGTGTTATAATTAATTTTGTCTTAATTATTGATGGATGATTGTCCGAAAGAACTACTTACTAAATCCCCTAATCACAAAGTTTGCACTGTGCTCAATAGGTTTGAGTTAATTAGTGATGTCACAACTTATATCAAGGGATTTAGAGTACGTACAAACGAGTCACTAGCTAGCTAGCTAGAGATTAAAACAACTACTAATTAGGACGATCGACTAAGAAGCCATCTTATTCTCTAATTGCATGTTAATTAAACGGGCCATGCACCACCTCCATACTCACCCAACCCTGCAAACAATATCAAATACAGTACTCCATAAGTATATCATCCAAAAATATCAATATAAAAAAATTGATTTTAGTTATAATTTACCTAGCACAGTCAGTGTTTGGACTAATCCTGAAGGAAATTCTAACACCACATTTGCCTGGAAGTGCAGCAGCCTTGCCGAAATTGATGCCCTTTAAAGCTTTAGCAGCAGCCACCATGCACCTGCATGCGGCACGGCGGTCCAGAGTTGTCTTGGCGGAAGCAGCGACAGACCTAACCCCGGCGCAACATTGTGGCGTCAGTGAACGTCCCTGCAGATACCCTAGGCATGATGTCAACCCTGTCTGCAACTGACTACACGTGATCACTGCTTCTGCACCGGGTCCATGTACCGCCATGAACAGTATCATCACCAAAGCAAATTTGGACAGCATTTTCAAAAGGATCGATCGGATATGCTTAATTAATTAAAGAGATTTTGCTTTAAATGTGCTGGTTGATTGTAGGTGTAACAGTACTGATGTGGTTTATATAGCAAAATCATGTTACTTTGAACACAAAAGAAAAATTTGGAAATAGTTGGCAGTTGGGTTAATTAAATGCTTAATTAATTTTTGAGTTGGGAATTGAGTTTGATACGTGTATTACATCTCTTGCAAGCACGTTATATCTTTGCATGCATGCAGAAGAGGATAAACATCTAGAGATTTGCCCATCTTAACTGATTCCGCGGTTTTAGATAATATATATATATATATATATATATATATATATATATATATATATAATGCTAAATGACATGAGAAGTCAAATACAGATTTTGAAAATGTGTTCCTCTGTTTGTCCTTTTCTGTGTAGCATTAAATAAATCGGCTCTTTTTGAAGTCATTAATTGATTTTACAGCTGCAGTTGTTGACAAAGCTTTCATGGGCAATTTGGTTTTTGAGCTTATCTCGACAAATTCTAAAAGATATATCTACATGATTAATCTGTTCAAATTCTTTTGTAGCACTTTAGAGTTATTGTGACAAATGTACAAGTTCTCAGATTTTGCTCTATAACACAAGTTTTCCTCTTTTTAATATCGGAACTACTCGTGTTTAATGTGTGCTCCCGCTACGGGAAGTGTTATTTAGGATGTGGAATCAATTTAATGGGCCATGCATATTTTCACACCAAATGAGGCCTGAAAATGGGTTGAAATGTTACTGGTTTTACAGATTATAATTACTCTGGACTCAATTTGATGGGCCAAAATTAGGACCGAAATGTAGAATATGGCTGAAATAGATTGGAATATAACTTTTACGTCTCTTAGGGTGTGGACTCAATTTAATGGGCCATGCAGATTTTCATATCAAAAAGAGGCCTGGAGTTCTTGGTTGTTGTCCTACTGATGCAGCCCATAGCTCAAATATCATTTGTCGGTCAAAACAGAGTAGTCTATTTGGGCTTGGCTATGAATTTGGATGGGCCAGAGCCTTAATAATGATCTGGATTATGTGACATTAACATTAGAATGCATGATATATTGTAAAATAATTCAATATATTCAACAATGAATGTATATAAAATTTTCTCTTGTGTTATTACTTATATATTTCATCTGCATGATTTTGATTCATATTCAAATTATAATTTTATGAAAGCAATAGGAACGTGATAATAATGGGTACAAGTACAACTACCAAATTAATTACAATTTAAAAAGTTATTTTTTTAAACGCATTAAAGGAATTAGTTAAATATGCATTAGTACTGCTCAAATATAGTATGTGATTAATCAAACGAACTACAGTGTTCCCTTTCAAGACGAACCGTGCAATTGAATGGTCAACAGTAGGTTGTGCTTGTAGTTGAATTAATAAATTGTGAGAGGACTATTCGTTGCACACTCAATGCCAATGGTCTAGCTAGCTCCAGCAATCAACACACACATTTTATGTAATCCTGTAATGTGTAGTTATTAAATAACAAGTCAACAACAAGATTAAATAGCTATTAAATCCTATTGTATTAAAGATTTTTATAATGATTATAAGTAATTTATTGATATTATAAGATTACTATTTTCACTTTATGAAACTAGGAAATTTACAAATCTATAAATTTCCTTTGATCTAAGTTTACAAATGTGCATTCAATTCAACCAACTATAACTAAAGACTACTTGTGTCTACATATTATACTTGAATGTATTTTTCCATTGATTTCAACAGTTGTTGGACAGTTATTTAGTTAAGGATTGGTTTAGTGAGCATTAATTTGATTAGAGAATGTTCCTCCTAACTTAGCTTATTTAAGAATGCACTTCTCCCATCCCATGGCCATGGGCTTCATAATATTCAATTTCGTACTGGCTAACAAGGTGGACAATTTCTAACACACTTTTAACAACCAAATAGAGTACACAAGTCACAGTTCCAATCATATATATATATAATATTTTTGTGTCATACTTTCTATAATATATGTATAGACGTGTATAAATACAAGTTTATATATATATATATATACACGTGTAATGAGTCTAAGAAAAAGTAGTAGTAGAAGGGGCATTAATTTGGGAAACAGAAAGTCAAAGAGGACACGTCATAGGTTGAGTGGACATGTGAGCAGCAATCGGCCGGCCAAGAAATGACTACTTTTCTTCATGTGACTTCTCTTATATCTCCCACATCTACCACCCTAGCAGCAGCAGCAGCTACCTACTTGTATATTTCTTTTTGCCACGTTTGCTACTTACTTAACATACTAATTTGCCATGTCATCATTTTTCACAATTATCAAAATAGCTAGCTAGTATCAATGCGTATGGAACAATATTAAGACTATAATATATAATTCAATTATCCCAAATATCATTTAATTATTATCATGCACATCAACTAGTCAAACTAATTAGTAAGTACTACCCACAAAGTGTTGGAGCAGGAGGGCCCCTACTACTATATATAACGATTAATTGATGGACATTTAATTATTTCATTTTTACACAATTAATTATATAACTTTTCTATTCAAAGTTTCAATCGGGTCATGTACGTCGATTATCAGATGATATTTTTAAACTAACGATACGGTATAAACATTGAAGTATTAGATTAACAATTTTTCCTTGCACAAGATAATGATTAAAACCCGATGATTTCAGGTTCACATGATAATCATTAATCAGATTACGATCTAATTAATTACCAAAATTAGATCTCATTAAGGTCCCACCCTCAGCTACCCTAACCTCTTATATATAGCAATTCCACTCACTTCAATAATCTCACACTTACAAAAATACACTAGCTAGAGCCCTACATATCCACACGTACGTATACACATAATAATGTTCAGCTGCTCAATGCAATATTATATGCTATTTCTTTTCTTCATTTCCTTTTTATTTTTCCACCAAATTTGTGGTGGTTGGCAAACCGCTCATGCAACATTTTATGGAGGCTCTGATGCTGCTGGCACAATGGGTACATATCTTCAATTATTACGTTTTTCTTCAAATTTACAGAAAGAAATGTAGTACATGCACGTGAATATAATTGTTTGATCATATAATGCAGGTGGAGCGTGTGGATATGGAAATTTGTACAGCCAGGGCTATGGTACCAGCACTGCAGCACTAAGTACATCACTCTTCAACAGCGGGTTGAGCTGCGGGGCGTGCTACCAAATGAGGTGCCATGACGACCCACAATGGTGTCTTCCGGGTACCATAACCATCACAGCCACCAACTTTTGCCCACCAAATTACGCCCTCGCTAGCGACAATGGTGGCTGGTGCAACCCTCCTCGTCGGCACTTTGATTTAGCCGAGCCTGCGTTTCTCAAGATCGCCAAGTATCGTGCTGGGATTGTTCCTGTTGTCTATAAAAGGTCATATATAAATTCATTATGATTATCGATCACCATTCACAAATACTTTTAATGACAAGTTTGGTGCATATGTAATGATGATCATGTCAGGGTTCCGTGCGTGAAGAAAGGAGGATTGAGGTTCACTATAAACGGGCATTCATACTTCAACTTGGTATTGATAACAAATGTTGGTGGGGCAGGTGACGTCCATGCTGTGTGGATCAAGGGCTCTCGCACAGGCTGGCAGGCCATGTCGAGAAACTGGGGTCAAAACTGGCAAAGCAACTCAAATCTCGATGGTCAATCCCTATCATTCCGAGTCAAAGCCAGCGATGGCCGCACCATCACCGCCTATGGCATCGTTCCACGCGGCTGGCAGTTCGGACAAACTTTTGAGGGCCCGCAGTTCTAGTTTCCAAACAAAGTTTACTACATCCTAGTATATATAGTATAGCCACTTTAGCAATATACATGTCGTTTTTCTTCCTTCAATAAAAGCAAAAGATGAAGCCCAAGGCTTATTGTCACACTGTAACGAAACTATCTAGTATATATACAAGTTCTGCATCTCATATTATATAGTACGTTTTGAACCAGAAAGAAATTGCAATTTTGTACATAGTTTTTTTAGTTCATACGAAAGTATTATTGAAACAATCTCATAATTGAATGAATAAAATAAAAAAAATTTATGAATTATTTTTAAGATGCTTTAAACAAAATACAAGTCAAGTTCTTTAATTTTAACTACGTTTATGTACAAGATATTAATGTTTATTTCTCAAAATGTAATTGGAGTCCTACTACTAAATGATTTCTATTTTTCAATAAATTCTTTTACTTAATAAATTCAATAACCCCTTATGAAGGGTGATAATGGATATAAAGGTCTTTTCATATAGCACAAAACAATTTTGTAATTGACGAGAATATAAACATGGATAGATTTAGACAATCCGCAATTGCTTCATACAAGTTCCAATAGAGACCACACGATAAATATATATATAGCACTCACTATCTATGACAGGAAATTTTCATTGTTCCTTCTGCATTGGAAAATATAATATACAACACCTAGTCTTGCTCCAAAGAATAAGGAGACTGAGATTTATGCATCCGAAAACGATCAAACCATCCTTATCTAATATCAATACAATAAATCGACGTCCCATGATGAACAATTAAAAACCCATGTACACCAAAATCAGTAATTAAGCAACGAATACTTCACTCTCACTACAATTCTCCCTTTCTCTACACCAAGCTTCCCACCCGTGACTAACCAATGACCTGGATGATTTTCTGGCCCCTTGCTCATTTCACTCATTTCCACAAACTTGGCCAACTTATTCCCCACATAGGTTTCCCCATAACTCGAGCTCGACTCATCTGAGTTCTGCTTTTTTTGTTTCTCATCTGGTGCATGATCCCATAGTGATCTACGTATTGTGCACCCTGGAAGCTTTGAATACAAAAGCTTCATATGCAACACGTTTCTCGACCCAAAATCCCACACCCCGAGCTGAGCTCCAGTGACTATGTAAACACCTGTTAGATCATCAATGAAGGTCTCTGGGTTCTCAATTGGGGCGGTGCTCACATGGGAAAATTTCTTCCACTTGACGGGTTCAAACCATCTGCTGTCCTGTTCTTCAGGACCCTGCCATTTTGGAGCACCTATTGCCATGTGTGTATCCCAGTGTGGCTGGAGGATCTTGGGGAGAGATGCCAAATGTTGAAGATGAATACTAAGCCGATTCTGTTTAGATCCTTCTAGACATAGTCGCATGCCTGTCACGGGTTTCCGTCCAACTGAAACCTGCATTCGTGTTAACCCAAGTTATGAGGATAAACTATATTTAAAAATATTTACATTAAACACGTTCCTTTTTATACTACTTACATCACACTGTCCACATGTAAATGCCCTTATACACATCAATAAATATAAATACCCTTATACTGTAAAGAAAAACAAGAAACATACTTGCTCTTGGCTGACATATAGCTTTTGTCCCATCATGCTGAACTGTAAGGATGGGCAAACAGGTTCCTTTCTTGGTTGTCCAGGAAACCTATCTGATACTGGGGCCCATATTCGAGGGACTTGAAATTCTAGAAAATATCTTAATTCTTCAATCTGAGGCTTATCTGCACAAAACAATCAATTGTGGTTTCGATAATAATTCGAGCAATCCCACAAACCATTACGTCGTATAGCAGCAGTTCAGAGTTGAAAAGGGAAATGGAAAAGATATCTTACACTCTAGGTAGAGAGCAATGGCACGTGCCAAATGTTCTTTTCCTCTAACCCCATCAAGAAGTTCTGTTATTGGAAAGAATGACATCTCAATGACATCAGGAGAAGATCTGACTGTTTGCACCCACTGAATGTGACTTTGTTCCAGATCATCACCTCCCCTTCTTCTGAATATGACTGTGACGTCCTGCATTAGGTATAACCAGAATGCAATTATTTGACTCAAAAAATCATGAAATTGAGTTCACTTGAACCATCATATATTATGGTAATATCAAAGAGTAACAACAAAAACTCATATACATACACATGACAGAGGTATGCATGTGTGGGAATGTTCATAAGTTCGCAAATAGAGTTCTAGCACCTTGGCCTATTTTTTACTATTCCAGTCAAGAACTTCCTTTCAATTCAATTAATGAAGTAGCACCCTTTGCAATGTAGCATGAACTAACAAAGAAATTGCCAGATTTTCAAATTTCGAATAGCTGAAGTTCGTAGACTGGTGTACTTAACAAGGAGAAAAGGGACAACGTAAGATATAAAAAAGAACAATTAGCATTCCTGTTTGAAGAAGACAAATGGAATATACATACTTCTTTACCACTCCAAGAGAGGTACGGTGCACTAGCTGGTTGTGGATATATCCCTTGGCTATTAAACAAAGAAGGATCACTGCCCTGGAGAATTCAAGCAGAGAAATAAAACACAATTAATTGGATGATCTCAATTCTGGAAAATACTGAGCAGAAGAAGGAGAAAATGCTATGAAATGATAAGCAAGTAAAAACAGTGGACTAACTTTATCCTTGTATCTTAATAAGCCTGAATTTGTAAGGCCTTCAGGACTGGAGAACCTTTGATTTCCTATATCTTGAACATAATTCTTGATCTCCACCATAGCCAAAGGTGAAGATAGGTGCTGTTTCACATAGATTACATCTTTACCCCCAATAGTCACAGAAGTAATAACATGTGTGCCAAAATTTTCAATGAAGCTGTTAAGAATACAACAATTAGATACAATTACATATGTTGTTGAAAGACGTATATTTCCATGACTAATAAACTTCTACCTTGCTAAGCCTGGTGGGTCCCACGATGTAGGCACTGCTCTCCTAACGTTTTCATTTAGAGACATAGATGCCTTGACGAGCTGTATCTTAGCAAGTGGAATGAAAAATCCATCCATGCAAAGAGACTTTGTGGAAGCAGCATCTATATGCTTTGAACCGGTATAGCTGAATGCAACATTGAAGCTACCAAGTGGAGTCTGTCCTGACAGATCAGCCTTTCTGTTGAAATACTCCACCATCTGCAGTCCTTTTCTATTTAGTGTATGTAAGGAGATTCACAAACTAGAAGGTATTTGCATGCGCCCTCAAAATATAAAAAGGAAAACGAGAATGCAAGTGTTAACCATTATCTTTTAAGGAAAAAGAAAACTGCAATTAATTATCTTCACCAAAACTCAACCGTCAAATACAAGTGTCTTAATCGAGGATGAGCCAAAATCTTTGCACTAAGAAACAAACTAAGTACGATCGTCTGGAAATAGTTCCATAATGCATTGACAAAAACATTCCGTGGAAAGCTTGCCAAAAGAGTTCTGATCTTTAGAAATAATTCTACTTTGAGACCAAATATTCCAATGATAAAAAATTCAGTGAAAACAGAGGAAATTTCTCATGTTCCCTAGCGTTATAACTGCCAGCGAAAATTTCTGAAAAAATGTATTCTTTAACTTATCAGCATAAATACTAAGTCAAAGTCTCCCTTGTCCCAACGATGTCTCTTTCCCCAAAAAAAAAGGAAGCAGGTAGTTATTCTTCTCCGGTCAGATAACCATGGAGAGAAATTGTATTTCTTATTTGACACTTATAAAAGGGAGAAGAGCATTTTCTATGCTTGATTTGACTCACCATGCTCTTTGTAATCCTATTAAACTTCTCATTGTCTCTCATTACGCCAATATCAGACTTGAGCAACAAATGGTCATTATAATTCAAGCAAAGCACAACACTATTCAAACTGGCATAAGTACCTAACTAACAACCTATCAATCCTAAGATGAAATGCTAACAATTTCATCAAAATAGCACAAGAAAGCAGCAATTAAACAAGAACTTCCACCACTTAAACCTAATAACAACATACCTCACTATAACTGCAAACACCAAAGCCATCACGACCACCGGCCTCAACCGAGCTCTTGATGTCCCTCGAAACGTTAGGCACAACTAAGTTATCAGATAAGTATAGATCCCTGGGGTGCTCTTCATCGATATCCACAATTCTCGACCCTGCCACACCCTTACAATAAAGCAATCTAGTATCATAGTTCACATCAAACCCCCTACCCAATGCCTGTACCGAATTTATAGCTGTATGCAAAGCTGCCGCATTTTCTTCCATATCATCACATCCCCAAAAGATAAAAACAAACTCAATATCTCAGTGGAATCAAATAAAAACCTTAAAAAATTCCCTTTCAATTAAATCCCAATACGAAATAAAAAAGACCCAAGCAATCAAACCCTAAATTTTCCAATCAGGGATAAAGAGCGAATCCGACCTAAAATTCCTATCAAACGTGGATTGCAGCTTCAAACATGTCATCGAGCTCAATATTCATAGGAAAGTCGCTGTTTATCTATCTCTGTAGAATGATAACGATAAAAGAAAGAATAGATACAAAGAAATGGTCTTTGGAGGCTGACTAATAACGGCAAAGTCCGATAACGATTTGCGCACAAACAGAAAAAAGCGAAAACTATAAGCCGTATAAATAAATCTACACCCCAGATCTTGAATCTTCTATCTCTTTTGCAGATATTCCAGGCAGGCAGGCAGGCAGGTTATTTGCTATAAACATAAACCGTATAGATAGATAGATAGATTTATGTCTGTCTGTGTGTATCTATAATCTCTCGCTCTCTCTAATCTCTATAGTGGCGTACTTTGTTGTCTCTGCTCGTTGACTCTTTCACTTAATTCACTAAATTGTTTGATGAAATGACAACCGTTGATTTAATTTTGCGTATAAGATTAGATAATGCCCATTTATTTCGATTGCGGGTCTAAGTGGAATATATATGTTTTATGGGCTTAACAAAACGCAAGTGGCCTTATATTTTTAAAGTTTGATGAATTTGTCTCATCAGATTTATTCAATATATTCATAAATATCTCGGTCATAATCTGAGAGGACTTAAGCCCATATCTTATTATAGACTATGCAAATAAGTGTTAAAATCACTACCCATTAAATCTTAATTTACTATTTTGGATAAAACTTCTAATCTTCAATTCGCATTGAATTCTAGCATTCTATATATTTTTATCGACACTTCTCTCAAGGTTCACCTTGATGATACTAGTTGAACTCCGCAGCACAATCATAATTATTTACACGATCAAATATGGTCATTTGTTATTAATATAATCGATTAGAAAATATATCAAAATATCAATAAAAAATACTAATCAATGAAAGTCAAATTACCAATTAAGTTGCTTATCCTATCTCTCTAATATTTTTTTTTTTCCTTCTATTGCAAACAAAACAAATAACCCTACGTGTAAAATTGACAAAAAATCATTTACACTTGATACATTTTCCTAGCTGACATGCAAAATTGTTCCCTCAAGCAACGAGGTTAGTTCCGGCAGAATCATCCTTTTCCTCCACCGCCATTGTTAGCTCTTCAGCTCTCTTAACCTCATGCTTCCAATCTGTCTTTCCCAAATTATACAACATCATACTCAAACTTGCAGCTTGAGCCGCCACTAACCCCAGCCACAGCCCCTGAAACCCCATCTTCAGCTTGAACGCCAACACGGCGGAGCACGGCAACCCCACTAAGTAAAACGCCGATATATTTATCCACACCCCAACTTTCGGCCGAGCAGACCCCGTCAGTGCGCCACTAGCTGCTGTCTGTGGAGCATTTCCGATTTCAGCTAGGCCCAGAATCGGAAGGACTGATGAAATCATAGCCAACACATCAGGCTCACGAGTGTAAAGCTTCCCCCATAAAGTTCTCAGCGCCACACTGAGGCCGAAAACCGAGATGCCGTAAGCTAGAGCCACTAAGATTCCAACCATGGTTGCGAGCTGCGCTCGCGCTGGCTGAGCCGCGCCGAGCTCATGACCCACTCGCTGAGAAATGCTAAGGCTCATAGCAAATGGGAAAAAGTAAGAAGTGCCAGTTGTTTGTATTAGTATCCCCATAGCCGCCACGCATGACTCGGGGTTTGTAAGCAAGCCGCTAAGAAAGAGAATGATCTCATACCACCACCATTCCAGACATATCTGGCACATGCTCGGTAAAGCTAGGCTCAGTAACGGCTTCCAGCCGTGGAAGACTGAGCCGAAGGCCCCACCAGCCCACGGTTTTATCACGACCTTTGAAAAACTTATATAAATCAATAATCCAATGTTCATGTTGAGTGAGTAAATAACCGAGGCCATTGCTATGCCCGTCACTCTTAAATTCAAATAAGTGACGAGAAAATATATTATAGGCAAATGAAGCATTGAAACACACGTGGCAATGATGGTGTTAGCTTTGTGTAGGCCCTGAGTTCTTAAAAATGTGCGTAGAGGAATTAGATTAGCGTGAGTTATCAATTCAGGAACAGAAAAAACTAGATAATTCTGGGCTATTTTGCTTATAACCCGATCCTGACCCAAACGATGGAAAACCGGTTCGACATTTAACCAGAGAGCCGCCATGGGGATGGTGACTATGAGGAGGAGGAAGACGGTTTTGATATATGTTTGGCTGAGAATAGGCCATCGCCTGGCGCCAAAAGCTTGGCAGCAAATAGGATCCATGCCTGTGCATAGGCCTTTCATGATTGAAAACCCTGTGACGTTAGCGAAGCCCACGGCTAGTGAGCCACCGGCTAACTCAGTCTTGTCCATGTGCCCTAAGAAAAGCATTGAAATTATGGTTTTGGAGAAGAAGAGCATTGTTGTGAGTGCCACTGGACATGCGACCTTCCCCAGTGTGAATAGCTCTTCAATGGCCTGTCAACAGATTATTAGCAACCATTATTCTCACACAAAACTAACCACGATTTTTGTGTAAGATAAAAGTTTAGCTTGAGTACAGAACCGTAACATGCAATATTTTACGGATAAATTGTACTAAATAATGCACGAAACATGAGGAGGGCTAAAGCTAATTTAATTTTTTCATATTGATTTAATTTGGTATTGTACAATTACGTATAGAAATTGAAATTTATTCTGAAAGTGGGCGCATCCCTCCAGGCGATATGGGTTCGTGCATATGTGTGAGCTACTGTCACGTGCCTAAAGTTACTTAGCTAATTAACATAATTTAGCACATGAATACAAATAGGATTAAGAGAGGCTTTAACATTATAAAAAAGGATAATATTGCAGGATTAAGAACCTAATGCTGATTGTTAATTGTCCACCTCATATAACAGTCAGCAAGTCCTTGTTTGTGTAATCAGTTACTGTCATTTTAAATATAATATATATATATATATATATCAACTTTAAGAAAATAAAATTAGCGCTATCAGTATCAAGGGTTGAATAAAATAAAATAAAAATTATGCGTATAATTTGGTCTACATGCCAGGGCACACATCACACATGGACCGAGCGAAATAGCGGCTTCACGTGCCGATTCGTCTAATTTGTTTAAATTATTCTTAATTTAATCAAGTGTGACAAGATTTGATGTAAAGCAGTTTAAATTAGATACATACACAGAAAAACTATCATTACATATATTAAGAGTTGAGACCCATTACAACTTTCTCTCCCATGCCAAAAATTTAAAAGACGGAATATAGGAATATACGGGTTGATCCTTAGTTATTACAACGTACGAATGAATTTTTTTCAGCATAAATTTGACTTAGCAGAAGCCAAATGTATTTCAAAATAATAGTGAATTGCATTTGTTTTATTATTGATCATTCAGTTTCTAAATTTAAATTCGATTAATTTGAATACATGAGACTAAAATTTCCAGATATGAATATCTGAATGAATAGATATATATATATTTAACCGTAGCTTGTGCGACAGCAATTAATACCTCGAATTAGCATGCTTACAAGAGATATTGCATTCAAAAAGAATATGAAACATTTAGAATATGATCTAAACAGCAGCTTTCAAGTGCTCTCTTTCTTTTTTCTTACTTCCTCAAATGGGGTTTTAGTTTGGTTTTCTAACCATCAAATCATGACTTTGATAGTTTACTAGAAAGTCAAAAGATATAATAAAAGGGAAAATCAGGTATATATATACATATATGCTTTCAGATTTCACAAACAGGCATTTTTTAAAAAAAAAAAAAAAAAAAGTCATTTCCAAGAGCCAAGAAGATAATCTATACGACTAACTATTTGCATGGTTCATATATAATTTTCTTGTCATATGATGACTTATTTTGTCAAAACTAAGAATGATAAGGTATTGCATAACACGAACTGAAGAATTTAATTAAAATGTTTGAACTGAAAAGGTTGGTGGCAAACAAGTTAAGAAAAATGGCTTTAATTCTTGGGGCTGTTAAACTTACTTATTAATAATTAATGAATGTGATACATACATACCTGATTCAATGGCACTCGTCTGAAGAAATGGCAAAAAGATCTATTTTTACTTTCTGTATTTTCATTGACATGAATTTCTTTGATCTCATCACTATCAACAACTACGCGTTGAAGCTCGAGCTCTCGAGATTCACTCATCTTTCACATGGCCTTTACACACAGATCAAAAAGGAGATAACTAAGAACAAAATAGGAACAGAACCAGAGAAAGATTAATGTTGAGAGTTTGAACAAAGATAAAGACAAATGTCTATCACAACTAAATTAAATTACTCAATATTTTTTCTTCCAACGTTTGTATGTATTCTAAAATGACATGGTACGTCAAATACGTTTGTAAGAAATTGATAAATGTTGAAGATTGAAATAGGCCAACCTTAACGTCTTCGAAGCTATGTCCTCATATGATATACTCTTTTCTGCATGAAATTTGATGAGCAGACGAAGAATACACAGGGAGATTGACGGCGACATGATACATATATGTTCATTCATATGTGCGTGTGTGTATATATATATATATATATATAGAGAGAGAGAGAGAGAGACTCATTTGTATTAATGGCAAGTTGATCGAACCCTTTGGTGTGGCTGGCGGTATAGTACGTACCTTAATTCTTTTTCTTTACCTTTTCGTTTACGTCCATTAATTTCCAGTTGGCTGGTGATTTCTTTATACATTAACTGTCTTTTAATTTATTACCGTTAATTGCATGTAAATCTATTTTAGCTCTTAATAAAGAAACTAAATTATCCGAATAAAAGTTTTTCTTTTTTCTCTAAAAGAGGAAGAGGATGAGAATTATACACAGGGCAAGTCGGGTCTACACTTAAGAAAGAATGAATTAACAATTGATCTATTTCACTTAGCTAGGAAGTGTAGAAAGTACAATTAGACCTATCAGCACTTTCTTTATCCAATCTTTTCCACTAGCATCTTCTTGTGGTAGATGAAGAATTTATCGGGGAATAATTACGCCAAATGTTCACGATTGTACTACGTATAACGTACTTAATTAATTAAGATGTTCTTTTTGGGAGCAAGATTATGTATTTAGCATCTTAGTGTGCCCACCAATAAATTCTCACATGGAATTGAAACCACTTTCATTCTAGCTAGGACCAAATAATTTGATGGGTTTTGAAAAGGTTTTCTACAAGAAAAATTAATAATTTGTGACTTTTGTGATGAGCATTAGGAATTTTCTTGTGGACGAGCTAGTGCGACCGTACTACATTTTCTTCATATTTGGCCCCAAGAAATAGAATAAAATTCTTTTTCTTATACAACAAGTTCAAGGTAAGAAAAAGAAGCAATACTTCTTTCGTCTTTTGCAATGCGCTGCTTGTTGATTATTGTCCCATATATATACTAGCTTTATATGAACAAGAAGATTGGTGTTTAGTTTTACCTATTGGAATATAATTATTCAACAGCCTCGGCCGAATTTCATCCTTAATTATCATATGTAGATAACTCAGTAATCCTTTCGAATTAACAAAACATAATTCAACAAATAATTGGTTCTTGTCCTCGTGGAGGTCAAACCAGTAATAACCTTGACAGAAAATCGGGCGTAAAAGAATAAATCCATCATGAAAAGCCTAAAACACTTGAAATTTTCAGTTGTTGGCCAATCGCAAGCCCGATTGCCATGTCACAATGACCTAGCTACTCTAGGTGAGGAAACTAAATTCAAAATATGTATTATACATATATATATTTGTTTCTCTTTTAATTAACAATGAATTAAAATTTCCCTGGGGCTTATTTATATGCTTAATTAAATTTATAAGCACTTACTTTCCAAGGTTGCTTCTGAAGATCAGATCCAGGCGTGGTATAAAGCTTAGCTGGACCATTTACCAACAAAACATTCCGTAATTGAATTTAAGCAAATTTAAAGTTGTGATTTCATTTTTCTACTCAATACTAAAGATTATCCTGTGCTTTACTTTTGACATTCCGTACAAAAAGTTCCAGGGGTTTTTGCTTTAGAACGTGATCGTGCACTAATACAAATAAATTAGCTGATACTATTTTATATACAATAATGGTTAATAACTCTAGTAAATACAGAAGAAAAACAAGGGTTATTTTGGAGATGTTTCTCAAGCTCCACTGTCATAAATCTATTGATTATTCATTCTTATTGTACTTGGAGAATAAATCCAATTACTTTGGTGAAAGAAGTGCCAAAAGTTTTGAATTTGATACGCAAATGAATAACCAGGAATGATCACAGTTTAAACTTTTAGTGGCTAAAAGTTAGATTTCATGATCATATATATAATTTTTAGTGAGATCCAATTACTCTAAAACAGCATCTTTGGTGCAATCGAAGGGCTGAAAACGCTTAATGGAGTGACCCAAGAGTCGATGGATAAAGATTACAAACTCATTTATCCAATTCTCTATTTCTTAATTTGCATCATGCATGCAAAGATGCCTCAGTAAACCAATTAGATATTCACCACATGCAGGACTAATGATCTCATTAGCCTTACGTAATAATCAAGGGTCACTCTTCTTACTATTAACCCTTTAATTTAGTTTTGCTTAACGTAACTAAAGTTTTTGTATACATATAGTGCAAATTTGACCCATACTACTACTATCTTATTATTTAAAAACAATGATGCCTTACATTCCATATTGTCTTCTCTCGAAAGATATATTTGAACTCGTTTCTAGAATAATATTTTTCTTGTTCAAACTTTCATAATAAAGACTAAATATGCTATGTCTAGGGCTTTTATTGAAGTTGAGGGATCATTGTTTGACCAAATGCTTACTTGTCATTAATTAAAAGGTTGCATTATCATTAGACAAAAAAAATCTCTGATGTCTCCCCCTCCCTCCCTTTTCCCCGACACTGAGTCCTTGGCCTCAGACATATATATATATAATGAAGTTAAAAATGTAATTGAGTAATTTTTATGTGAATTTAATACACATACTATAAGATATTATTCTAAATTACCCGTCCTAAATTCCACTAATGATCATAGTGGGTCGTCATTAGTAATATATATCTTTTAACAATGCAATTAAACAAATTGTGTAATGCTGTCTTCAAAGCGCATTTGTTTGGTGCTCGCTTTTACTAAATTTGCAGAAGATATTTCCGAATTTATCCAGTCCAGTTCAAAATTTAAACAAAAGAATATGGGCGAGCACGAAAGAGTATGGGGTTGTGGATTAATAATGAGTACGAAAAAGGAATATTATTCAAAGCATTGGGTAATTTATACATGTGGGTACAAGATGGAACATGCTAATTAAAATTTTCATTTTGCATGTTCATAGTTTTTACTCTCTAAGGATCAAGATATTAGCTATTTAATAGTTTATTTCATAGCATACCATAAGTAACATTTCGCAGTTGATGGTGTACAAAAAATCTATTTAAATCCGATAGTTTTATAATGCTTTTCCTCGAGTCAAAACGGGAGTATGGTCTTTAATACCTGATTCTACTCACTTTGTCTACTACATATATCAGAACTCAAAAGCAAAGAAAATGTGAAATCAGTCAATAATACATAGAGACTCCAGTCCAGATTGAAATTACATTTCTGAAAGTCCACAATCCCTTTCCACATTGAACCTCACACTTTTAACACGTGAAATTTCAAGAAAATATCACTCGACTTTAGCAACACCTCCAGCAGGCATGCTGCTGTCAGCTACTGTCTCTTTCACAAACCTAAATTACCAAAACAAACAATCAACTTTGACCATACACAACTAGTACAGGTAAGAAGCTCAATCCTTATGATCTAATTATAGTAAGTGAGAATACTGAGGGATGGATCATGTTGGAGAGGGAAAATACCTTGCCAATTTATCTTGTGATGATTGTAAAACATAGATTGCGAGAATGAATGAAAGCATCAGTCCTGGTGTAACAAGATGAAAAGAATTAAGAAATAAAACATAAATTATACTCAAATATATGAAACCACAAAAAAAGAACCAAGAAATGAAACTGTAGATAACTCAAGGCCATAACTAACAGAAGGCTATACAAATCGACGCAATTAACAAGTCAGGAGACTGAAACAAGTATAAATAACACCTCAAAACCATACTTTAATCATGAGTATTTTCCCAGTTGATTATTTATTTCAAGAGGAATGTTATTTACCTGATCCAAAGAGAACATAGAATCCAGAAGCCACGTCTATCTCTGACTGCTCTTCCCTGTTAATCAGAAAATGCATTTAGAATAATGTTCTACCATCATAAACTTCTGGAAATGTATTGATATAACATATTGTGCTATACTCCAACGGACTGCTTTTGAATGTTGTTTGAGTAGTTACTTAAAAAATGGTATTGTATCACATCAATCACATGCAAAACTTAATAACGAGTTAGT
The DNA here is from genome assembly GCA_963669365.1 of Verbascum thapsus. Classification (NCBI taxonomy): domain Eukaryota; kingdom Viridiplantae; phylum Streptophyta; class Magnoliopsida; order Lamiales; family Scrophulariaceae; genus Verbascum; species Verbascum thapsus. Next base: position 15,789,782 of record OY770114.1, on the reverse strand, counting down.
CAATTCACAGATTTGGAATGGTGGGGTGATCGTAATAGAGGTTTATCTATCATGAAATTGATAATCCCATCAAAGAATATCAACCACACTATTTCTGCAGATAACATAACAACTTTGGAAGCACAATAGATGCCTCTGCAGACAGTATCTAGTGGTTGCTATAACAAATAAAGTATCCTCATAAATAGACAACAGCAGAAAATCTTCACACCACACTTATCATGTTTAGAGATTCTAATTTCAAACCAGTTCGACCTACCAAACTCATCCATTAATAACCAAATTACAGAAATAGAAACTTACCATGTGTATCTAACAAGAATGTGTTTTGGCCATTGTTGCTGATCCCAAAATTGTTTGCGGATGTTTGGATGAAGTTCTACATCTGTTAAATGGGAGAGAAAATGAGAACTTCCACATACACCTCTTTAATAATGTAACAGAAAGCAAAGTCAAATGAAATGACCCTATAGTTCTATTATAACTAAGGTCATACTTAAAATATTATTAGCAGCTAAGAGTGCATTAACATGCTCAGGCGCCATATTATTGTCAAACATTTGGGTCCCAAGAATAACCCGGAAAATTAAGAATAGAAACAAAAGATGATATACAGCATCATCAAATAGATGATGCAAAAATATCACACTTCTAACATGAGGATTCTCTCTGTATTATGGAAGCAAGTCTAAACTACAAGACCATAAAAAGTTAAACCTCCAAGCTTAGGAACTTCAAATTATTATAGCTGAAAGGATGAGAAAATCTATGGAAGTTTAGAATAACATACATCGGTGAGGCATATCTACAACTTTTGCAGTGATACCAAGCAAATCACTGCCAGCGTATCTCTAGAAAACAAATGGGAAACTTTCATCAGTACATCAAAACCAATCTCAAAAGCTCATAAAACAAACATTAGCATCTGCAGAATCAGCATTTTATGAGTTCATTAAATGGAATAACACTAAAAATTTCAGGCTCCAGACAACATGGAATTGGGATCTCGAAACCGATTATGACAAAAAATGAGTTCATATTTAAGCGAACGCTATCCCGATTCCATCGTGAGGTACCTAGTTATGCAGTTGAAAACACATACATAGAATCTGGAGTTCCCAGACCATATGAACAACAATTCTATCAAGCCATGTGCCTTACCAGATGCATCTCAATCATTGGGACCTCTGAACTCTTGCGGTTGATCACGAAGAGCCATGGTACATAAAATTTTTCTCGACCAACTTGAAATGATCTGCAACTCAGCAATTCTCAACATAAGTGTCATAACTAATTCACTTAACCGAAAACACAGATGACAATTTACTATTGTGTTATTAGTTCCAATAACTAGAAGTGAAATGATCAACAACATTAAAAAAATGGCATAGACACCACAATGAGAATAAGGATTTCAACTGCACGCAGATATGTGATATATTAATGTTCAATGCTAAAATATAACCAATTGACAAAAGATTGGCTCTGGAAACAGGATGTTATAAGAAACGTGTGCCCTTAAAAGGACACTTGACGATCAAGTGTTAACCGAAGAATTTAAGTTCAAGCTCGAGGCATACATTTTGTACGGATCAGCTCCAGTAAATCCAGTTGGTTTTGGTATTGGAATCAAAGCCTAAACACCAACAAAAGCATCAATTAACATTCCCAAAAAAAAAAAAAAAAAATTCTCAACAATCAAAACAAGCCCTAGTCTAAAAACTTCAATTTGAGAAAGATAAAAACGGAATATATGACCTCACGATTAACAGCGAAGATAGGGCAATGCGTGCCGATCATATCATGCCAAACCGTTCTGGACTGCAAAACGGTTCACACAAAAAAATAATCGAATTAAATAATAAATCAATTAAAATCTGAGGTTAGAGGATATTACAGAGTGGTATTGGCCCATGCGGCTCATCGGAACAATGTCTCCGGGTCGATAAGCGAGTGAACTCGGTAGCATCGAACTCAGCAGAAGTACAACAATCGCTGCCACCATTAGAGTGGCAATTGCGTCATTTCGCGCCATGTGTTTCGTCAGTGGCTGATCAATACCTTAAGACGTAATAAATGAAATTATCGTCTGTCCGAAATTCTCCTTTTTTGGGGTTTCCTCTGCAAGGTTTAGGAAATTAGAATCATTGTTAAGTGCTAAGCGAGGTCTGCTGATAATGCCACACCTGTTTCTCTAGTAGCAGACCACTATTCATGACAAATCCCCATATTGTCCTTCATATTTTCAAGCAACTTCACTCTTTAAAATGTATATTTAGAATGTAAATGAGATAATTAAATAATATATTTTTCAAATTCAATTTTAAGATTTTAATAAGGACATTCTTTTAAAAAAAAGTTGACTTTGACAATGTTGCTTGATTGAACTCGATGGAAAGAAAACTCGAACCTGCGTCATGTATAGCGTATATAATAATATATATATTTATATATATATATAGTATAAATAAATATTAAATATATTGACTAATGAATCAACGGAGCAAATATAATTATGTCAAGTAGAGTCCGAGAGATTTGATAATTAACATTCAAATCCAATATAGAAATTTCAATTAAGAAAAAGCCTTCATTAAGAGATAAGATCTCTCGTGGACACTTATTTTCACGCACGGCGCAATTTTTTAATAACGTCCAAATCTTATTATGACTCATAAGCACACAACTACTCGTCTTATCGGTTCAAAATAAATTGATTTCAGTCTCTTACTTTTTTTCTCTCTTTTATTTGTTCCAATTCCATATGCTTTGAAAAGCAGATAATTATTGAAGAATCAAACGTGCTACATTCTTTCTTTACGTAACTTCAGTAGAATTTTAAAAAGTTTTCTTTAATTGAAAGAATAAAATAATTGAACTCATATTAATCATTTATGTCAAATAATTATGCAAACAATTCAAGTATTACTCCCATATGATAATGTATGCAAACTCCTGAATTGTGATATTTATACTACTATACTCATTATATTAATTATGCTGTAACTATTTATACTTAAATTATTCCGAATATAAATGTTGGAATCTTGTTCTCATTCTTAGTATCAGAATCTTGGACCATGGTATTCCACTAATTATTCCTTTCGAGTTGAATCTAAATTTACATATTATATGGCAGTATTACATTGAGAAATAGAAAATGATCGTAAATTGAATATATACACAAGATATATACATATAAGCAATAAATGTTCAATCATTTAATTTCCAATGCTATACTTTCACAACCACATAAGGCCTTCATAAATGAAATCATATCCAAACGCCAACGGTATAATTAAGTAGGTTTTTATTGAGTTTTTTTTTTCATCCTTTGGCCGTCAAAATACTTTTCATTGCAACAATATGTTAGAAAAATATATCCTATAAACATATATTTTTTTTTTTTTGCTAGAACGATATAAAATTCATTTAAATATTGACAACTTTTCTCCATTTAAATTTATAGTAAAGTGATTTTGTTGGAAGAGATAGGAGTTACTATTCGGGAAGCTAATCATTTATTTCAACAAAATCACTTTACTCACTTCATTATATTTAATTAAACTAAATTGGACGCTAATTTTCATACAAAGAAGATGTACTGAATTTTCCTAATACAATGTATACTTTTATCGTTTTGCATCATTTCTTCTAGTATTTAGAATGCACTAAAAGTGCACACATGACATTGTGCATTCCGCTCATCACTTTTATTCACGGTGTAGTATCTTATTCAATGTACTTTGTGCTAATTTTTGAAAATATTGGACCTATGGCACAAATAATACAATAGTGATGAACTTAATGAATATGAGAAATAAACATAATTCGTACGAGGTTATCCTAATTAAATAACAAGTCATGAGACAAAATATTGAAGAATTATAGAGTAAAAGTTTATATATGTTACTATTGACCAATATTTTTTGTTCTCGCCCATTGCTTACTACAAAATCGAATAAATTTCAAATTTTAGCAAACAAGTTTATATACTATTATACTACTCATTCAATTTCTTTTTCCCACAATCACATTTTCTTTCTTATTATTAAAGATAATGAATAATAAATAAATAACTTTTGTCAAGTGTGGCTATAACAAAAATGATCCTTAGAGTTTTAGAGTAACATACACATTTCCAATGTCACAAAAATGACCATGACTTCTTTCCCTTATCATCTTTTTTTTTTTTTTTTTATCACAGAATATTCAATAAACAAAAAAATCAAAAAAGTTGAAGATAAAATAAAATAAAGTGATTGAAGGAAAGGAATATGGATTATTTTATTATTTAATATTATTTATTATTATGTAGTAGGTTGAAAGAAAAAATTGCCATCTTTTGAACTAGGGTTAGTAACAATAATTACAAATAATGATTTTCATCACATAAGAGAAAAGAAATGAAAATTCAATAGCAACACAATCGGCGGTCAAAAAGGATGAGATTGCTCATTGCTGTAATTTGTATTATTACAATGATCTGCACTTTGTAGTCTTGTTATGTATACATAATCCAACAGAAATTTCACAGATTTGCATATTTATGCTTTTTTGTTTCTGCTCCAATTCAACCTAACACAAAAACAGGGCAAAATTCGAACACACATGTTTATACATAAATAAACTCTTATAACTCCCGTCTTTCTTTAAACTCTCCGAAACCTCAATTCATTTTTTATTCATTTATTGGCATCATTTTTATTTTTTCTCCTCTTTTCCCCTCTAACCCTTTTCCTATTCGGCATACAGAGGAAAAGGAAGCATCTTATTTTTTGTTCTTGTAATTTTCAATTTAATTTGTGTTTTTTATCAAAGGGCTTTTCTGGGTTGTGTTGTGTATTGGTTTTTAATTGTTTATGTGAAGTGAAAAATAAATTAAAGTTTTAGCTGTTTCATTTTTTTCCTGAAAAGATAAACTAAAATGGGTGATCTTCCGGAGGGTGTAGCAACGGCGCAAAAGCCCGTTGCTTCGAATTCGACGTCATTTTCAGAGCCAAATCCATCTGAAATTCCGAATGAGAATTGGGTTTTGGTGGAAAAAGTGACCCGTGAAATAATCCGGAAGGTTCAACCCAGTTCTGTATCTGAAGAGAGGAGAAAAGATGTTGTTGATTATATTCAGAGATTAATCAGGAATAAGCTTGGTGCTGAGGTTGAAATATTTTCAGCTTCTATATATGTCTATTTTAAAGTTGATATCTACTTATTCATTTGATACATGTTTAAGTGTAATTCTATGCATATATCTTTTTTGTTGTTGCTTTAAGGATTTTTTTTGCATTTAGATATAGTTGTTACTGTTTTTCAGTTTGCTGTATTTTATATATTGGATATGGTGTTATACTTATTTGTAGCACAGAGCAGTTATGCCTTTTGATGCTAGCTATGCACGCTGTGAATTTGTTTATTGGTGATGCATGGAAATCTTTTCCCTAAAATGCAAGGATTGATTTTATGGTAAATTTTGTTTTGATCAATCCGATTTGTGTTAAATTAATGGTGAACGATATCCCAAGTGGGAGATTGTCCGTAAAAAGAGATAAAAGTAATGTTTTGGTGACGCGTGGTAAAGATATTAAGTAATGTGGGTGTTCGGTATTTAGAAAGTATTCATTTGTCGAGTCGAATCTAATATTTTAGAAGATGATCCATATACTTTGTCCACACGTCGTTGGTTTTGATGCGGGAAATGTAATCGAGATAATCAGGGTAGGATTTCATAAATATGATATCAAGTGGTTATTGAGGATTCTTCAATGTCAGTATAAATTTGTGGATAATTGTGTTTAGTACCCTTATCATTTTTCGTTAGTTGTATTGGTTGTATATAGAATGTTTTTAATTAACTGAAGTAATAATGATGTAGAATGTGCTATCTTAATATTTTATGAATCGGGAAGTCTTATGCTTTTTGTTGATGTAGGGCCGGAAATACACATTATGTGCAATAGGGTAATACTGCATATTTAACGTTCTTGGTTGATTGGTAAGTTTGCAGTTGTTTTTCAGCCTCTTAGACAGGTACATGGCAGCAGAACACTGAATGTGTTTACCTTGCAGTTTGTATTGCAGTTTGTTACAGCATTTTTTATTGGTGTTTCCTTGTATGTTATCTGTTTGCACTGAGCTGCACTATTAACCGTATGCTGCACGTTTTTTGGGCGATATTAGTTCTGTCCAATCTCCATGTAATTCTCACACCAATCTTACTCTTTATATTGTTGAATTAAAGGTTGAACTTATTTTCAGGTATTCCCATATGGATCCGTGCCATTGAAAACTTATCTTCCGGATGGAGACATTGATTTGACTGCCTTTGGTGGTCCAAAACCTGAAGATATGTTGGCTGATGAAATAAAATATATACTTGAAGAGGAAGGGAAGAAAATGCATGCGGAGTTTGTAGTAAAGGACGTCCAGCTTATTCGCGCTGAGGTATGAATTTCTGAACTTATGGGTAAAAATGCCTGCGCCAAACATGCTATATTAACCTGTAAAAATACTCTTTGCTTGACCATGCAGTGCTTTACCATATGTTGCTTGGATAACATGAATTGTCTTTTCGAATCTGTATAAATCACTTTTCCTTTACCATTGAAGTGAAAACATTTAGTTTTTTTACCATATATCTTGGGTGAAGTTTAGATACGAAATCAAGTTCCATTTTGTATCTTTCAAATTATACGTGCAAGTCTATGAATTATTTCGTAACTGATTGAGGCATGGCTCTTTTGATGCAGGTTAAGCTTGTAAAATGTATTGTCGAAAATATTATCGTTGATATATCCTTCAATCAACTTGGAGGCCTTTCTACTTTATGCTTTCTCGAGCAGGTATCTTATGTTCCAATTACCTTTTATTGTTGATTAGCACATGGTAATGTTCTAATGTTTAAACTTGATATATTTAAAATTTTGAATGCTGACAGTTGATATCCATTTGTATTTCAGGTTGATCGCCTGATTGGAAAAGATCATTTATTTAAGTACAGTATTATTCTGATCAAAGCGTGGTGTTATTATGAGAGCCGCATACTTGGTGCTCACCATGGTTTGATTTCGACATATGCTCTGGAGACATTAGTGTTGTACATTTTCCATAGGTTTCACTCATCCTTAGATGGGCCTTTAGCTGTGAGTGCTCCATACTACAATTCATTTTTTCAAATTGTATTTGACTAAATGAAACTAATAATCGAGATATTTGATTTCAGGTTCTACATAAGTTTTTGGACTACTTTAGCAATTTTGATTGGGATAACTATGGTATTAGCTTAAATGGCCCTGTGAGACTATCTTCTTTTCCAGCTATAGTCGGTGAGTAACTTTTTCTTGATTAAGGATCACATATTTTACGTAATTAAGATGTTTGGTTGACATTTAATCGGTTATTCTATTTTTCCTTTTGCAGCTGAGATGCCTGAAGATAGTGGGGATTTACTGCTGAGCAGTGATTTTTTAACTTCATGTGTTGCCAAGTTTTCGGTCCCTTCTAGAGTCGGGGACAATCCACGGGCGTTTCAGCTGAAGCATCTTAATATAGTTGATCCACTGAAAGAGACGAATAATCTTGGACGAAGTGTTAGTAAAGGTACAAGTTATTTTTGTTAGTCACTTGAATGGAAGAACGGTTACCATGTTAGAAAAAGAGTAAATTATATAGATATCCCATGCACGAAAACATATTACAATATCACCCCTGTATTTCAAGTTGTTTGGTCTAGGGGTGTCTTGGTCATTTGCAAAACTCAGAGGCTGTTCATATGATAACCCTTAAAAAAACATAACTTTTTACTTTACTGTTCTATACAGGAAACTTCTACCGAATACGCAGCGCTTTCTCTTATGGGGCTAGAAAACTTGGACGCATACTTTTGCAGCCCGAAGATTGTATTGCAAATGAGCTTCACATGTTTTTCTCAAGCACTATGTCGAGGCATGGAGGTGCAGAGAGGCCTGACGTTCCCAAGATTGATAACATATATGAATACCGAGATGAGTATCCTGTTTTTGGATCAGGTATAAATAAATTGCCCCATGATTTATTCAATGCAGACCTCGCCACATCTGTTCTTGGAGGCCTTACAATTGCTACTGATTCACCAAAAAGTCTTATTCCCATCTCTAAGCCCTGTTTTGCACCTCACACTAACGCGAAATTGCATAATGGAAGTATGAGCAATGGAGTTGGTGTAAGCCTCGACAAAATTGAGTTGATTGACAAAGATGAAAAGGATTTTTCTGGCTCTCCAAAATCGCCATCTGTTTCAGGAGATCAAAATCAGGGACACGAGTCTTTAAATTCCTTGTCAGATCTCACTGGGGATTACGAGAGTCATTTGCTATGCTTAGAGTATGGTCGATTGTGCTATTATTTTGCGTTAGACGTGCAAACACTGCACATGCCTCCGTCTCCATATCGAAAGAATAACCTCCTGCCAATGTCACGTTTTAAACAGAATGGGTATCATAACGGCTTCCATCCAAACCCGGCAATGATTGCCATGCATCATGCACTTATGCCAGGTGTACCGTTTGGATGGGAAGATGTAACAAAACCACGAGGAACGGGAACTTATTTTCCTAATATGGTATGCTACTTATGACTCCTTAACGGCTTTACCTACTACAAGTTAAATTTTGTTGATGACCATTTTGTTTTTCCTGTTCTCAGGGGCTAACTGAAACCCCACAAGGTTATAGGTCTTCGGCTATGAAAGGAAGTAATCATACACCATCAAGGACCCCACATAACAATGAGAGAAACATGATATTTTCAGACCAAAATATGTTAGACAACAGAAATCTGATGATTGGTTCTTCTGATGGCTACCAGATGTTTTCTCCTCGTGGAAATGGCATGATCATCCAACCAGAACTTGAGTTGGAAAAAAGCAGGCAACCGAAGCCTGTCTTGGCCTCCCCTAAAACACAAAACACAAAACCCGCGTTGAGCAAGGAGCAGGATAGGTAAAAATTTAAAAAAAAAAAAAAAAGTAAAAAAAAAAATCTCCAAATAAATATTTAAAATATAGACAGTGTTTGGTTGCTGATATTGCTGGTCTTCTGTTTGAGCGATTTCCCCTGCTCTGAAACATGTAGGAATTTGTTGAGATCTGCATACATTCTGAAAGATGAAGATGACTTTCCGCCATTGTCAGTATGAAAGACTCTCTGTTGGATCCTCGTTTAAGCCCGAGGTTTATGCCTATGAGGCTTTCTCAGCTATCTGTGACAGATACTAAACAATCTTGCTTCTTTTTTTCGATTGGTTTTAACTTTAAAGTTTTTTTTTTTTTTTTTTTCTGTACATGGTGGCAAGTTTTTTTTTTTTTTTTCATATAGGTACAATTTGAGCTTTTATATATGATGTGAAATTAGCTTTCGTGACCCAAAGTTTTGTATTTCAACGTTAATTATGTTGAGGATGCTTTAAGGAGAATCAATGTTCTCTTGTTGCAGGAATGACAGAGATTGTCATTGTTATGGTTGCTATATTATTCAGATTTTATACATGTCTGAACTTGTTAGCATGAAATGATGTATCATAGCCAGGTTTAATATTTTTGATTAATGCTAATATTGGAATGATTATATTGTAGTCACTAGAACGTTTTTAATGTCTGGTTCTAGTGTTTGTTTCTAAAAAAATGTGGTATTCTGGTGGTGAAAATTCAGGAAATGCCACTTGCAGCTTATGAAAATAGAAGATAGTGAAAATATTTTCTGATATTTTATTTATAATATTTTCCAATAGTAGTATAATAGAGTGGGTCCAGTTAAATTAATAGAGTCATTGAGAATTTATCAGGCTCCGTTTGTTTGTCAAGGGAATGGAATCAAAATAGGGAACATGATTCCCAAAAATCAAATAACATGTTTGGTATTTTTTATTTAATACTATGGAATGCAATCTAATTCCCAAAATGTGGGAATTATCCTCTCAAATAAGGGAATCACAATACCTTATTTATTGAGGTATTGTGATTCCCATATTCAAGGTAATCCTAAATACAATAATTTAATGACCTTACTACCCCTATATCAAATATAATACAAAATCAACAAAAATAAATATTTTTATGCATTTCATTTAAGTTATGATTTATTAAGAAATAGTTTCGTATTTTTAATTTATTTGAATATTTTTATTGTCAAAATATATCGGATTTCATTTTATTTTATATTTATTTATTGAATGAAATTGAAAAATTGTTATGTTATTTTTTGTGATAGTACTTTTGAAATGGTTGTTGGTCACATATGATTAAAATATTTTATCTATTAACAATAGTATGTTTCCGACTTAAAATAAATTATCAATGCATTGATATATGAAATATGTATCGATTTTTTAAAAGTCAAACAATATGTAAATAAATAATAAGCATGTTCAATTTAATTCTCATTTTTCTAAAAGAGGATAATGCAATTGAACTAAATTGATATATTATTTATTTTTTATTATTTAACCAAATTAAATATACATGTGTATATATACTTATGTGTATATATATATATAATATCAAATACTCTACTATGGTTGAAAATTTATAATTAAATTATACAAATATGATTTAAAATAAGGGTATTTATATCAAAGTATTTACTTTTAAATTTCATTCTTTATTATATGAGTTTGAACCAAACATAAAAAAAGGAAAAAAATATATATATCCTTACCCAATTTTTTTTGTACAAACCAAACACTATTAATGGAATCAGATTTCTAGTAATCAAATTACCAGAAATCTTATTCCCATTTCAGATTCCATTCCCTGTCAAACAAACGGAGCCTCAGTGTAATAGGGGTGCTTTGGAAGAATTTGAATATTTTAGAAGCTAAGAAGAAAAACTTTTTAATATTTTTGTGGTTAAACTTATTTATAATGTGATAATGATGTAAGGTGCATCTGCATAGAAATTTTATCAAAGTTGCGTCACGTCTTCAATTAGAAAATTTAAAAAAAAAATGACAAACCCTTCGCAATTGAAGTCAAATATCCTGTCATTTTCAATATATATTATTCTAATTAATTTCAATATATAGTTGGTTGTTCATTATTGATGGCCATTTTGGAAGTTGTAGGGGCTATGTATATAATAAATATATTGATTATCAAAGGAGTGGGTTGTTGTCATTATGACACAACATAGCAAACAATTTGCTATAAATAGTATTTATTATTACCATATTGTACTTGTTCTATCGTCTATATGATATATTTTGTACTGGTATATGTCGTGCTCTGGAAGTCTACTAGTAGAAAATTTCAATATATTTGGTTAATCCCCTCACTCCCAAATTTTACGTGAAATTTCCCCGAAATTGGATTAATTCAGCAAAGAAATAATTCAGGGGAACTGTTAAGAAATACAAATTTATTTAAATAAATAAAACTTGATAGCGTAACAAATTATAGTTATTCTGACTATGTCCACTTAAGTCAGCTCTTTTGTAAGCCAAGCCAAGCCATATTCAATCATATAAAATCCCATCAACCAATAAATTGGCCTACCTTTTCGTTTGAACAAACAGTTTTATCTCTAAATCTTTTCATTTTCCTTACAATTACAGCTTCCTGCCTGAAACAAATCTTTTTCCACCAAAATTTATAATTGGATCCTTGTGTTACCACTATATTCCTGGCCAGAGGTTTTTTAAATTCAAGAGCCACTTTTGTGATCATTTATTCTGAAAACCACTGATTTTTTATTCTTTACTATAGTCTATTTCAAAATTCAACAAAATACAACATGAACACATCTGATCATATTTTTTTCTTGAAAAGCAAATGAGTTCTCAGGAGTGCGAGTTTTCACGGGAAGTTGTGGGAATGTCTTGGATTGTTCTGAGGATTGATTACTCAAGGCTATTTTGGCAATTGTTCGGTGTTTTTTCATTCGAAAATTACAAAGGAAAACCTCGGATTTGCTAGTATCAGCAGCAAAAAATTGCAATTTTTAGTTTAGTTGAAGTGTGAGTTAAAACTATATAGTAGTAGCAGATAACGTATAATCTCAATCATGTATATGAGTCGGTTCGGGGAAACCATTGGTGGAGGGAAAATGGAGCAGTGCTATGTCGAAATGGATCCATCTGAACGATACGGACGAGTAAGTTTATAGACTTTTATGCTTTACTCTTGTATTAGTCCTCCTATAGTTATTTTCATCATGAATTATTTTATTGATTGTGTAATAGTCGATTTAGTATTTGTATTATCGATTTGTTACCTAAGAAAAATGAAAAGGGTATTTAGTTGTACAGTGATTAAGATAGCCTAGCCACTTTGGATACATGATTTCCAGAATATATACCTGCATATCACAGAAGCTTTACCTTTATATCTTCAAGAACTCTAGAAAAGTACTGTGGTTATTCTTTCTTAGAAAAGAGTTTTCAATTGAAAAGCAAGTTGACAAATATAAAATAATGGTTATTTGTCTTTTAGAAAATAATCTTGAACTCGTTATATATTTATATATACTTGCTTTCAGAAATCTCTTTTTTGCCAGTAACATATGGCAACATGCATATGTGATCAAATTAAGTGTTGATGAGCTTGCCTGTTGCAGTAGAATATTGAAAACAAATGACAAATTGTTCATGTGCATGACCCATGTTTTTTTAGTTGGTGAGAATTACATCAGCTGCATGTCACCAAGAGGACATATACTATATATATATATATATATAGAGTTTGACAAACAAATACAATAACAAGTTGTATCTCAAAGTTTCAGCTAACAAATATATTGGACTGGAGTTATGCATTTTTCTGGAAAATTTACCTTGGATTCAAAGAAAAAATTATTTCTATACTACTTTTTTGTAAATGGGTTTTCAATATTATTGCAATGCATGGAGCTGGAGTTTTGGTGAGAAAATTTAACAGGAAAGTGAAATGTATCAGAAAATGAAGCACATAGTACTTTCCTTACTTTGAAGTGAGAAAAAAACATTGTCCTTACTAAAGATTTTCTCATGTTATTGTTATTGTTATTTTCTCTACACTCCAAGATTAGATAGATTTATATCCACTCATGAACCAAGTTTCTGCCATTGTTGCAGTTTAAAGATGTTCTTGGCAAAGGAGCAATGAAGAGCGTGTATAAAGCATTTGACGAGGTTCTAGGAATAGAAGTAGCATGGAATCGTGTGAAACTTGATAGCACCTTTGAATCACCTAACGAGCTGCAAAGGCTTTTCTCTGAGGTCCACCTCCTCAAGACTCTCAATCACGACTCTATCATGAAATTCCATGCCTCCTGGATTGATGTTGATCGAAGAACTTTCAATTTCATCACTGAAATGTTTACATCCGGCACCTTAAGAGAGTAATATTATATTATGTCATACATTCATTATCCATCCAATTCATTTTTCCAATGTTATGGAAGAAAATCTTAAGCTAACTTTGATAAGATGTTTTACAGGTATCGGAAGAGGTACACACGAGTCAATATTCGAGCAATTAAGGATTGGGCCCGTCAAATTCTAAAGGGGTTGGATTATTTGCATTCTCATGATCCTCCAGTAATTCATCGTGATCTCAAGTGTGACAACATCTTTGTCAATGGCCATCTTGGCCAAGTTAAAATTGGTGATCTGGGGTTAGCAGCCATACTTAATGGATCACATCATGCCCACACTGTAATAGGTAAACTTTTCCGATTTTTCGTGTTTCTTTTTGCAGACATCAATCTATGATTTAACCAAAACTCGATCCATATTTCATTCTAATAAACAAAATGTTCAGGTACACCCGAGTTTATGGCACAAGAATTATATGAAGAGGACTATGATGAGCTTGTAGACATTTACTCCTTTGGAATGTGTGTTCTAGAGATGCTTACTTCCGAATATCCGTACAGCGAGTGCTCTAATCCTGCTCAAATATACAAGAAAGTTACCTCTGTAAGCTTGGACTTGATTAATAATCGTAAATTTTCCATTATAACAATCTGCAGAAGGTAAAATCTCATTCTTCTTGCCTTGTGAAATAGGGAAAGCTGCCAAAGGCATTTTACGAGATTGAGGATGTTGAAGCTCAGAGATTTGTGGGAAGATGCTTGGAGAAGGCTTCCAATAGGCCATCTGCTCGTGAACTTTTGATGGATCCCTTTCTTGCAGTCGAAGAGTTTGATGAATTGCCCACCACAAAAGTCTCATTTCCGAAGGCCGCTCTGAGTGGAGCCCACCAATCACCGTCACCATTGGAAGCCCCTCTGAGGAGCACGGACTTGACAATTACGGGCACTGTGGATTCAGAAACTGACACGATTGTTCTCAAAGTACAGATTTCAGATAAAAATGGTATCCCCAAGTATTTAACATTTGGTGCTCATTGAATTTCATTTACTTTTTGATGAAGTTTTTGTGGACTATGCTAATGGGAATGAATTTCAGGTCCTGCTGAATGCATCTCCTTCCCATTTGACATCACAAGCGATACTGCATTGGATGTTGCAACAGAAATGGTGAAGGAATTAGATATATATTTAAGGGATTGGATGCCATTTGAGATTGCTTATATGATCGATCAAGAGATTTCTGCTTTGGTCCCATCCTGGAAGTGTTCCACCTATCCTCAAATCCATCAGCAGCATAGTTTCAATTACGAGGATGAAGATGATAATGACGATAATAACCCCCACCACCCGTTCTATTCTGCCTCCTCCCTTTCTTCCTCCCAGGCTTCCCTGCCAAGTCTTTTCTCCTTCCAAGAAGCCCAATCTCACCAAGGAAATTCACTTCATCATTGGCTTCAAGGCAAGCCCATTTCAGTAATTTCAAGTCAATAAAGTACTTTTAGTTTCAGTTTTGTTAATAACTCATAAAAACACGATATATTTTCATGCAGAGGAGGCAAGAGTTCATGATGATGCCAGTTCTCAAAGCTCATCCTGCTCCGAAAGCTACTCCAATCTAAAGTATTCCTTCAAAAATGAAGACGATGAATTTAAATCAAACAGTAAAAAGGAATCAAAAGGTGGTTCAAAGACTAATAAATGGTCAAGGTTTGGCCCTGAAGGGAGCAAGGGAAAAAATGGCAATACAGTGGATTATAGCTCAAAACACCAGCAGAAAATGGTGAGGACTGGATCAATGGTGGACTTGCATAGCCAATTGTTGCATCGATCATTTGTGGAGGAGGTAAATAAGCGGCGTTTGTTCAAGACTGTTGGAGCAGTTGAGGATATTGGCTATCAACAGCCTGCTGGTTTTTCTAGTGGTAAAACGATTACTGGTGTTTTTCCAGGAAAATCGAGCTCCAAACGTGGGATAAGAGGGTTTAAATGGTGAGGTTTTCACCAAGAATCACATGCTTCAAAGTTCCATGTTCTCTTTTGTGTTCGCTTATTTGGTGTGTAATATGAAAAGTTTGAAGGTTTTTTTTCTCTACTTTGCTAGGCTGCAATGTTGAGACACACTAAAGTGATATGGTGTATTCGTGTTAATGTAATAAAGATTCGCTTTTAGAATGCTATGATTTTATGTGTGAGTTACACTTAAAATTAGTCTAACATCTTGCATTCTTGTTAAGGATAAAATGAGAGTGTTTGCTACTCCATTTCTTAAAACAAGCTAGCAATGACTTTAAAAATTTGTTACAATTTGTTATATATATATACATTTCTGTTGTGATGGATTAATCGAACAATCAAAGAAAGAACTGAAAACGTAAATAAGAGACACAAAATTTACGTGGTTCACCAACGTTGTGTTGGCTACATCCACGGGCAGAGGAAGAACGAGTTTTATTAGAGGCTAGTTTTTCAGATTACAGAGTTACAGAATCACCTGCGAACAAGTCTATTTATAATACTAACAGACTAATCTAACTTGGGCTCAGCCCATCACGTATCTGCAGGCCCAAATCTGAGTTCCATTAGTCAGCGAGACCCCCGACTAACTCTGCGAAGCGCACTATAGTCGATTCAAGGCACTTCTTTAACAATTTCAAAATAAAATATCGTTGATATAATAATAAAGCTTAAATTGATATATGCTCAATTTTATATAGTCAACAGTTCAAAAAATGTTCGCTTCAAGAAACTAATCAAATAGATCGAAAACATGCTTTTTATTTTTTATCATATTCAAAATCGTGATAAAAGATTTGAAGCCAGATAAATAAGTCAAGATTTATAAACAAAAGACGTGCTTACTACCACCCATATTACTACTACTACTACGTGCACCCCATGCACTTTAAACCTCTCACAACTTATTTGATCCCCCCCAAACCCAATCTTTTCATCTCCCATGGAGAATAAAAACCAATCAGCGGCGCCACCGCCCACTCCTATCGCCACCGGAAAAGGCTCTCGCTCCGCTGCCGATTGGAAACTTTCAGAATACATCGATAAATCCATACGAATCCCCAAAATAAAACTTCCTCAACGCGTCAATCGGTTCAACCCAGATGAAATTAATTATGAATCGATTTTACTTAGGGAAAATGATTCAGTAGGAAAATTGTTGAGATCGGCTAGACAATATGGAGTCTTTCGGATTGTTGAACATGGAATTTCGAGTGAGGAGCTGAGATTTGGGTTGGGTAATAGCGAGCGGATTTTTGGGCTAACGATTGAGTGCTGTACAAGCTATGGAGATCATGAGAAGCTTGTTTGGCGTGGCCATGATGATCTCAGCATTGTGGAAGAGGTTAGTGGTCTCATCGGCGATCAGAATTTTCAGATTTTCCGGTGAGTTTTTTCGAGTTTTCTGTTTTCAGCTCTTATTATTATATGGGCCTATAAAGCAAAATAAGTTTTGAGAATTTCGGAGAAAATAATTGGGCCAATTATTGGCCCAAAACTATATCTTGGGCTTGAAGTCTAGAGCTATATACTAAAATCAGCCATGTCACGTTATCAATTAAAATTACTATTAAGGAGAATTGCAATTTTAGACTTACAGGATAGGATAGGTGCCAAAAAATAATTAATTAATAAACTAAATCATAATTAATTGAATGCAGCCAAAAAATGGAGAACGTAGCAAATCAGCTGGAAGTAATAGCAGAAGAATTGGTTAAGGTGATAACTGAAAATGGAAGAAAGCAATCTGAGGAGCCGATTCAATTAGGAGAGTCCACGTTAAGCATTTACAGGTACCATAGAGCTAACATCAACGATCGAATTTCATCTGTAATTGAAGAAAGAAGCCAAGAATCAGGTCCATATGCTTTAAGCCTCCATCTTTTGCTGGAGTCTGGTGAATTTTGTCTACAACCAGGTCGAGGGAATTTATCGTTCGACACGAGCTCAGAGATCATTGTTGTGACAATTGGGAAGGAGCTTCAGGTGAGGCTAATTATGAGCTCGATAGAGATATTAAATATTTTTAAGAATTTTTGAAGAGATCAAGTTTTATAATGCAGGAATGGAGCCTTGGAGAATTCAAATCTGCTCAAGGGAAATTAATGTTTAAGCCTTTTCTTCATACAAACAAACCATCATTTTCCATTGAACAAAGGTGGTCCACTTCGAATTTTCAAAGTGTTATGGTTGAATCAAACAAGATTATATCCGTGGCTGATCAGGTTCTAATTCTACTACTTGTAATTCTTTTGTACAATTCTTTTGTGTATATATTTTCTTGATCATATCTATTGCTGATCAAGTTATACGTATGTGTGTGTGTATATATATATATATCTATTTCATGAAATTGTGTGAGATTGTTGAACATGAAACTAAGAGGCTTGCTACCATGTATTGCTTGATATTACCACATATTTTTCTTGTGGGCACTTAGCAGAATTATAAGCAATAAAATTTCCAATTATTGTCTTAATTTATAATTTATGCTTTTTTTTTATCACTTTTTCCTTTTCCACTAAGGACAGGAGCAGTCTAATCATAAACAAGAAAGTTTGTTTTGTGTGGCGATTAGTGCTTAATTATTAATCAATCTTTGATCATTCTGTTGGCAGCGCAAATGAATTAAAAGCTGTTAGCAGTACAAATTACTAATTAATCGCATTCATAGTAGTTGAATAGGGTCCCATCAATCAATCTTTCATTTCTTTCAGTGATTTACTTTGGCACGATATGATATTATTGTATAAACACACTGTCTACATAGTCCAATAGGCACAACTTTTAACTAATGGTATTGATAGGTAATGGATTTTTTAGTCAGAATAATATATTTTTCATAAAAGAATCTCAAATAATATAATTTGACAATAAGAAAATTATAATTTTAAATTGGCAAGTGGAAGGGATGGAAAGATGACAAATTTGTTAACTTACCTTTCGTGTAAATTCAGTCAAAGATCGATCAATATTTCCATTTCATGTATAAAATAGATCACAATAGAAACGTTGAGAATAATTAATTAAAAATGTCGTTTTACAAAGATCTTAGAGCAAAAAAGAGAAGAAATCTAACTAACATGAAATTCAAGTGGCATGATGTTAAATATATTAATTAAATGGATTTGGTATATATTTTTGTGATGGTTATTGATTCCACTTTACAGTGCAAAAGTATTTATCTCCATGCTGATGAAAAAAAAAAGAGTTAATTAGTTGAATGGTCGTCATCAATACCCCCACAAAAATCTAATGACACAACCCACAAGATTTTGTACTTTTAAATATTAACCATAACATTCGCAGTACGTTACACTTTCGGAAGATCATTTAACAGATAACCCTATAAGTATTAATTATTTATTTGTTTTTTTTGATGACAAGGGAACCCGCAGCCGCTACCGTTAGGTGCGCACTGGGTAAACCCCGCTCTTGTGTAATAGCCTGCAAACCACACAAGAGAGGTAAACCAGCCTAGGTTGCCCATAGCTGACAGGCTCACAGTAGAGAAGGCAAATAGGCATTCCCTCATCAGGATTCGAACTCGTGACCAAAGCCACAACATTCACATGCCCTTACCAACTCTACCAGGGGTTGCCCCCAATTATTTATTTGTTTGTTTTTATTAAATGGTGTCAAAGTGAGAGCTTTTCTAAGTGGGCAGGGACCATATTTGGCAGCAAAGCTCTCTCTCCTAAGATTTTAATTAATACAACTGCATTCTTAATTATGTTAGGACATCTTAGCTAGTTTAATCACCATAATGGACTGGTAAATTTGAATATTTAGATAGATTTACCAGTTCATGATATCTAAAGTAAACCATTAGTGAAAAGCAAAAAATGATTGTGACAAAAAAGATGGTAATTAAATAGTGAAGAGATATAAAGAAGATCTGCATTGTTGTTTGTAGTGAGTGAGCAAAAAATAAAGGCAAAGGTGAGGTAATTAGGTAAATTAATTAAATTGAGACGAAAAGTATATATGGACAAAGGAGCTGATGATGAAGACATTAATTAGCACATGAACAAACAATATTTGTTTAATACTGCGGCGCTCGTGTGCAAAGACTACTAGCTACATAATATTCAATCCACCTGCTCTATATTTATTACATATAACTCTTGGCAGGCAAAAAGACTATATGTGTATATAAAACACTCTAAAAGATGTTGATTAATTAAAAGGATTTTGGACTCTCTTTTTTATCGTTTAAATATGAAGTCTTGAAAAAAATTTAGAGACCAAAACAAAAGTTATTAAATGTGCGGTAAGAGGAGTTATGAACGAGCAAATTAAACCCAGATTCTACGCATCATGTCGTGTCCGGATCTTGTCATATTAAATCTTTGTTTTGACTAATTACTATATATATATATATATATATATATTCCACCTTCTGCTCATAAATTATAAACTCAATCACTCCGCCGACAGTCAACATAATCAATTCCCACCGTTTTTTTCATTTCTTGATTCCACATATATTAGGTACAATGAGTAATTTAAATAAATGTACCATTTTTTAAAGTCAATTTTACTACTAATATATACATATAAGTATATTTACAGCAATAACATACGATGTACTACAAGACAAATTAAATGCATTGTGTAGGGATGAGAATAAAACATGTGGAAAATAGAAAAAATAAGATAAAAATTAGAAATATATTGGTCAGAGTGGAAGATGTAAAAAGTATTTTTGTCCGAAAAATGTCTAAATGAAGTAAAGTCTCAATCATCATTCACCAGTACATCTGCAACTTACACTGCAGATCCCCCATATCAAAATCCAACAATTTAAACATTTATAGAAACTAAAAGCATGCGAGTTCGTGCTGCTTTTTTCCACTAATAATAATTCAAATTACTAATGGTGAAGATATTATATATATATATATATAAGCATATCAGCTTTTCCGACAAAGTGTATCGTATCAAAATGTATCAAGCTTAAAGTTATTTGAATTGTCCCTGAAAGATATGACAACAAAAAAGTGTTTGCCCTTTTGAAATAAAATCTCAACTTTAAAGACTAGTGTAATATTAATACTTAAAGGACCAAAATGATATAAATTATGATTATGTAACTATATATTAAAATCATTAATCTTAAATAAATCTGATCAATAATTCATTAAGTTGTTATATGACGATCACACACACCTAATTGCACAGTAGAAGCGATTTGAAAATGTTAATTGTACAACTTTTTAGTAACTCGAAAGCACACTTTTGCTTTAGATAAAGATGTACCACAAAGTCCACAAAGCTTGTAATTGCATGAATTTGACTTTTATCGTCCACAGAAAATTTAAATGTCTTTTATATATATATATATATTGTTTTTGACAAGCTGTATAATCAGTTAAATTTGAATATTGCACGGCCTTACTGTCATCATAAAATTGCTTAAAGGTTTCAGCTTTAACACACAATTTTTGGCCTTTTAAATTCATCATACAAACATGGCAGTAAAAAGCTGAAGATAGTACCCATAGAAACATTGCTTAACTTTGAGGACGTGTTGAAACTGGAATTTGTACTAAAAGTATATCTTCTTTTTATACATCGACTTTAAATTAAAACTTTAGTTAGTAATATGTAAATTCGTTTTTCTAAATAGATTTCATTAGGTAATATGTCACTTGTCACTATAATCTTTATACTTGAAGAATTCTGATATGTTTCATATGAATTTCACAAAATAATTGAATTACACTTGTTATGTAATTTGTTACTTAATTTGTTAAATACATTTGAGTTTGATCAAATCGAGAGCATAATTCACTTTTTGAAATATGCTTGCACAAGCGGGACAAAACTTCCTGCTATTGAATTAATATTTAATTCATGATCAAAAACCTTTTTGCTCAATAATAAAAATAAAAAGTCACCTAGCTAATTATTATGGCACTCCTTGGCATTTTGGAATATATGCTAAAATACAAGTTACCTCACCTTTATTAAGTTTTTGCGGTCTTTCTCTTATTCATTTTTAATTACACTAAACCTGGAGAAAAAAATGTTATTAATTACTAAACACATTAATAACGAAATAAGCAAGTCTATCAATATTTGGTAAAATTCATTTAATTTTGCAATAGATTGATGAGGAAGTACACATAATATATTAATTCTCCCTCTCTCTTAGACAACACTCTAGCATTTGACTAAATTAGAAGTACTTCCATCATGTTGTCTGTTAATTTTTTCCAACTTCTAGAAATTATTTATATATCTAGATAAATACATAGAAAATAGAAAAACAAACAAAATAAATAAAAATTAGTTTAGGCGAACATGAACATAATCAAACCAAATTTGCTTGAACACATTGATGATGAGATCATGATATTCATCAGAATTCAAAGACAGATAGCAGGCCAGAAGCTCTTCCAAATCTTTAGACGCCTTCAAATTATTCTCTACGATCATCTGCACCATAGATTCCCTGAAGTCCCTGCGTGGATCCTTGGACGATTTCATCACCGCAAAGCTCTCCGAAACGCTGCGGCGTTTTGGTAACGGGCTAGAAATCTTGCCGCCCTGAACCCGCCGGTTCGCAATCCGCGGTGAATTCGTACGGAGCTTCACGCCTTGAGTCGACAACCGCCTCGCAGGACTTGCAGTTGAAACGCTGCGTTTTGTGGGACTTAGAAAGTCCTCCTTTACAACCTTAACGGATAAGGATCCATACGCGTTTGTCTCAGAGAATTCAGCTGATGTTCTATGAATCTTGGTCGGGTCGCGTTGGTTCGTCGCCTGTGACGAAAGATGACACATATCAGTACTTACCTGTTTCTTCTTCGTGATGATTGGAGGAAGACGGTCGAGGTTATCGTCGTCGATGACGTTGAAAACGATGTCGTTTTGCATCCCGCATTTACATGGGTTTGTACTTACAGGCATGGTGCCGACTGATGCATCAGTTCGGTCGGAGCCGTACTGTGGGACAACGGAATCGTGGTCAGAAGATGACGACGACGTCGTTTGGTCAAGACTGGGAGAACCCGCCCTGACGGATTCGAGGGAAGCGCGGCAGCTGCAACTGGCGGAGATCGAAGTCGAAACGAGCCTAGGTGGCGTCTGGTTTTTCTTTGTGCTTCTTCTTCTTCTTCTTCTTCTGGATGATATTCTTGGTGGTTCAGTTTTGGTGGGTGAATTGGTTAGGTCCCTGGTGAAATAATAAGATTTTCTTTGGTCTGACATGTGGGGTTGGCTTGTAATTTTGGAAAGATCATTTGTTGCTGCAAGTGATGAAGATGATGATGATAATGATAATGATAATGAAAGGGATGATGTATCCTTTTTGTGTTGATTTCTAGGCTTGTTCATGTCTTTGAGCTTGTAAAACCAGGCATTTGGTATCATGTTTGATAATCTGAACTTGTGATTTCCCATCACTCAAAATTTATGAGAGATAAAATGGAAGAAGAAGAAGAGACTTTTGGGGAGTGAGTGAATGAGTGTGTGAATATTATGTTTGATAAATTATAAATATATAGAGAGGTGGGACTATAATTATGGGGTGGGGTCCACACCAATGAAGAAAATTGCGTCAAGAATGCAAATTAAAATTGAAGTAGAGGGTAGGGGCACTTGGATTTATGGCTTTTTAAAAGCCATGTATATCATTGTCCTACTCGAATTGTATTGAAATTTTTATTATTAAAAGATACTATATGTTTTGGCATTTATGAATACCGGATCTAAGTCTTGGTAGGTTATTGACTTTAATATCTCATCATATTAATATGGTCTGGTACCATACAATGTATATAAGTGATTACCTTGACATTATTTTTATATAATTCACAAAAACCAATTTCTCTATTTTAACACAGTATTTGCTTCTTACTTTCTAAATTTATTTAGAACTTTTAACCTCTGAAACAGAATTATTTCTCTTTATTTAATCATACGTGTATTTGTAAATAAATCTCTATCGAAGAGAGATCGTGTGCAATCTTCTTACTACAATTGTATACAAATTTAATAAAGAGGAGCACGTGCATGTCAAATTAGAAATTTACATTTGAAAAGCCGATTTGAGCAAGACAAAGACTGGTTCAGATAACAATGTATTTATGAGACTTATTGGTAATTCTATCTAAGAAGCCTAAGATTCAGGTTCTTGTAGGGGCTCCTACATTATATGCATAGCTGATAGGGTTATTTGTAGCTATGTCAGAATTGTACTACATTCAGGGGAAATTCTATCCCGGACCCTGCCCAATGGAGCCGGTCCGGGATAGCCACACATTTAGGGTGGGGTGGGTGTTAAAATACAACACCCACCCCTACAAATGTGTGGTCCCCACACTAAATGTGTGGCTATCCCGGACCGGCTCTATTGGGCAGGGTCCGGGATAGAATTTCCCCTACATTCAGAGCATAAATGATTCATAATGGATCAGAATGAGTTGGTCTTTTCATATTTCGTTCATTCATTCCAACATGATTATGGTAATTACTGTAGTCATTCCATTCATGATATGGTTAATCTATTTCAATTTTCAAGTCATTTTTTTTAGTTTACTAGTAAATAACACGTTCGTTGAACGTGAAACATATGATCTCGATAATAATTATATTAATAAGTATTGTTCAAATTCAAAATATTTTCTATAATAACTTAATTAAATGAGTTTTTCATTAATAAATCATAATTGTTAAAAGGTTAAATTCTAATTGAATGAAATGTTAAATCCAATGTTTCGAAACCCAACCCAGTCATCGAACTGGAAAATTGACCGGGTCACGGGTCACTGGTTCAACCATCGGGTCAACACCGGTTGAACCAGTGATGTCATAATTATGCAATAAATATTAAATAAAATACTAAAATTTATTATAAAATTTGAAAACATAAAAAATAGGTATTTTTCTGTATTCAAAATCATTTTAGTACATATATTTATATCAAAATGATGAAAAAAAGAGAAAAAAATTTTAGTAAACAAATAAAATTATGTTCAAGTGATATAATTTTCGAATTCATGGAACAAAACATCAAATATACATCACATATGACATATTTGCTATATCATTGTATAATAAAACCAACAATTTTGAAAAAAAAATAACTTAAAAGAGCTCTAATAATTTGCAAACCAACAAAAACTAAAACGAAAAATACTTGAGTTTTACCAATAATATACTTTGATTAATTTGATTTGTCCGAAAAAAAGGTTTTCGAGAACTTCATGTTGGAGTAGCAAAATAATAGAATGAGATTTGGAAGGGTGTGATTTTTTTGGGAAAAAATTAAGTTTTAAGTTCGAATTTTGAAATTTATAAAAACCGAGCGATTCAATTGACCCGAAACCGGTTTTACCGAGTCACCGGTCCGACCGGTGGGTCGAACGGTTTTGAGGCAAATTGACCGGGTTTGAGCCAAAAACGGTTTTGTGGGTCTGACCGTTTCGTTTTAAGGATCGGTTCCGGGTCAAACCGATTGAACCGGCCGGTCGGGTCTGGATTTCAAATTATTGGTTAAATCAACGTCAAAAATATATAAATAATATTACCAAATAAATTCTTATTGCATTTCATGAAATTTGTTTTTCAATTTCAATGGATCATAAATTGTTTGTATATCGGGAAAGCTCTTCATTATTGTTCAAAATTTGAATAATTAGGTAGAATTTTGTGTTTTATGTTTTATTTTTCTATTATTTTAATTCAAATGATTCATTATGGTTCAAAATTGGATAATTAAAATATATAACTCATACAAACCACATAAATAAATCTGCAAATTCTTATTAATTGGTTGTTACTACAAATAAATTGAAAAGGTCATAACTGAAGTTTGATAATCAATGTTGCACATATATTCATAAAAAAGACTTAGCATAATATCATATCGGTGATATACTTCCTAAATACAGTATCTGGGATAGTTTAAAAATGTCTGAAAATATAAAAAGGGGAATTTTTTTGGATACCATATTTGATAAAAAAAAATTGAAGCATTTCACCTCGCCTTGGGTACCATTAGTAATTTTCATTTTTATTATTATATAATACTTTTTTGGATAAAATACAAAAAGAGATATATTTTCTTTCTTTTGTTAAAACTTAAACATAAAAGTCAAATGTCAATGAATCTGTTTGATAATTTTTTTCATTCTTATAAATAGACACATCCCAAAACTTTAAGCTCCACTTCATTTTGAATCTATAATCAAATATACTAAAAAGAAGACTCAGTGCAGTATCATATTCATATGGGTGACATTCCCGTTTTCGCTATGTATACTCTTGCTTCTTGTATTTGGATAGTTTTTATAATGTCGATAAAATAAGAAATGATATTTTTTGGATACAGTATCAGACATAAACTTTGAAGTATTCGACATGTATTGATACCTGACATAGTATTTATTTTTTATCATTTTAAAAACATTTTGGGCTATAATAGAAATAGAGATAATATTTTATTTCCTTTGTTAAAACTTAAATATAAAAGTTGAACATATGATAAAGAAATTCAAATAATTTGATAAAATTTTGTTTAATGTCAATGAATATGTTAACTACTCTTTATTAAAATATTATACATTTATATAAATAGATATATGATATATCCTTAGTGTATCATATCCCAATTTTTTGAAAAAATTGTGTTTGAACAAAAGTTGCACATAACCTGTAAAGCACACACTACAAAAAATCACGTTGTATGGTGTCGGATACTCTTCGGAATAGAATCAGCTCCAACACGTTGTTGGACATGGCTGATCCGTGTTCTTAATAAAAATAAACTAAAAAAATACTGACACGTGTCGGGCATGGTCGTGTCCGAAACGTTTAGGACATGGGTGTCCACCTTTTTTAAATAAAATTAAATCTTTTGGTTAAAAATATAAAACACAAAATTATAGAAACGTTAAAGTAAAATCTTTTTTGTATTTTATCAAAAACATTACTCCATAATATATGAAAGATGAGACCAAATGTGAGATGTGGATAGAGATGCTTCTGAGTCGAGTAATGACGTTGAAGTTTTAGAGATCGTAAATGTCACTCTTGATGAACCGGATTTGGATCATGACTACTTTGTCCATGAAGTTCGTATATGCAATGTCTTAATGATTATGATATTTGACCAAACATAGAATAGCAAACAATTATTTCCATTATTTGTATGATGATTAATGTTTGACTGTTTAATTTTAAAACTAAATTAAAAAATTCATAAAGAATGAGATAAATTTTTAAAGTTTAATATTCCCCTTTATTATCTATATCACTTTCATTCTTATTTTGCAATGTTTTTCTTTTCTAAATCTTCATCTTTTTTGTTTATGTTTCATTTTTCGGTGATTTATTGATTTTTCTTGAAAATGTGAAACATTTTGGTTGTGATTTGTGTAGGGGTGGCAATTGGGCGGGTTGGGTTGGTTTTTGATCGGTTCTAACGGTTTTGTTCTAATATGAGTTGAGTTCTTAAAAGGTTTTTAAGAATGAACCAACTCAACCCAAAAGGGAACCAAAATCAACCCGAAAGGAAATCAAGCCCAGCCCACTCAATACCTTACATTTTGTTCGTATTGACAAGCAAGCGATTTGGGCCTAAGTTGAGATTAGTTGGATTCAACTTGGACCCAATTAGGAACTAAATAAAATTTTCCTAGGAACCAATTCAACTCAAATTGGGTTGGAACCGTGGTTCCGGATCCATTTTGTCACCCCTAGATTTGTGTTTGTGTCTATCACAATCACGAAAAGCATGGTATTTTTTTCTATAATTCAAAACTTCAAAGTTATTAATCTTTCATGTAATTATCTTGCTAAAAATAAATGGGCTATTGCACTAAGTATTATAAACTAAACAATATTTTTTTGTCATTTGTGACAAAGAATAGTAACAATAATGACATGTAATGCATATTAGCCTTCTCTATTGTGAGTCTGTCAGCTATAGGCAACCTAAACTGGTCAAACTCTCTTGTACGGTTTGCAGGCTATTACAAAAAAGTGAGGTTTACCCAGTGCGCACCTAATGGTAGCGGCTGCAGGTTTCCTTTGTCATCCAAAAAATAATGACAATAAAGATCATAATATTATTTTTAATAAATAAATATGAGTACTCTTGTAGTATTAATAGGAGGTCACTTAGCCAACACATGTTGGCTCAGTTGGTAAGGACGGGCCACTTCCCCTCAGAAGGTTGTGTGTTCGATTCTCGCTGCCGACGTGAGGGCTGTGTTGGTGGGTGATCTGTAAGTACCTCTGTAAGTGGCCTTTGGTCCCGGAGGCATGCCCTGACCCTGGTAGGCGACCGGAGCCGACACCTACCTAAACTTTTTGTAACCAAAAAAAAAAAATAGGAGGTCACTTTTAATACGAACAGTTGATGATTTAATTATTGTTAATTCTACATAAGTATGTGGATTTATTACACATATAAATCACATAAAAGAACTTATACTAACATAATTTTATTTGACAAGGAATTGATCTTTTTTTTTTCCTTACTTATGAAATATTTTACTATGCTATGCCTATAACACACATAGTTTTTGTGATTTATAAAAATATGAATTAAAAATAATACCTAGTTAGTAAAATAAGCATTCTTTATGGTATGCTAACTTCGCAATAAATGTCAATATGTTCACATACGTACGTGAACTTTAAAAGTAAATTTCAAAATATTTTTGATATATTTTAGGTATAGTTAGATATAATCCTAATATAGTCCTATGTATTACACTATTTTATGGCAAAAGATTAATATTATAACTCACATAAATTTTAATATTCTTAGTTTTACAAATATCATTGTAGAGTTCTTATGTACTTATACTTTTTATTCTTGCAGATATCTATAACTTATTTTCATTACGTGTCTTTGTGTGTAGTGCCTCGTCTCACGTGTCACGTGTTTGTGCATCATAGCACATAACTAAAAAAGACTTAGTGCAGTATCGAATTGGTGTCTTAACCATGTCCGTTAGCTATACTCTTAAATGATGTATTTGGGTTAGTTTTAGAATGTCTGAAAAATGTTACATTAACCCCTCAACTAATTATCGTTAGTCGAACGTTGCAAAAATTATGCACTAATAATACCACTCTCGTTTAAAAAAAAAGACAATTTTAGAAAAGTTAATCAATTTGACTACTCATTTTATTTAATGTCATTACATAGGTTAGTACGCTTAATTTGTACACATAGTAGACGCTTCCTCTTATAATAAAATTATGCATTCACCCATTCGACTATCTATTTTACTTTATTCCTAACTTTCTCATTATGTATTTACCACATTATATTTTTTGCTTCTTTTTTTGTTATAACCATATATATTTATTTAGGCTCCGTTTGTCAAGGGAATGTAATCAAAATAGGGAATATGATTCCCAAAAATCAAATAACCTTGTTTGGTATTTTTTATTTGATATGACATGCAATCTAATTCCCAAAATATGGGAATTATCATCTCAAATAAGGGAATCACAATACCTTATTTATTGAGGTAATGTGATTACCATATCAAGATAATCATAAATACAATATTTTAATGCCTTACTACCCCTATATCAAATATAATACAAAATCAACAAAAATAGTTATTTATTTTTTTCATTTCATTTAAGTTATTATTTATGAAGAAATAGTTTCCTATTTTTAATATTTGTATTGTCAAAATAGATCGTAATTTCATTTTATTTTATATTTATTTATTGAATGAAATTGAAAAATTGCTATATTCTTTTTGTGATAGTGCTTTTGAAATGGTTGTTGGTCACATATGATTAATATATTTTATTTATTAACAATAATATATTTTCGACTTAAAATAATTATCAAATCATTGGTATATGAAAAATTCATATATGTATCAATTTTTTTAAAAGTCAAACAATATGTAAACAAAAAATAAGGATGTTAAATTTAATTATCATTTTTTTAAAAGAGGATAATGCAATTGAACCAAATTGATATCTTATTTATTTTTTATTATTTAACCAAATTAAATATATATGTGTATATACACTTATGTATATATATAATATCAAATATTCTACTATGGTTGAAAGTTTATAATTAGATTATACAAATATGGTGTAAAATAAGGGTATTTAAATCAAAGTTTTTAATTTAGATTCCATTCTTTTATTATATGTGTTTGAACCAAACATAAAAAATGAAAATATATATATCCTTACCCAATTCCAATTTCTTGTAGACAATCAAATACTATTAATGGAATTAGATTTTTAGTAATCAAATTCCTACAAATCTTATTCCCATTTTAGATTTCATTCTCTGTCAAACAAACGAAACCTTATTTTTTTATTAACTTTTCTCAACTTAGTAAATGGAATCATCTGTTTTGACAACTTTATTAATTTAGATTTATATGCATTGAATTATGATATTGCCCATAATATTAATCAAAATTTGATATTTGTTTTTATTTTTGAAAAGATTGTGTTGATTAAAATAGTATTGGAGTTCGTTTGTCGTCCAATACTGGACCAAAAATAGAAATTACACGTTTGATTTTCTTAATTATTAGAAAAAACATTTATTTTCTTATCTTTTTTTTATTATAAAACTGTTTCATAAAAGGGAGATAAATATATAAGTTTACTTAGATAGGTTGCTAAGGAATATATATATATATATATATATATATATATATATATATATATATATATAATATGTTCATATACAATCATATTAATTTGGGTGGACAGTTTGAATAAAAACAAAGAAAAAGTTGTTATAATGGTAATATAATAATAATATATATATATAGATTATTTATTTAAAATCAAGTTGTTACAAATATATTAAGAAGAATTATTTTTATATTCTTTTTCCTTTAATTTAATTAATAAATTATAATTAGGCTAAACCTTGTGGAATTGATCTGCCATGAGCATATTAGTTTTATATTGTTTTTTCTTTAATTTAATTAATAAATTATAATTACCCTAAACCTTATGGAATTGATCTGCCGTGAGCATATTAGTTTTATATTGTTTTTCCTTTAATTTAATTAATAAATTATAGTAACCTAAACTTAATAGAATTCTATCAAATTGTCTATATGCACCATCATAACTTGTAGAGTCCTAATTAAATTATATATCTTATTATTGGACTTTTTTACCATTAAAAAGTTAAATCTATAGGAATATTTTAGGTACTTCAAAAATGTAAAAAAACAACTCGTACTTTTATAATAGGTATAGATATGCCCGATTGATGTTTATTTTTTTATTTTTCATTTTTTTATCACGTAAATGTGTGATGTGATGTGTTTTTAATTAAGGAATAAATTTTTTTTTGGTGAGAAAATTGTAGAATTTATTTTATTTTATTAGATAATTTTGACAGATTTAAGTTAAATCAAGTCATCAAAAATATGTAAAGTTAATTTTATTTCAAAAGTTACGTGGTTTTGAATCATTCAGTGATTTCCTTAGACAAATGTTAAGATATGTCAAACAAATATATGTATAATGAAAATAATTTTAATAATTTTAAACCGTAATATCTCATTTTGGAACTTATATGCATGTGATGTGACAAAATCTTGAAGCGAATCCAAAAGAAAGTAAAAGTTACAAGTTTTAATACGTCTATTCATAAGGTCCCAAAATTTTGACGTGAAATTGAAAATGTACAAAAGAATGATTGAAAGCTAAAGCCCATAAAAATGACTGATCATTTCCTTCAATTTTATCCGACAAAAAATGGTTGGACAACAAATGAGGAACGACATCACAAGTTTCGTACCAAAACCAAATTCAACCCATTTAATATATGTAACCAAAAATAGTTTGGTTAAATGTAATTAAATATGATGTGCCAACACCATATTCTGGAATTATGTGTTTCGCCCTGAATGTATGGTCCCCTTGCTATCCAATTTCTCAATATTATTATCAAAATGATTTAGCTTATTTGCAATAAATAAATGGCCTTGTATCGTGTATTTTATGAATATTTGTTGAATTTCATTTGGTGATGGATTGTGAAATCCATCAATAGATCGAGTGACGGAAAAGATCAAATGCTAGAAAGTAGTAAGGATTAACAGAGTCAAAGTGAAACAAGGCCTAGTAGGCTAGCCCTCTCTCTGGGCTCAACTTGCTTAGAATGAGAAGGCCCAGATACGTGTGGGCTAACGTTTGTGCTCTATTTAGAATTGGGCCTAATACTTTAGTCCACATTCACAATTCTTGGAACTATATCAAATAAATAGGGATTTAAATTCTCCAACGAGGGTCTTATCCAATTTATTCACTATTGTTGTGATTTGTATTCTCTACGGATAAGATTAAGACATAATCATTGTGATTGCAATTCGCAAGTGCAAAGAAGACAAAGTAAAAGTCTGAGATTTTTGTTTAAAACTGAAACTCCTTGATATGGACGTCATATCTTCCATATAATATTATCATATACGTGCGTGATTTATTTACTCAAATCATAGTTCATTATTTTTACTTTATAACGATTATTAGTTTAATATTCAATGTAATACTATAATCGTCTAAAACGGTACATGTCTTAGTTGGCCAATGTGGTGCCATAAACAATAATCTTCCATATATTAATGTACAATTTTGACAGACACTTCGTATTGGCCAGAGCACTTGCACAGTTGCACCAAAACATTAACAAACTTAGAGAAGATATAATTCTGTAAATCAATTTGGACTGAAAAAATAATTTTTCAAAGAACAATTATGCTAAATAAACCCAAAAAAAAAAAAAAAAAGTAAAATGAATCAACTTTATGCAGGCAATACAATCCTGGTTGAAGTGATATTCACAGTTGTAGAATGCTGAGAATGAACATGCTCTCCAATTAGCCCAGCTGCCCATCTCCTTAGAATCCTCAACAAAGTAGCTGCTTTCCTTCTTGCTCTACTTGTCCCCATTCCCATTATTTCCCAAACTACCCTCTCGATTCCCGTTATTGCCGCCATCTCAGCCACCATCTCCGAACCCCCTTTCCTACATATATTCACAAGTGTAGCAGCTGCACTTTCCTTAGCCCTATCTGAACCATCTCTCAACACCTCACTCAATTTCTTCACAATTTTCCCGTGATAGACCGCAGCAACCGCCATCAAACCACCACGTTTCACCACCACCTCCAAAACCGCCACCGCCTCCTCCACAAGCATATCCATCACCTCCCCTACCATATCCACCACCCCTCCTTCGATCAATTTCCCAATCGCCTCCCTATCGCCCGCCAAGTTCAAAATCGCCATCATGGCATCCCTCTTCGAGTTCGTGGGACCCATCCTCGCCAAATCGAGCAATGCCTTCACGACACGTGTTTTCTTCCCCAGCTTTTTTCTATATGCATGTACACCTGTCAAACTGAAAATGGTGGCTGCTGCATTCCCCTTCGCCTCCCATGTAGCACCTGACCTTAGCACTTCGATGACGCCGTTTAGAACCCCATCTGTCTCCATAATCCTTGTTTTGTTGGCCTCTAGTATGGACAAGTTAAGAATGGTTGTAACCGAATTAACCTGGAGACTCGGATTCTCCGAACCTAGAAATTTGACTAACAAGGGTAAAGCCCCAGCCTCGGCGATGCACGTTCGACTGTCTGAATCTGTTTTTGCCAGAACACGAAGCTCGTGAACCATTCGATCAATTGCTTCCGATGTTTGGGAAGCTGTTAACTTGTTGAGAAGAAAACAAACAGTCATCTTAATAGCCTCCAATGCGGTTTTGTTCAAACTAAGGCCGTTCGGTTTGACGTTAACTTCTGTTGACTCGAAAGGGATTTTCTGGTCCCGGCACCACATAGCTATCAAATTCTTCAACGACAAATTAGGAATAAGCTGCGTGTGGGACAAGGCCTGACTAGTCTTCGGACACGTGGCATGTCCTGATTCGATCCACAGGCTTATCGATGGCCTATCGTAAGTCTGTCCTGTGGACACCACCACAGGATCTCTCATCAAGTCAAGAGAAATCGGACACCGGAAATCTGCCGGAATATTCAATTCCCCGGTAGTTTTCTGACGCCTGAGGGTGGCCCTAGGCGTTGAGGCCCCGTACAGCACGCACTTTGCGTAGCGTACAAGTCCGATAAGCGCGATGATGTTCGCTTTTTGTACGTCGTCGTTCTGGTTCTGAACTTCATCTTCGAGATTCTCGATTTCGTTGCTACAGCTAGTCGAATCGATTAATCCTAATTTATCGAAAATATCAGAAAGCTTCGATTGTTCAGGAACAATTTCTCGTTTAATATTCTCCAGCAGTTTCAGAACCTCAGTTCTGAGATTTTCATCGTTCCTATCCGTACAATCAGCTGATTTCTCAGAACATTGCTTTTTGATCAAATTAAGCAGTTCTTCGACATCTTCATTCAAATTGAGCTCTTTAGCGGGGAAAATATCCAAAAGTGTAGATAATTCAACTATCAATTGATGAAAAGAGTTTGAAATCGAAGGTATTTGCATTAACAGCCACATTTTGCTGCAATTGCAACAGTCTTCGATCAATATCTTAACTCTTTGCAAAACTATGTACAATTCCTCAAAGCACAAAGCAGCTGAAGGCGGAAAAATATTTACCGGATTTCGAACGAGTTCTTCGAAAAGGATTGAAATCATCCTCGATTTTCTGATGATTGAACCTGAGCTTTTCTTTAGAAGAATTTTCAGAGGCTGTAGAGATGAAATTTCTTGAGAGAGAAAAAACAACGATTGTAGGAGTTTTTGATCAGATAAATTAGGCGATACAAATGCACCAACAGATGGCCGGCGTTTTCTCGCCGGAAACACCTCCTGCGCCACCTCCACCGCCATACGCCGCAACAAAATAATAAGAAATTTGAAGGTAAAGGTACGTATACTATAATTATGAAAATTTGATAAATTTTTGTTGCTTTTCGATGATGAAGAAAATGGAATGAATATTTGATAAAATGAAATGAAATAAAGAATCAAAGTATATGAGCTGTGAATGGGGACCAAACTTGTTAGATGCTTCGTTTAAAGTTTACTTTTTTTTGAAGAAAATTATAAACAAATACAACTAATTAATGGAGTAGTGTACATGTCTCTAACTAATTCCAACTTATAAAAACGTATATTATTGCCTAGTCAAGCTCAATAATTGTGGACTTCATATTTCTTGATTCGGTATTCATTCAAGACAATATTGTTGATTGTGCCCAAAATGTTTTTATGAAAAAATTACATCAAATTCCCTGTAATTATAAAAGAATTAAATCCCTCATACATCTAAAATCAGCAACACCCCCTTTAAGGGTTTATTTGTAACTTTATAGGGTTAAAAATATGATTGTAAGAAATACATTAACATAAAGGGGATTTATGTGATTTCTAAGAGATTAAGGGGTTTTTCTTAATTCCATAATAAATGAGGGGTCTATATGTAATTATTCCTATTTAAAAAGATTGCGTGAGCATTTGGCAGAACGTGTAATTAGCTCGATGACCACAAAGCTTAATTAGTCTTTACTAATCAACATATTATTATTATTATTATTATAAGTTTGGAGAATTCAAAACGACCTTGCCAAACAAGAGCCGCCGGAAGTCGGCAGCCATACAAAATCACACGTTGAATAAGTTTTCTTTCTCTTTTTGGGTTCTAAACAACTTATAAACTTTTTACCTTTAAGATAAAAACTAAAACAAAAAACAATCAATAAAAATATTAAGTACAATTAATTGACTAATCATTTAGCTTTGAATATTAACACGGCTTCAACAATGATAAAATATATGCAAAGGAGTATCAACTTGAAATTACTTCACCCTCACCAAACTTCAATTATTTTGAGCAAGAAATATGTATTTTTTTAGGAAGAACTATTAAGATATTTTTGTATCTTTGTGTATACGTATTTTCAGATAATGACCAAAAAAGAGTATATTTAAAAAGATAGAAAAAATGGGGATATAATTTGATGAGCTGGTGGATGGCTGAGTGGATAACAGTGATGAGTATGGGTGGGTAATGGACTTGTTCTCAGTCTCAGACTATATAAAATATGATGATTTAATAAATTACGGTGGGGTTTTAGGAAATTTATTATTTTTATACTTGCAATAATGCACATATATTAAATTGTTTACAAGCTGGTCTTTGTGTATATATATGTATTCGGTTGGTGGATCTTTAATTCTAAATTTATTTCTTTTGTTATTTGTTGTTTTACTTAATTTGATTCTTGAATTCTAATATATAGTTGCACCCCATTTAGGACAAAGTCTACTTTCGGTGCTTGTATACGAAGCATCATAGTGCTAAGTCTTTGTACATTGAAACTTGGGAAGTTTTATATTCAGATAAGAAACGTGTCTACGTATAAAAAAGTACATACTCATCCACCTTAATCTGTCTGTTTTAATTTCTTAATGATAATGTCAATTCAGACACGATTCTTAATTAGTGATCACCCATAATCATATTAGAATTATCACCTCTCTTTAAGGGAATATGTAAAAGATATTTTCTATTATTCAAAATATATTGGTCCTTGCTTAAATTTGTAGGTTCATATGCAATCATTTGATAGTGGTGTGAGTTCTATTTCATGGTATACATGGAATTGCAACATCAACATATAGGATTTAAATAAATTGTGAAATTTTAGAGTAAAAAAGTATTAGAATTAGACACTTGTTGTTCTATAGCGTTTGTGAAAAGTGTAATATCAAACAAATTAAAGTCAACGCATTCTTAACAGCAAGTGAGATCATGAACTTGTCTAATAAGCCTGAAAAATATTTCAAGAATAAGTCATTTGACTGGACTAATTCTTTTTCTTGTTCCTTTTTTGGACCTTTGATAATTTGGCAATCAACTTTCTATCTTTTTGCTCATTCACATGTCCAAAAGGATATGTAGCCTGTAGGTGGTGTTGCCTTGTTCATTACGAGATGACTTATAGAAAGTTTACAAGAAATGATTTTTCATTAGATAAGACTTTCTCTTTTACATTGCTTTTGGGCTTTATAATCATGTTACACATTTGCTTAGGAAAGATACCAAAACTTTTACTTTGAAATTTTTTTTTCCTTTTTTGGACCTTTGATATTATATGCCCTTCTTCCAAACTTACGAGAATAACTATTTTTTTATGAACCCAAAAACTTGTATAATCTCTTGAAACTTGGTGCATATCATAGATCAATTGAATTTGGAGACATTTGTCCGGAGAAATCACAAATGGGACAGGCAAAAATCTTATTTGGAAAAAGTTTGTTAGAGCAGCAACTTTCACAAATAAAGAGGAATCATGTATGTTAGTGTCCCCTTATTAACAATCAACCCGAATATAGACATGTAAAATATGCACAAAACGCGACTTAACATTTGTCATAACTCATAACTATGCTTCATTTTCAAGTGTGAAAGTTTGGTTTATTTCCCGTCAAAACCCGAGTCTTAACTGCACCCAATAATTAGGATGATGCCATCACTAGAAATTAGAATGCCTATATTATATGTGAGATCATCGACAGATTTCTTCATGTTTAAGACTCGACTTATTGGGCCTAGCTAAAATGAAGCTAAGTTATTTTGGGTCTAAAATCTTAATGGTTCATTTCAATACATATCCAATAAATCAAGTAGGTTTTACTTTTTATGTTTGGGCCTCTATTACTATTATGTAATCTTATTCTTATATGGCTTGCAGTTAATGGCATAGAAGATTAATTGAATTGGACCGAGTCTATGGGATTATATAGCGAATTTACCCCCTCTTTAGCCGCCAAAAAAAGATGAACTCTTCCGTGGATTTCCAAGTTAGTTTATTGAGGCCTTCATTAATTTCGACTTTCTCTAAATCTATTTTCTGAATCTCAACAAATGATCGCCTGAGAAGCTCTGATGCCCGGCACATTTTAATTTCACTTTTCTTATAGTCTTGTTTTTAATTGCTTTGGTCATAAGGATCGATTGATTCATTTTGCTAATTAGGTTGTTACACCAAAATCGCTGGTATAATATTGGGGAGAATTGCATTTGTATCGAATAATGTGTATATATTGCGATATTCAGAAGTGGTGTCGGAGGGTTATTGCGGGGTTGAAATGGTTAGTGCTGCCAGTAATTAGTGTATGGGCTCTGAATTCCGTTTCAAAATAACGTTGCACAGCCTTGTTTCTTTACTAGTGTTGTTGGTAACTATCATCTGGTATGAGCTTCTCATGCCTAGATTCTCAGCATGGCATGCGGAGAGGAAAAGTTTTGAGGCCATCCAAATGCAGAAATCGGAGAAAAATGCCACTAATCATGAATCTTCTGCTGCTAAGTGAGATTTAAATATTTGATTGAATAAAGTAGTGATGTAGAAATCAAATTTGAGTCTTCAATTGCTTTCAATGCACTTGGATTATGTTATGTGGGAGTGAATATTGTGTATGGCAATATTGATTTTTCTTTTTGCAAACTATATGTATTTAAGAAAAATACAATTTTTATGTATATTATGTAACTTTGTGAATATGTAGAAAGGTAATGACTAATGAGTAATGACCAATAAAAACTACATGTATTTGGGCCTAAGATCTTGATGGATCAATTCCATATGGCCCACACAAAGTTATTTATGGGACAACTACAATACGGCCTTACAGTTAATGATCATCAATATGATACGGCAAAAAAAACCCAAGAAAATTAAACTGAATTGCCATTTACTCCATGGGTTTCAAATTTATCTAACTTATTTAGATGGTTGAATTTGTACATTGTGAATATGAATATGAATAACTCAAGCAATAATATTAATTCACCAACAAAGGAGTATAAATAAATCTCTTGTAATTAAGGGTATAAGTTATAACTATTAATAATAAAGGCCATTTACTTGTGAGGAAGTATGTGATAAGGCAGGCATGCTTTTCATTTCGCCTTTATGATATATTTATTTATATATATTAATATTCCCAAAGATTACTCAGATATTGGCATCTATTTGTGCCTAAATATAACCCATTTAGTGCTCCTATTACTAGTTCAGACAAAGTATATATGCTACCTTTAATTGTCCGAGAAGAAACATAATCTAAGTCTGCAACCCAAACTTTTTACTTAAAACATAATCATACAAATGCACATATTCAATTTTTAATGCATAAATAAATGGCATATTTCATGAAAAAAAAAAAGAATAAAAAAAGCAAAAGAAGGGAAATAAATGAAGAGACACAAATTTTTATTAATGCGAGTATTATATTTATAGGATAATTATATCAAATTTCCAAATGAGAAAAGGAGGGATAATTTAGACAACAATGTCCTAATAACGTGTGACAAGTCAACTACCAAAAAGAGAAGTGAGTAGAAAAATAGACTTCAATTACTAGTAAGTAATAACTAAGCTCAATTTAACTGAACCGGTTCAATCTTTATGCCGGTTTATTTCCAATCCCATGCCTATAGCAAAACTTAACATCTCCCATTTCGACATTTTCTCTTATCTATATATTAATATATATTTCTTCTTGTCTGAAAAACATTTTAGTCACCAACAAATCTATCGCCTGAGAAGCTCGCGGCCGACCTTTCTCCGATGGCCGGAATTATTGTATGCATCTTAATTTTATTTTTGTTGTAGTAGTTTTTTTTCTGTTGCTTTTATTGATTGTTATTCGTTTCGTGTTATCTAGGTTTCGGAGCTTCATAAAACACGGTTCCGAAACCCGAATGATATATTCTTGTGGTTAGGAAGGTCTGATTATTGTTTAATTTATTCATTTGTCTTGGTAATAGGTGGTTCTAAAAAAATCGCTGCTCTAGGGTTTGGAAGTATTGCAAGGATTGAAATTTCATATTTGGAAAAAGAAGCTTGAAAGTTAGGGTTTTATACTTCTGATAAAGGGATAAGGAAAACCCTTTGAGTGATTGGTTGTGGGAAGTTGGGATTGATTGGGATTTTTATTTGTATCCCAAGACTGGGGAAGATAGGAGTGGGCTAAGGAGGATAATGTGTATACTGTGCGAGATTCAGAAGTGGTCTCGGAGGGTTGCTACCATGTTGCCATGGTTAGTGATCCCACTGATTGGTCTATGGGCTCTGTCGCAGCTCTTGCCGCCTGCGTTCCGTTTTGAAATCACGTCACCAAGGCTTGCTTGTGTATCAGTGTTGTTGGTAACTTTGTTCTGGTACGAGGTTCTGATGCCTCACTTGTCAGCATGGCGGGTTAGGAGGAATGCTAGGCTTAGGGAGAGGAAGAGGTTTGAGGCTATTGAAATGCAGAAACTGAGGAAGACTGCCACCCGGAGGTGTAGAAATTGTTTAACTCCGTATCGGGACCAAAATCCTGGTGGGGGCAAGTTTATGTGCTCTTACTGTGGCCATATTTCCAAAAGGCCAGTTCTAGATTTACCTGTGCCACCTGGCATGGGTAATTCAGGGATTTTAAAAAATTTGGTTGGAAAAGGTGGGAAGATTTTGAATGGGAAGGCCTGGTCAGATAATGGTTGGATGTGTGGGCAGGATTGGCTGGAGAATGGGAATTGGAGTGGTGCCTCTTTTGCTGGAAAATCAAGTTATTGGAAGAATGGTTGTGGATTATTTGGTGGGGATGATGACCATTGTTTGACGGAAAAATCATATTTTTTTGTTTTTATTTGGAAAGCATTTACAACATTTTTCCTCTGTGTAATGTGGCTTTTAGGAAAGATTTTTAGGATTAGTTCTTCCAGAGATGATGCTTCAGCTGATGCAGATCGCAGAGGAATATTGGATAATCGAGGTGAGAATGGTGGGAATTGTCAGGAGAGTAGAGGAGAGAAAGCTCGCAGAAAAGCTGAGGAGAAGAGGCAGGCTAGATTAGAGAAGGAGCTATTGGAGGAGGAGGAAAGGAAGCAGAGAGAAGAAGTTGCAAGACTGGTTGAAGAAAGAAGGAGATTGCGAGATGAGAAAATTGAGGCTGAAAAAGAAAATGGAAAAAGGTCCCCTCATGCTAGTGAAAGAGATTGTAAAAAAGAAGTTGAAAGGAAGCGTCAGGAAAGAAAGAAAGAAAGAGATAGGGGGTCAAGTAAAAGCAACTCTTCTGCTGAGGAGTTAGAAAAAAGAGCAGGCAAGGAAAGTGAACGGAACATGAAGAATGAAAGTGATAGACGGGAACAAAACAGAATTACACCTGAAAGTATGAAAACTCATGGCACAGAAGTGGGATATGGGTTTAAGGGTGCTGCTACGAGTCATAATCGAGGGAATGCTGGAACAAGATACTTGGATCGAATGAGGGGGACATTTTTATCTTCTTCCAGAGCGTTCACTGGAGGTGGCTTTTTTGGAAAGAGTTATAACACTTCTACTGTTTCAAGAGAACAGAAATCTAACACAGTGGTGGATCATGTTCAGACTTCTATTAATAGGAAAGAGAGAGCACAAACAGATCGTGCTTCTGGGAAATTGACATCAAATGGAGAGGATAAGAGTGTTAACAACTCCGTAAGTCTTTTCAACTATTCAGTTATTTTCTTTTTCGGTTTGTATGAGGGGGTTCCATGGTAATCTATGTGAATGAGATAGTTTGTTCAGAAAATATTTAGTTTGCTCTATCTATATGAATGGTTATTTTTTTAGGTATATCACCAAACTTGGCACGTATGCAAGTTATCTAGTGTTGGCCAACTATCACCTGGTTCTCGTCCAGCTGCTAGAATATTAGCTATTGCATGATCTTGTCATGCTTGCCTTGTAGTTTTCATAGAATATTAGCTATTGCATTTTAATCAAAATTTATTTATGGTGTTCTTTTGTATGGTAGACAGACTTATGCCTACGGTTTTATTGCAGGTGCTTATTGAACCTCAAATACCAGCAACCCCCAAAAAATCATGGCAGCAATTATTCACTCGTGCATCTGCTGTTGCCCCACCCTCTAATTCGAACGTCATAAGCAGGCCAACGATAAAGCATCTAGAAGAAGTTCAGAACCCACCTTTTTCCTCGCATCCTAACTCAACAAAACAATCATTTGACAGCCCTATTAATCATGGACTGCCATCACCATTTGGTTTACCTCCATTTCCTTTTGGATCAAGTAGTAGCACAAGTCTTCCATTATCCTCTGAAGCCTCATTTCCTAGAATTGGGGATCCACCTCATCAGTTTTTGCCAGAGGAATCAGAGATTTTTGAAGAGCCTTGTTATGTTCCAGATCCCATGTCATTGCTTGGACCCGTCTCTGAATCACTCGATAGCTTTCAGTTAGACCTTGGTTTTGTAAGCAATACAGGATTAGAAAAACCGCGTGTTGTGAAGACAGTTGGAGCTCCTTCAGAAGTTACCAAGCCATCGCCAATTGAGTCTCCATTGTCACGATC
Organism: Verbascum thapsus; assembly: GCA_963669365.1. Classification (NCBI taxonomy): domain Eukaryota; kingdom Viridiplantae; phylum Streptophyta; class Magnoliopsida; order Lamiales; family Scrophulariaceae; genus Verbascum; species Verbascum thapsus. The sequence goes on along the minus strand of OY770114.1, from coordinate 15,748,109 downwards.
TCGAGTTTCAGAGGATAGGCATTCCAGTTCTTTCTTTTCCCCCAATACTGCAAAGGCCCTGGAAAACTGCAATACTGTAAATGACACTGGAACATATCAGATGTGGAATACTACCTCTCCTCTTGGTCAGGATGCTTTTGGTATAGTTGGTGGGCCTGCCAGCTGGCTTTTATCTCCAGAGATGAACTTGCCGAAAAAGGAAGATAAATATCAAGTACCTCAGAAAACAATGGCTTCACTTTTTAAGAAAGATGAGCAAGCCATTTCTGGCAAACATCCTCCACAGAATGTTTTGTTTGGAAATTGCCAGAATGGTGGAACATTTAGTACTTCTGTGCCTGGTAGTGTTGATAGTCCATGGTTGCCGACAACTTTGTTTGATCCTAGTCCAACTTTTGAAAATCAAATACCTTTGAAGCCCAAGGAGGAAGGTGCTCAGAATGGCCTTAATTATGGAAATTTGGGTGGTTCTGCTGCTAATAACCAATTTGTGGTGTCTACAGCTAATTCTTCTGCCAAGTAAGAACAAGAATCCCAAACTCTTATGCTCAACTTCTCTTTTGGTTTCCGTTCCAAAGAAAATGCCTATTGATTGTTGCAACTTTAGTTATCGCAATATTCATAATTATAGATGTTTAAACTAGTTGTGAACCATGATATAGTGCTATAGTTATGTATATACACATTATTGGTGTTGATAGCTCCTGGTGGACATTGGATGTGTCTATTTGATTGTTCTCAGAGGTTTGTGTAAAACAATTTCTTTTGTGCAATATTGGTTGTTGATTTGTTTAAGATTAATGTTTAGAAACTATATATTGCTGAACGTATCAAGGTTTCAATTTCTTGGATATGCACATGTTACTCGAAGTATACATACTGAGTCTGAAAAACTAACATCTAGATGCTTGTACGTGTTTTCCAAATAGATATGGGACACCATTTGTCTCTTCACACTAGCTAAACATGACTTTCTATTGTTCTCTATAGACTGGTCATTCATTCACTCAATCTAAAATGAACATTTGATTACTGTCTTTTCCTTTTCCGCAGAAAAGAGTGGACTGCTCAGGGTTCTCGAGACGGCATTGGAAACTCTCCAATTAGCAAGCCCCACATTGGAGGCCTGTACTCCACCCAAGATGTACAGTCCGTTTGGTCATATGTTTAGATAGAAAAAGGACAGCAAAAGAAAAGGAAAATGATATTGCACATGAGGGGCTTTAATAGACCTCCTGGTTGCATTGTACTTCTTTTTCGTCTATATAAGAGAGATTTACTATAGTATAATAGAAAATCTTGATGGCATGGATGGGCTATTATCAGGTAAACTTGATGTTAACTGGATTGAATTGTTTTGTTGACTAGCCGGGGAGAAAGGCAGTCCCCTTTTAACAGAGGATGAATATGATCATATGCCCAATTTTCCACTTAATTGTTACTTCTGTATCCAGGTCGAATAGATTGCTGATCATGAGATACGTAAACGGCCCTTCTAGTAGTTGCACATAGATACGGTTGTAATGTTCTTGGTTAACTGGGGCTAGTGGGAAATTGCCTATTTGTATTCTTGTTGGTTAAATCTTTGATTGAGAGTTGAGAGAAGTATCCCTTTAGTATAGTTCTGTGGAAATGAAATTTGAGTAGTCCCCCTCCCCCATATCGTAATGGTTTGTCTAGACAAGGTTTTATTGTGCTGTTACTTCGATGTTCTGTTAGATGAATGGTTTCTTGGGAATTTTAGACTTCACAGCTATTTGTATATGAGAGAATAATTGATTGTGTACATGCCCCATAGTATGAGCTATACCGGTAACATTTAGCCCTTTAAACCTTGTAGGGTTGTCTCAGTGTGACAAGTAATAGAACTTTTATCAAACATATTGTTCAATACGATACATAAACCACATAATCTCAAATTCAGTAATGCCACAAAATCGAAATAGCTAAGCATGAAAAATACTACACTTTTTTCCAAAGTAAAGCTACACTCATTGAGAGTTGAAATAAGCCAAGAGGATTCTTCCATTTTCTGCTATAAATTTCAAGGCAATTGTACCTCTACCTGAGGAACTACAGATGGCTGCAACTCCAGTTGCTGCTCAATCCGCTGTTCATCACCTTGCCATGCCCAAACAATGTCAGTTAAAGATGGCCTTATCTCTTGCTTCATCACCTTTTGATATTCCAATGTGTCTCCATTCGACTTTTTCATCTCAACCAAATGAAAATTTGGGGTTACCTCATAAATTTCTGCATCGATAGATAAAACCCCTTTTCTACCCTCTTTTGATCCTTTGAATTTCAACACTCCTCCATTCTTCTTCATCAATTTCAGCTTCAGACGCTTCGATATCTCCTCTAACTTTGAAATGATAGTATTCGCCGGTTGATTGGATGTAAACTTGAATTCTTTCTTTTGATCATTACTATCCTCAAACAACCCTGACAAGTCAAAACCAGCTGAATGAGAGATTATATCAAAAGCATTCAAGTTCACAGGCTTTGCTAATTCACCCTTCATATCTGCCATAGCATCTCCATCCACAATTGATTCTTTTGCATTCACAGAATCGTCAGCAGTTTTTGTGGTTTTGGATTTCATACCTTTACGAAACCAAGAATTTTCCATAATCTTAGATATGGAGATCCTGATTTTTGGATTTGGATCCAATATTTTAGATATCAGCTTGCGAACATCAGGAGATATCCAGCTAGGACACTTGAACTCCGCCTTGCTTATTTTTCTATACATCTCCATTAAATTTGAATCCTGAAATGGGAGATGTCCTGTTAACAAAACAAATAAAATCACCCCACAAGACCATATATCTGCTTTAGAGCCATCATATCCTCTCCTGTTGATTATTTCTGGGGAAACATAGGCAGGGGTCCCACACGTTGTATGAAGTAACCCATCCTGTCGCTTCGACTCCGCGAGGGCACTCAATCCAAAATCCGAGATTTTCAAATTTCCATTTTCATCCAACAATAGATTCTCGGGTTTGAGATCTCGATGATAAACACCTCTGCTATGGCAGAAATCAATGGCACTAATCAGCTGCTGGAAGTATTTCCTTGCAGCATCTTCTTTAAGTTTCCCTCTTGCCACTTTGTTAAAGAGCTCACCTCCTTTTACATACTCCATCACAAAGTATATCTTTGTTTTGCTCGCCATAACCTCGTAAAGCTCCACAACATTGGGGTGCCTAATGAGTTTCATGACAGAAATTTCTCTCTTGATTTGATCAATCATCCCAACTTTCAAGATTTTCTCTTTGTCGATTATCTTAATGGCTACACTCATGCCACTCTCGATATTTCTTGCATGGTAAACCTTGGCGAAAGTACCTTGTCCAAGCAATTTCCCCAGCTCGTATCTTTGCATTAATATACTTCCCTTAATTTCCATCCTCAAGGACCTCAGCTATGAATCTAGTTAAAACCAGTCGCTACTTTACCAGCTAACTCGAAATTAAGAATGGAATAACTCAACCATCTTCACAAAGGTCATTATATGAAACAATTTGTACCCTTAATAACTTAGCCAACGTTGGCCTTTGACAACAAAGGTACATACGGCTATAAGTTAATTGTCCAATCTCATCAAGGATAAATGATGGCAGCTTGGATGGAGCTTCCACCTCATCAAAGTCAGAGAAAGTCTGCCTAGCGAGCAAGCACATCTTTCAGCATTCCCTGGCTTTTGTTTTGAACAAGAGAATACTGAAGAAGATGAGGAATTTGATGATATCAAACCTTCAGTACAACAATAGAGAAGTGCCGGATACTACAATCTCAAATAGATGAGAATTAACCTGAAAGAATCAACAGATTTTACAATCAGAAAATAAGAAAAAATGAATGCATAGGACATCTAATTAATTAGAAAAGTTGCTTTTGAGATTATCTAAAAGCTACAAACTCTGAACACTCATGTAAGACAATTAAAATTTACAAACTATAGAGGCACAAGAAACTTGATACTGAATTTAAGAAAAACGAAGCATATTCAAGGTATTGAGACATAAGAACACCTACTAAAGCCAAAGAAAATGCAATCTTCACCTTAAATTTTGAGAACTTAGCATTGATAAAAAATTTAAATTTGAGTCTCAAAATACAGCTTTAAACACGAGTCCATGTGATTTAAAATAAAACCACAAGAGTTCTCAGATCTTTAACATCAAAAAACAACCTTTGCTTTGTAAATCTTCAATCAGCATTTGTACGAAACAGAACGATACAAATTTCAGATTAAAAAAAAACAAATTCATGCTAAAAGCGTACAAAATAAAAATATGATAAAGATGAACCACAATTGCATTCAATCAGTACACAAATAACACAAAAAAGAATTAAATAACAAGCAAAAAGGATCATTTTTCCGTACCTTCTTCAAGAGAAAGATTACTCTACCAGAAATCGAAAAGCTATAAGCAATTAAATTCGGGAAGAGTTTTGTGAGTTCTGAAAAACTATCAAAGAGAGGTTTAGAAGCCCTTGTCTTTTTATACAATCTCAGTGTGACAGCGAGCCAGCTAATTAATTACTGCTTATTAAGAAAATAAATATTCAATTAATTAAAATATTACTTTGTTGGGATGAAAATTACTGGAAAGTAATTAGTGGTTAGGACTCGTATAATGACGTATTAATATTATGGGCACCTGTAACAAAGTAATAATTAATAAATGGTCAATTAGCTTATAATGATTGTGTTTAATCAATATTTTATTATATTTATTCAATTTGCTTTGTGGGGGGCAAAGAGACGTTACATGCATGACTTGAAACGACAAACCTTAATTAAAAAGCAATAATTATAGTTCTACCAATATATAGTAAAGCATTTCAAGGTGCAGCTCGGGGAAGCCAATTTCACTTGCAAATTTCTTGGTATATTTTATATTTGCTAGTATTATTTTTAATTTATTTTGTTTATTTAATTGTCATTGTAAAGGAATAAGATTGTTTCAAAAATTGCATTCTATTTAGTTGACCGATAATTTCAAAGAAAAGAGCAAACATTGAATTGGGATGAATAATTTAATTCAGAATTGTCCAAATGCAATGTGGGGTTAATGTTACTTTAGCTGCTATTTAGTGATGGTGGGCTGTATTTCATGTTTAACATTTTTATAAACTAGTAAAATACACGTGCGTTGCACGTGATTTATTTTGGTTTATATTAGAGAATTAGAAGTTTTTTAGTAAAAGTAATTTTGAATTTTTTTATGTTAATGTTATCTATTATTGTATGAATAATTATGTTATATTATAAGAATTTATTCATGCTAACTATTATTTATACTTGGTTTATTGTTTATTAATATGATTGTTATTTATAATAATTTGATTTAAAATAATTTACAAAATTTGAGTTGTTAAATATAGTAATAGACACTGTAAAATTATTGTTGATGATTTCCCCTTAAAAGTTTGATAAGACATTTTCTTTATGTATTCATGTTGTATCATGTAGAATATTGGAAGGAAGTAATGGAAAACATTAAAATATATATTAAAAAATTAATGCATTCTACAAATTCGAAAGTAAAAGTCTTTAATGACCTGAAACGTAAATAAAAAAATCTGAAATACGATTAGAAGGTTTACTAATCATTTGAATGTTTGCTCTTGAAGGTTCTTCCAAACTATTTTGAATTTTGCATGACATTTTTCTTTTTATATCGCTTAGTGAAAGCGCTCAACGTTTCTTCATCTTCAATATCGCTTGTTGTGATCTTCTTGTTGTGGTCTTCATCACTCTGTACGTACTCTGATTTCGCTATCTTTTGAATTTCTTCTGATCTACGTCTTTTTCAACAAATACACTTGCATTTTTCTCTTGTCTATTCGTTGTTTTCTTTCTCTTTTTATCGTTCTTGCCTTTTGGAATTACTCTTTGAATTGCCTCCGCGACAACATATAATTTTCCCATTTTAATTTCGACTTTTCTATTTAGTGCAATTAGAAAGCAGAATTCATCACTTGTTTGTAGGCTGAGAGATTTAAAGTACTTTGAATTATTTTCTCCTTGAAAAGATAAATATATCATAATTAATTATTCTATATATAGTAAATTTATATAATCAAAATGTAACTATTTAAGAAATTTGTATAGATGAAACGTTAATATTGTACATTTACCTCTTGGATTGATGATATGTAATCATTTACCGAACATCCAATATATAATGTTGCTGCATCCTCAAACATTGTAATTAATGCAATATCATCGTCTTGTACGACATTTATAAGCATTCGATACCTTGAAATTAGCAAAAATAGGATTATTTTCTATTTCTAATCAATAATTTGAAAATTATGTAATAAGATGATTACCTTGGTGTGGTTTGAATATTTTCTTCATTACATTTTGTACATTTTGCAAATTCCGTTTCTTTTGAAATTGAAGTACCACATCTCTTGCATGATTCATACCATAATGATGATTTGTTTTCAACTTTAGTAACTCTTCCTTTGAAATAGTAATATGTATCCTATGAAATAAATCGTTTAAGTTGATAACTATTATTAGAAAACTGATTTGACTAAATATTATATTTTTAATATACCTCAATGAGTTGATCTCTCTTATGGATGATTTCCTTCAGGGTTACTTCCTTGGAGCTTTGTATTCTTCGATTCATTTGCAGTTCATGAATTTTGATCGGATCTCTATTTTTCATTAACCTGTAATAGTTTGAATGTTTAATCTAAGTATTAATGAAAAGTAAAATAATTTATTAAGTAGTTTGTTATTTATTCATTACCATTTCGACAAAGCATCAATCTCTTGAATATCTGGATTAATTTGTATTATTGACGCTGATGTTGTTTGCAGTTGAAGTTGACCTTGATACAAATGAAAAGTAAATGAATGAAGTTATCCAATGTATAAACATTTGAGCAAACCAAATTAATAATAATAAAAATATGAATTACCTAGATATATGTTTGTTGTTAAGTTTGATATTGTTATAATTGGCATTTGATCTTTCATTTTAGATAGTTGTTCACCTTCATTTGTTGCTAAATCTTCCCAAAGGCATACTACCAATGTACGGGCTCTATAAAAATGAAGAAATTATTGAATTCCATAACAATAATTGCCATAATATTACTGTCTAAATCTTGAGAATACCTTTTGTTGATAATTGTAATTTCTCGCACATTCTTTTGTAGTCCTCTTGAAGTTGTAATGATTCTTGTTTCTCTGACTTTTGTAACGATTCCGTAAATATCTGTAATATTGATATAACATGTGGATATTATAAAAATAGTTATTATAATAACTTAATAATAAAAGGAAAATAATATTGTACCTATGCTTTTGTTGTTGTTTGTCACTGGTTCAATGTCTTTGAAATTGACAAAGTTGTATTGGACGTTTTGGCAAATAGGATCGCATACGTCACTTACTACTGTGTACTTTTGAAGAACCAACTCCTTTTCATTGTGCGCATTATGATAGATTGAATCAACATCTTTAATTTGTCCATTGGAGATAACATATGTATTGTTCACCTTAAATTTTGTACCGAAAAGGTCTATTACGTCCCTAAACATAATAACTCCAATTCTTGTTCCCTGCACATAAGATAATTTGTTTAGTTTTACATAAAACAATTTGTAGCTTAAAATTTCTTACTTGATCATCCATCATGATAAGTTTTTGTATCCTTGAAGTAAAATTTTTGCCGCAAGCTGTTTCGACTCCAATTCGTAAAGCTCTTAAATGTAATGTGAATTTCGTCTGATCTCTATTAAGATTGCTTATGTAAGTTGGTGTTTCAGTCGCCATTATAAAAAGTATCCGGCATAAGATGTGATAATATTATTTAAATATTTTAAATGAAAAATTACAAGTCAATAGTGAAAAGTGAAACAAAACGTGAAGAAATAAATACTTACTTTTAGTTTGGTCGTTGTATGGATTTTTGTAGCGCACAATGCATCTGTATGAATAAAGATAAAGTTAATTAGTTCTTGATGATAACAATATTTTAGAATATAGTAATATTATATAATTTTGTTAAATAAGAAAAAATAGAACTTACAAAGATTAGGTGCAAAAGATTTGTGGAATTCATATTTTGGAATGAGAGATATTTATAGGCAACAAAATTTATTATGGTTCATGAACCATATTTATAATTTTAAAAGAATATATGAATTTATAATTATTAACATTAATTGGAATTTTATATTCTATGAATTTGTAATTCTAAAAGGTTGTGCAATGAATTTTAACATATGTACAAAGAATTTTATCATAAAATAATAAATTTAAGTCCCACAATAATAATTGTGACTAAAAGTACATATGTTCAAAGAATTCATATATTATATGATTCGATTTTTGCTTATGTTCAGTTACCGAAGTTGAAAGGCGTTTAAATTTATATATGCAGATATTTTTGTATTTAAACCAGTAGGTTATTTTTCATATATAAGTATGAATAATGAATTTAGCTGTCTATAAGTGTACTGGCAATTATTTGTATACAAATTGTATGAAAAATGAAATATTTTGACATTAATTTTTTTTATTTTAATTTTATCCTGTAATTATGGGAAAATTTTTGCAATGTTGAATTCAATGTATTTGAGTCCAAAACTAATTCAATAAATTAGTCTTTAATATTCGCAAAATAAATAGATTGATGTAATTGCAGTATGATGAATAAAAAAACCTCAGATAAATGCTACACGTGGCGAAATTTTCAGGAGCTAATTGCAATTCGTTTGAGACATTAATTTTTATTTGTGATTTATAGTCTAAAATCTACAATTTATTTGAAATGATTATTAGGATTATGACAGGCCATAATTATATATTGTTTAATAGTTATATATATTCTTTATTTTTATAGGTCATAATTTCTATATTAAGTTTAATATGCTATGAAATAGTTGATAGATGTTAGTTCCTATATATTTGAATTAGGTGTATTGAAAAAATTATCTGAATTTGAAGATTTAGGATTTTCGATTGGCTATGATTTGATAAATTATTATTAAATAAAGTAAAATATTTATAAAATATATTATTGGATAGATAATCGACTAATCTCCCACCAAATTTATCATACTATTATTGTAAGTATTTTTTATTCTAAATAATTTTGATTTAACAATAAACATACTTTTAACTATAACATTGTATTTTTAGTTTTAAATTAGTGTGCATGAACTTTAGCCTATAATTAATATTATATATTGTTCATTGTATGTATACTTTTTACAAAGACCAAAATAACCTTGTATTTTTAGTTTTAAATTAGTGTCCATGAACTTTAAACCCTAAACCCTTATACAAAACACCAGTTTTACACCATTAATTAAAATAAATAATTTTTTTTATCCAATCAATCATTGAAAATTGGTAGGAGAAAGAAACGATTATCTTATCCATTCTCTAAAAATAGTCACATATTTTCTCACGCCACATTAAAAATTAATAAGCAAAAAGAAACACATAGAAGAAAATATAAATGTATGTATTTCGACATAGAGTGACCGATATACATTGATACATGCATGTGAGTTAAACTGGCTAGCCACTGTTTCCATAAGCTATGATTGTGTTATATCCTCGATAAAAGGTATAACAGTAAGTTAATCTCTCTAGGGTATACATTGCACTTAAAGCTAATTTTTCTTAGGTACAAGCACTTAACAATTGAATTTAATTAATAGTATTTTTGTAAATTAGAGAAATGCGTATGGTCTTATAAATATGTGTATGATTCAATCAAAGTATACATTGCACCATGGTAATTATTAACTTTAGCTTTTAAGTTCCTCAAAATAATATACATTGAATAATGTCATTAATAATTTCATTTCATGAACATTCTTTTGATTGTAACATAATAACATTTTATTTCATTTTCTGAATGCACTTATTTAAAACTTGAATTTATGTAAATAATTTTTTAATGTATGTACATTCTAAAGTTTTCTATAAATACAACTCACATGCATTGATAAATTTTCAAACTTAAATTAAATTCTACTTAGAAAAGTAATAGAGATTTTTACTTTAGTATACAGTTCATCAATGGCATTTCAAGTAGGAGACTTGGTAGAAATCTGCAGCAAAGAAGATGGTTTTGTTGGGTCATACTATGAAGCAACTGTGTTGGGAAAAATCCCGACAAGTAACCAATACATTGTTCAGTACAGAACCCTAATTAAAGATGATTTATCTGGGCCTTTGCGCGAGGCTGTTGTTGCAGATGAGATTCGGCCGAGGCCTCCAGCACATGAACAATCGAATGTTAAATTTTCATATGGAGATGTGGTTGATGCTTTCGATAATGATGGTTGGTGGGTTGGGACAATTGGTGGGATTAACTTTGATGAAGATAAGTATTATGTTTACTTCCCTTTGTATAGGGCTTGGGTTAGGTACGACACAAGTAAGATCAGAGTCCATCACGAATGGGATAATGGAAGATGGTACTCTGCTTCTAAATAATGAGATTGTTGTTGGTGTTATTTGGTTTTTTTAAGTATATTTGTTTCAAATTGTTCTTGTGTTCCTACATTTCTAATGTTCTTGTTATTGTAGTACTTATTATGGTGAATTCTAATGAGAAATTTAGTTTTGGTATAACTTGAATTCATACATTCGGATTGATTAATATAATATTTTGCATTGATTTGCTTTTTTAAAGAATATCCATTTTCAATGCATTTCAATTTGTGCAATGTATATCATCACTTAAATAAGATTAACAAATAGTAGTCAGTTAAACTCGAAGGGTATCACATAAATAAACTTTTGGGATTTATATGCAAATAGCTCGGAAGGTGAAGTTGAACTAATATGAAGGTCTTATTATATCAGGCAAATGCAAGTTGCATAGCAGATAACTATGAATAGAAATCTCAGCTTGTGATCATTCTTGGATTTCGCTCAATGTTATTTTTGAATTTTCATAAATATCAATATCATATATTTTTACAATTTTGTATGTTTTGTTGTTTGAATAATCTTCACAAATAATTACATTTGTTTCCTTGTCAAATGCCCAATTATTTGGTCAGCTAATTTACATGAACAAATATGTCCATTTAGGATAGTGAATGTCATAGATTACTTACATTTCTTAACTTTTTAGTTAAGACTAAAATAACCTTACATTAATATAATATTTTATTATCCTTGTATTAATAATATAATATTGTATTATATTGTTATTAGTAGTAGTATAATTTTAAATTAATATATGCATGAACTTATAATTAATATAATATCAAACTTGTGCAATGTATATCATCACTTAAATAACCTTATATTATATTAGTATTATAATAGTTTATTGTATTATTATGATTAAAATAATAATTTTAAATTAATGTGTGCATGAATTTACAATTAGTATCAAACATGTGTAATGTATATCATTATTTATAATTAATACTTATTAATTAAACTTGTGTTTCGTAATTTAATAAATTTGTCGTAGATGCAATGAAACTTGATTTTCCCATTATCTCTTTGTTCTATCACAATATATTTTTAGTAATATGAAGCAAGTAATATTATAAGATTTTGTTGGTCATTTGTTATACATAATGGTAAAACTCTAGGTCAGATGTCATTTTCTATTTTTGTTGATAAGTGTTTTCATTTTTCAACTGATTTGTCGCCACAGGAATTGAGAAACCGCAGGTTATGTTTGGATTAGAATACTTGAGAGATATGCTTGAAAATACTTAAATGTACTTAATCCCGGAGTCATTCAAAATACTTGCTCTAAATCCTATCATCAAATTCAAATAAACGGAAAGGGATTTGCCCAATAAGGCATGTTTCGCACTATCATATAAAATACCTCAGTCCACATAAAATAGATAATGAAAATACAATGAATCCAGAAAACACAAGTTTAATCATTGATTTAAGGGATAAAAAGGTAAAACGCAACGATACAAAAATCAGAGGATGTTTGCTAGCATATATGTTAAACAAACAAGCAGGAAAACTCTTTCCTAATTCGGAAACTAATAAAAATAAAGCCTATGTTAAAATTGCAGAAAATTAGTATAATATTAAGAATCAAACACAAAGATATAATGATCGAAATACAAAGAATGTGCATTGTGACAGGGTAACACAAAAATAACCTTTAACGGCAAGAATAAAAATTGAAGACCATCAGAAATTCTCAAAGTTTTCTGTCATATTCAAATCTTCAATGTATATTTAAAACATTCTTAATGCATTTTCTCGATATCATACTTTTTGGAAACGTACATATTATGAGCTTCTTCAAATATATCAAAAGTGCCTAACCAAATACATCTTCTTTTGAATGGATCCCATATAAAAGCTCGATATTTTCCTGATTTAGTTATTTGCACTCCCTTAGAACAATTTCTTAATCTTTGGCCATTCATTCTTCTTAATTTCGTTTCGTCGATAAAAACTGTCACTTTTGAAGAGTAAGAGTTTGAAAATGGATTTGAAGTCGATTTTCTACTACTTCTTCTTCTGTTTTTGTCGTAAATTCTTTTGCTTCGTCGGAATAATTTTTTGTTTGCCATTGTTGGTTTTAAAAAAAAAATTTGTGTGTGTGAGATTGGAATGTATGTTAATTTACATATAGGGTATATATAATTTGGTTAAATGTTAGATGAAAGGTTTTTTTTAATTATAAATTCCTTTTGCTTTAAATACGAAATCAATATTAATGAATTGTTAAGTGTTCTTAATTGTTCAATGCACCATTTTGTAACGTGAATTAATGTATAATATCGGTTAATTTTCACCTATTTATCCATAATTATAAATTGTTAAAGCAATGATTAGTATTAATTATTTTTTGATTTGAAGGAGTGCTAATTAAATTAAATGAATCAATAAATAAATATTTGAAATCATCCATTAATTAAATTAGTTAATTTAATTTGCAAGTTTGATTCTACAACATTTAAAATTAATTTTAGTTTGTTCTATACTTAACTTATATGAGGAAAAAATATTTTTTTAATATAAATTTTACACAGAATATAAAAAAAAACCAAATATGTGAACATAAGATGGAAATATCGAAGTAGAATACAACAAATTTATACGATTCTTAGAATTCATTTTTCTACATACTTCTATACTTTTGTTCATAATTAAAACCTAACATTTAATTTATGTACCTAATTTATTATTGTTAGTAACTTATTTTGAATTAAGTGTATTCAATCACATAAATACTTAACTTTTATTATATGATTGTATTATTAAAAAATAAATGTAATCAAATATACCAACTATATTTGTAAAATATATATTGAAGTATATCTAATTTAATTAGAACATTACGTAAATAAAAAAATTCTTCTTTTTCTTTGAACCCACCTAATGAAAAATCCTCCAATCCTCAGAGGAGAATAGAAGAAATCATACTTTCATACAATATCTTAATTGAATTCTATGTAATCATCAATAAATTTAGTTACCTCAATTATCTACAAATGTGATATAAAGATATAAGTGGGCTAAAATAATTGTTTGCCATATACAATTATTTTTTTCATGGCAACATTGCAAAATTGGTACCTTATTTTTTTCATGTTCCAATTGATTTTTTTTTGTGATTATTTATTATTGCTAATTTGCAGTTAAAATAATAAATTATTGAAGTCACATATATAAGTCTCTCGATTTTAAAAAGAAGCCTCAAAATAAGATGTCGAGGATTTAATGTTATTGAGATATGAAACTAACATCAAAAATTTAGTATACATCCATAGATCCAGTCATCCAGACACCATTTAATACAACATATTAACTTAATAATGGAAAATCAGAAGTAGGAGAATTTAATTCAAAATCTAAACATAAATGGTACTACCAGTAAAAATGATCTTATAACTGAGATTTGACTTGAATATCCATCATTTTCCGAAGTTCATGTGCTTGATTGGATACAAGATTGACACCCTACAGTTAGAAATATGAATTAGTGATGTTTAAAAAAATAATATGATGAATATAAGGTTTTTACCTGCTCGGAGAACTTCTTTATAAACGACATTTTTAGTGCTGTTCATTCTTTTCAAATTTGAACTATCTGGTTCAATCAATAATCTTGTCGTTGACATTGATGTTCCTCTAGATAGAGCCACATATAATTGGCCATGAGAAAAGACTGGTTGAGGCAAATAAATACCAACATTAGGAATTGTTTGTCCTTGAGCTTTATTAATTGTCATTGCAAAACATAGTCTGATAGGAAACTGTTTGCGTTTAAAATGAAATGGGTAGCCGTCACTTTCTGCTGGTGAAAGGGGTATTCTAGGTATGAAAACATGTTTTCCTGTATGTTGGCCAACCACAATTTCTGCATCAATAACGTTATGCTTGAACTCTCTACATATCATTCTTGTACCGTTGCACAACCCATTTGACGGGTCCAAATTCCTTAAAAGAATTATTGGACAATTTTTCTTCAATTGCAATCTATGCGGAGGGAGGCCGTTTGGAGTTAAAGAGTTCAAAAAATCCTCATCATAACTATGAGTTGTGTCATCAATAGCTTCGTCAAAACTATTGAAAGTTGTCATTTCCCCTGGAAATATAGATATCAATTTTTCGTTCAGTTTATCAACATGCTCATTCCTTGCTGCTAATATTGCTCTATTTTTCAAGTATTCAGATAAATGGGCATTTTGCTGCAAATTTGGGAAGATAGCCATTATAAGACTATTTATTGATTCTTCATTTTCATACTTAATAAGCATCTCATCCGGGATTTTAATATTGCCTTCAGCATCAGTTTCCTCCTCACCGTTCCCAACTCTAAGTAAGAACTCACTGAATTTTGGATCACTTCTAGCCCTCATATTCCTTGATAAAGTAAGTATTTTCATTTTGGGCCACAAATAAGATTTCACTAAACTTGCAACAATAGTTTGATGAATTGTTGCTTTAGGTACAACTGGTAATACCTGTCGAAAATCTCCCCCGAAAACAATTACTTTTCCGCCGAAATCATTATTATTCCCTGTAATATCCTTAAGTAACTCATTAACATTCTCAATAGCCCATCTTTTTGTCATTGGTGCTTCATCCCATATCAACAATTTTGCTTTACGCAACAATTGTGCAGCCCCACTTTGTTTCGTCATAGTACATTCACTTGATTCATTAACATCTATTGGTATTTTGAATCGTGAATGTGCTGTTCTTCCACCTGGCATTATCGCTGCAGCAACTCCTGATGATGCAGTTGCAAGTGCAATCATTTTTTTTAACCTTAGATGGGCTAACAATGCACGATATAAAAATGTTTTGCCTGTTCCTCCTGGGCCATCAACGAAGAAAATTCCGCCGTTTCCTTTTTGTACACAATTTATAATTTTGGAGAAAGCATCCCGTTGTTCTACATTCAAATAGCGTTCTGCTTCATAATCTTCTGGCGGGATTTCTATTTTCAACTCATCTTCAATTTCTCTCGGAATATCTTGATGCATGTAATCTGTTTGATTATCAATTTTTGGAAGATCATACGAATTTATGCATTTTCCCATACTGTCCAAGAAACTTTTCAAAGAATTCAAAGTTTTTGCAATTTGTACTTCTTTTGGTGTTCCATGTACTCTTCTAAAATCTTCAGAAAAGGACTCAAAAAATGTATCCCATAGTATTCTCACATCAGTAGGGGCACAATAAACTAAAATAATTGCAAATAATCTTCGTAGTTCATTTGGCATTTGAAAAGTCACAGCTTCTTTTAAACATTCAACAATACTTTCATCAGACTCTAGGAGGCCTTTTCGTTGGGCTGCTTCTTTGAAACTGGAACATCGGATTTCATTTACTGTTAGCAAATCTTGGAAAGATTTTGGTCCTCTAACATGGTTCAATAACATTCGAAGATAGTATCTTTCTCCTTCAACTGGATTTGCACCGTTAATTCGTCCAATGACATCTCTCTGCTTTCGCTCTTTCCAAATTTTAGCTTGTTTATCCCACACGTAATGCTCAGGAAATTCTTTATAAAGATATTTTCGGGCCTTTTCACTTTTAGAGCACAACGAAAAGTACTCTGTGAGCATTGTCATAGAAACATGATCCCATCTCAAAATATTTTCTAAATTTTGATTTGCCCAATAAGTAACATATTGTTGATTTGGGAGATGAAGCTGTAAATTAACAACTGATGGGTATATTTCATTCAAGTTAAATTCAAAGATTCTCCACATTGCTTCTTGAGCCGAGATCCAGCGAGCATCTTGAAACTGTTTAATTTCATCTACGATATTTTCATCTTCATTGTCGGTGATCTGGAAAGCTACTTTATCATGACCTTTATATATATATTTGTACAAGTATTTCACAGCCTGCACCCCTGAACAAATCTCAACATTTATATGACAATTGTACCTTGATAAAAGGTAAGGACTGTAAGGTACAACCCACTGATTATTGAGATTGGTCTTACGAACGTTAACAGTTATTCCATTGTTTCTTCTTTTGTATATTGGATATCCATCTTTTCCCTGTAAAGTGCTTTCAGAATATTGTCTCGGATAGTGAAATTTGCATTTTCCATCAACCATACAAGAATTCTTTAAATTTTTCTCCCCACATGGTCCATGTATCATGTGCTTTATTACCAAATCATGAAGTATCGGATGTAAATCTTTATCTGGAAGTTCCGCACTGACAAATTGATCAAAATGATCTGGAGTTGTAATTTTATAATCGGATTTTAAAATTATCAGAATGTGAGCATGAGGCAACCCTCTTTTTTGAAATTCAACAACATGTACATGTGCTGCAACTTTGCCGAAAATTTCCTTCTTAAATAATTGATCTTTTAGATCTTGAAGCTTCGCTCTGAAAACTCTAGTGGTTAGATCTGGTCGATCTTGAGGTCGTTGACCATTATACAACTTCTCTTGTATTTCTTTCCACTCAGGATTACAAGTCATTGTAATGAAAAGATCTGGTTTTCCAAATCTTTGCACTAATGCCAGTGCATCTAGATATCGACGTCTCATATCTCTTGGTCCACCAATAAATGAAGCAGGGAGTATTAATCTTTTACCTACTTCATTTCCTCTTGACTCTCCTTTAAAAACACTATCCATTATCCCTTGGTATAGTTCAGATCTCAATGTTGATTGGTTATTACGGTAGTAATCCAACCGGGTGGTTTCCAATTTAATGTACATGTCTGTTGCATATTGTTGCAATAATTTCCCAGCATATAGTAGTGTAGATTGCCTTGGATTTCTAATTTGCATTCTATAACAATTGTATTCTCTACATGACACTTTTTTAATATTTGGTTTGACGACGACTGAAAAAATAAATATAAACAAATTATGAAATAAAAAAAATATTGAGAATGTATAAATATTTTAAAATACAGGAAAACATTAGAATTTTTTTGTACAAAGAATATATATTTTATTTATGTAAGAAAATAAAAATATATATCTTTTACCTTGTTGTTCTTGTGATATAACTGCATCTGCAGAACTTAGGTTTGATATTGTGGGAGTATCATTTGGAATTCCATAATTCACTGTTACGTTATAAATTATCAGAGTTCAAAATAATTAGTATACTTGAAGAATTGCGGTTAGTGATTTTAACCTATTTTCAGATACTAAGATTATTGAAAACATACCTTCTTCTTGCAAAATATTAGAAGTTGTATCATTCGAGTCAGGTGGACCTTGATCATTATTGACACTTGAATGATTTTCTACAAGAAATTTAATGGATATGAATATTAGAGAATGAAAAGACATACAAAAAGACTGAACCTTTATATAAATGTGAATGTTTTAAGTTAACGTATTTTTCTTAAATTTTTGTTAAGATGAAAAGAACCTATATTCATTATATAATATTAATAGTATAAAAGTATTATTCTAAAATAAAATTACATATTTTATTTTATAAATTTTATATTTCATGAAAACATAATATTAATAGTTAGCAAGTACCTTGTTCATGATCATGATTACTTGATTGCGTTGGACCAGTATCTTTACTTGAACGAAGGGAAACAAGCTTTTCAATATTTTGATGCCATCCATTTTCACCTTTGGGGAAAAGAATTGGATATTGCAGGGGGTCATAACATCCATAATAGTGTTTTATTCTGTGCCTATTACCTGAGTGAGCATGAACTACAATATCCCGTTCAAATGGTATAGTAGCATTATTTCCTTCAACCCATATAGCTGCAACTTGATCGGCTGATGGGGAATTATAAACTCGTTGATCTAATCGTACATCTTTTGAGATATGAAGTTTCACATCGTTCATTGAAGGGTAGTCTTTTAATCTTCTAAATATTTTTGCATATGGATTTGTTTCTAAAATCTTTATGAGTTTTTTCACAGTAGATTCACATAAATTTGCATCGTGCATTATCTTCATCCTATTCTCAACCTCGTTGTCAGTATCAATGAAATACAATTGGAAAAACCCTGGGCCTTCTTCTCTTGGTAGTAAACTTGGTAGATCGTGATAACACATTCCTTGTGCACGAAAAGTGTAAATTCCTCGTCTTGCAGATGCAAGTTCTTTATCTAACTTCACACCAAAGGATGTAAACGAAAATATCGAATTGAAAGCACGTATATTATTTCGAAATTGGATAGCATCTTCCTCTTGCGATGTAAATAGCTCATACAATTCATCAGATACTTGAATAGGAGCGAGCTTAATTGTACCACTACCACAACAAAAACCCGGAGGTTCATATTCAAATTTTACAGCAAAACAATGTTTGCAGTTCGAAACAATTTTTAATTCATGTAACTCCGATGTCACAGGATCATAGGTTTGTGAACCTATAATAAAAGTACAAATAAATATAGTTAAGTGTTGCGTATTTCATGTTACTTAAATTAAACTTTAGATAGGTAACCTGGTGATTGTAATGGAATCATTTTAGCTTTAAGAAGCCAAGGGATTTTTGAATTTTGGTCATTTCGATTTTTCATGGACCCACTTGAGGAGGATGTGCATCTACTTTGTTCATTTACGTTTCCAGTTGAAGAGTGTGAACGCATTCTTCGCTCTTTCCGTAGCTGATTCACATGTGCATTATACTTTCTTTTATCCTCCTCATTCAAGTTTTGGTAGTGACTTCTCTTTGCCGCCATTATTGGCATATTTGTGTTTTTAATTTTCTTGCGTTCCTTAACTTTATCAATGTATTCTTGTCGTTGGCTACTGTTCAAGTTGCCATATTTTCTTTTCATCGAATCCAATCTTCTTTGTCTTGATACATCTATTGTAATACAAAATAATGTCAAATGTTTTTGTAGTCATGTAGCATCATATTATGCAAGATTAAGTAATATAATTTTTTATATATACCTGAGGAGGTATCCAATAAAGAAGATTGATTATGCATGGTAATGTTTTTAAGAAATCTCTCCTGAAAAGTTAATAGGATCAAATTGTGAGTGTCATAAAGAATGTTATAAAAATTTGTTAAACAATATAATAATTAAACTAAATAAATTTATAATATCTTTCAAATTCAAATAAAATATATCTCAAAAGCTACACAAATATATTCACTAATTGATAAGTTTATTCACTCAAACTATCTCCAGTTCGAATAAATTCAAAATTGAAATTCACTGTCCCTGTGTTGATTGATAAGTTTTTTTTACAGATTATGTATTTCAAAATTATAAGTTATAAGTACATAATCCGTAATTTGAAATACAAATTAACTATATTATTAGATAATATAGAACACAATAAAAAGCTAAATATTTTAAAAGCTTAAGCTCCACATCATTTATACCAATGGAGAATTGCTTCTCGTAATTCAGGCAAGAGATATAAGAGTGTAAACATAATTAAAGTTTTTTTAAGTCAATTCAACCTAACTAACCGACGTTGACTACTAATCTTCAATACATTTGGCATATTTCTTAACAAATGGGCAAAAGCTTGTTAGACATAATGAAATTATTTAATTTACCACCCTTAATTCATCGTCATTGTCACTTAACCTCTTGCTCTAACTACAGTTGCAAAGTAAATGGTAACAAAGATGATTCAGTTCAATGAATAATAATTCAGGATGAAATGAAAATGAAGATTAGACAGCATTTACAATATATCATAGAGGTGAAGAAATCATAAGGCATATATATAACATATTACAATGACATAATGAAATCATAAGGCATACATATACCAACCTTAGATGCTTTGGCTCAAGCAATTAGAAAGGATGAAACTGATCCCCGAGGCCGAAAATCTTGTAAGGGGTGGAAGTATGCCCTTAATGTCACTTGCTTCAGAGATAATTATTAATTCATGAACATACTAAGTTAAAAGTATACATACAATGAACAATATGAAATATTAATTATAAGTTAAAGTTCATGCACATTAATTTAAAACTAAAAATACAATGTTATATTAAAAGTATACATACGTTGAACAATACGTAATATTAATTATAAGTTAAAGTTCATGGAACCTAATTTAAAACTAAAATTACAATGTTATTTTGGTCTTTGTAAAAAGTATACATACAATGAACAATATGTAATATTAATTATAGGCTAAAGTTCATGCACACTAATTTAAAACTAAAACATTGAACAACATGTAATATTAATATGTCATATTAAATATAAATACAAGGTTATTTTGGTCTTTACAAAAATGTTAAGAAATGTAAATCATCTATATGAACTCACACTCACATTAATTTTTAACTAAAAATACAATGTTATATTAAAAGTATACATACGTTGAACAATACGTAATATTAATTATAAGTTAAAGTTCATGGAACCTAATTTAAAACTAAAAATACAATGTTATTTTGGTCTTTGTAAAAAGTATACATACAATGAACAATATGTAATATTAATTATAGGCTAAAATTCATGCACACTAATTTAAATCTAAAACATTGAACAACATGTAATATTAATATGTCATATTAAATATAAGTTAAAACTAAAAATATAAGGTTATTTTGGTATTTACAAAATGTTAAACTAAAAATACAAGGTTATTTTGGTCTTTACAAAAATGTTAAGAAATGTAAGTCATCTATATGAACTCACACTTTTATAATAGTTATAGATTATCTCCACATATTATATTATGGTGTTCTTAATTTTTCAACTTTAGCTCCCTAGCAACTTGCTCATTTTTATTGGTCTTTTTATTTTTGATTAATTTATTATTCGGCCATTACTTTTCTTGAAGGAACTTTCCATTGAATTGTTTTTATTGAAAAATGAAAAATAATATGAAGTCCCACACAGCTACTCCAAAATTAGATTTAAAATTGACCCGTAAACTATTTTTTTTTAGAAAATTCTAATTTTCTAGTATATTCATAAACAAATGGTCCAACATAACATTGTGAAAATATCCAATGAGAAGCCGAATAGTGTAGAAACATAACATTGGCTGAGGGGTGAGGTTATCATTTCTAGTGAATCTCGTGAGCTTAATTCTAAAAAAATTACTACTTATGTTAATAGCACATATATTAATATATTTAAATTGTGGATTTTATGTTTTTTATTAACATATTCTATAATAATAATTTGTTGTGAGCCACCTAAAATAATTTGACCTCGACCCAATTTTCTTACCACACAATTTTGTTGTGAGTCATCGAACACTTTGCTGATGATTAATTGATTGAAAACCACAAAATTTGTTCATTTAGCTCTATTGCTTCTAGATACATGTTTTGTGTTGAGTGTTCTAGGTTTTTCTCGAATTGCTTCTAGCCTTGATCTTGATGCGGAATTTGTTTACGTTACATTGTGATGTGCAATTATTATTGAACTTAATTATTAAAAATTACTATTAAACTTAATTAATTTTAAAGAAATTGGTTTATTATATGGTTCACTTCAATATTACTATTTACAAAGGAAAAATTCATTTCTTACACCAAAGGGAAAATTTTGAAAACTAAAAAAAATAGGAATGAAATCATAGTTTTCACCACTTATCCTCGTATATTTTGTTCCATGATGCATTTTATATTTTATTCTACCTCGCATGCATGGCTATCGACAAAAGATTATCTTGTATTAATAAATTTGTAGTTTGAATCGAAAAGCATGCTAATCTTGTCCTAATCCTTAATTTAACCCAATATATAATTACGATGGTTATCACTTATCAACATGGAATCAAGATATTTTCCCCGTAGATAAGCTTGAGAAATCAGATAGGAACAAATTGTGTTTTATAACCTTTATTAACAATTCTGGACTTTAATTTATTTTTTTAGTTCAAATTGCAATTAAGTTGTATTAATTATTTCACCGGGAACACGGTTTTTTATGGATGGTATCCAAAAACTTCAATGAAGAAAGGATATTCCAATAGAAATATTATGTGGAACAATGAAGATATTTCTGATAAGCTAGACAAATAAATCCAATAAATAATTTACGTCCTTTGAGGTATTGACAGAGCCAATTTAAACAACCACAACATGACCTGTGAACTTAAACCATTGTAAATGAAGGTGCAGGGTCCTGAAATCACCTAATGTTTTATTTTCTTTGTGAAAAACTTTAATATTAATAGAATGTTATATTCTTCATATAGATTGTTAGACTTTGAACCTGCTTCTTGCATTATGGAACCAACAATTGTTGGGATCATCAAGATACGAAAGCAAATTATTAATTTAACATTGTACGAGGGTATCGTGGTCATTTTATCCTAGTTTTTAAAGTTGTGAGACCTAAATGCAAAAATATATTTTTTTTCAAAAAAAAAAAACGTTATAAAGTAGTAGTGTTTTGAGCCTTAGTCATATACCTAACTGCTGCATATGAAGGTGATGAAGTTCATAATTTTTTCAAGTTGTGAGGATTATTTATATATTGAATAGTCCCCTTCTCCACTAATATATGTCGTTGATGAATTATAAGTGGCTCCTAAATTTGTCTGACTTTTGTGGGACATATAATGAGAGTTGGTGGTGTGATTCTCAAGCATTTCTGGGTCACTGGTTAGGTTCATCTACGTTGTCAATTGATTGATTTAATGCATTACAAGTAGCCATCACTTAACAATGTGGCCCCAATAACAGGATAAAAGATGCTTTTTTGCAATAGCCCCAGTTCATCAATGATCGTTATAACTTATATGGCCATAGATGGATTGGGTATTGGGTGCCTGTTTCATACAAGAACACTATATACTCCAAATACGAATATGATTAACAATGCAGCGAAGTTTTGTAACTTCAGAAAGAAGCAAACTTCTGATCTTAGTTCAGGCGCGATAATCACACAGTATAATGTAATCACACAACATTCTTAAAGCATAAAAATATGAAACAGAAGTATATCAGTACCCTTAAGATGCAGCACGCATGGATGTCTCTGTCCCAGCGGTTGTGGCATCACAAGCATGCAGTATGGTGCAGACATCATTTGTTTCCAGGAATTGCTCAGCATTAACAAGAATAATAGGCGCATACTCGAAGACTAATCTCTTACACTGTAGAAATAACATGGATAGAAACAAATCACATTTTTGGAGGGTTAGGTTTAGATGAAACTTTCGATGTATTGTAAAGTTGCATTTACCTTTTTGATAGTTTTTCCAATTGAATCACATGCCTTTAGAAGCAGTTGAACTATTTCTAACTGAAACAAGGAACATAAGATAAACTCATAATTATGTGTTGTGGAGCGAAGTAACAATGCAAAATGGTTGAGTTAGATGCATGGTCTTCGAAATTGACACTTTTATACATGTATGCACTAAACTATATGCTCTCTTGATTGAATAATAATAGTAAATCACATAAAAGCATGAACTCATATCAGATCGGTCTCAGAAACACAATTTCAGATTCCCTAAATGCAAGCAACAATAAGATGCAAAATAAAGGTTCAGCTTACTGCATAATCTAATTAGATGTATGTAGACCCAACTTGACCAAAAGTTACCTCAGTGTCGGGATCTTTCAGCTTCAGTAAAGCCTGTGTAATGACATCTTGGCATATGTCGCATTTATTTGCGGAACCCCCTGCATTGGCCCATGTTTTATAAATGGAAACATCCTTTTTACAAAGGTCAACCTTTCGGCAAAAATCTTCAGCTTGTATTGTGGAAACCTCTAAGAAAAATAGAGGGGCATAATAATCCACCAAAACAATGCACTGAAAGGAAAAGAACAACATAGTGTCATATAGTGTCAAAAATGATACAACAGAAAGACATGTACTAGAATAAATATCAAGTCAGTTGAAATTCAAGAAGTTGTGGGATATTAATATAATGATTGCTTATTTCACATGCCCCGCATTTTACTTAGATAGTAATATAACAGATTTGGGATCATTTAATGGATTTATGTGACAATTTTCTATTCCAGTAGACAACAATGCTGAGCCCAAGATGTGATAGTACCTGCTGCTTGAATGAAGGTATTTTAGAGCATGATTTGTGAAGAATGCTAATGATCTCTGTTTGGGTTTTGTTCTCAGAGAGGTAATTAAGAGCCTCAGAAGCATATTCTTCACACACTGTACATAATTGGTTTTCCTTGCTAACTGCTTCTAAATTTTGAGCTTCTCCCTCAGACTGCTTGTTATATGACTGCAGCACTACAAGCAAAAGACAAGCACTACTTTTCAGCCGAATTCTCATATATAAGTTTGAAGAAAAACGTTTTAGCTTCAAGAAAGATAGCAGCAGACAGTATTAATAAAATAATTTTACAGTTGGAACAATAAGGAACTTATCTAGACAAGAAAAGAGTAGTGTAAGTTAAGAGGACACTATCTTAAAGAGGATTCTAGGCATCCCTAGAAGGAGATTCAAAGACATTGAATCATAAGTTAAGCATGCAATACGCGATGCATATAAGATAGATTAGTAAGGAAGCTGTATCTTACATATTCAAGGCGATGAAAACGAGAACCATTTAATTATACATGTAATTTTGTCTGCATACTAGTGAAGCATGCTCTATACTGTTTATATGTGTCAAGAGGTTTGCTGGAACTACCTCCATTGAATTATTTGTCCCAGTATTAAGGTTCAAGCGAAAGCAACCAAATAGATTTCACATTTTCAACTCTGGAAAACTATAGCGTCAATACGTTCCTACATGTATAAACTTTTGTGATGGATTTCTGGTCAAACTGAGAGAGCTCACAAGTATCTAGCAAGTTCTATAATTCTTTAGTAAACATGTTCCATGACAAAAGTCATGACTGAACTATTGCCCTACATTTTTCCATAACTTATAATTGAAAAGGTATTATTATAAAAACCACCTGAAACAATTTCGAAAAGCAATTACCTGTCAGGTCTCTAGCATTACATGACCAAAAGCAGCTGACTAAGAATACAAATAAAATCACCCTCGTGTCCATTCTGCGAAACAATACATGTCAGTCGAAAACTCTGGAGGGAACACAGTAACAAACAAAAATAGATATTTCCTGGCAGTTGAGTATTTCAACAGAACAGAAGTATGAATGGAAAGAAAAGTCAAATGATGAAACATAATTCTTTAAACGAAGACACTTAAAAGCTACAATCTTTAACTGAATCAATAACCATACAAGCCTAGATTGGAGATATCCATAAGTATCTTCCTCTTAGATAATTGACAAATCCAATAGAGCAAGTAACTTAAATCAGTTGACCCACCCTCATATGATCAATCAATTAATACAGCTAGCTTCCAGCAAAAGTAATTCTTCAATTAATTGATCATCTTAATTCACCAATAATAATAATAATCCAGCTCTGCCCCAAATTAATAGCAAAAAAGAAGATATTTTTCAAGCACACACCGATTGACAGAAAACAGATGAAACAAGAATTAAATTAGAATTAGAAAAAAGAAGAATCAATGGGTATTTGTGTTACCTTTCTTTATCTTCGGAATTGAAAAGATGCAAATTCAGGTCAGCTATAGAGAGAGCTTAAAATTTCCTTCCTTTACAAATTAATTGTCGTTCCAATTTATTATTATATAATATTTAAGTGTACCTCACTTTTGTCAATTACTTACGTGGACCATTCACATAATGCCACGTCATCTGTCTTGATAGGTTCTAAAAAAAATATCCCGTATTTAGAGGATTAGAATTATAATTAGAGAATATTATTGTTGCTTCGTCGTCGATACCAAAAAGATTCTTATCCACCAATCATAAACAATTTAGTTAATTACAATCAGTACATTACATCATAATAATTACTGTACTTATATAAGGTTTATTAAGTTATTCCCACTTTGCTTATATATGGTGTATTCCAAATTCCTATCCAAATCAAGAGAAAAAAAGAGAACAATCTGCAAAACAAGAGAATACATTCAAGCTAACACATATATTATAACTCAAACCATACAATTTTACCATAAATTTTACAACTCAACACAAACTAATCAATACTAATAATAACTGGCCAAAGATTTCCAATTTCCCAGTTATCTACAAGAACAGAAGTACATATAGATATACTAAGACTAGAGTTAGTCTATCACATAATATCTCCACGTCCGATAAACCAAGTTCGAAAAAAGGTTCAATTTTTACGAGCTGGTGCTCGTTGAATTTGCAGCATGTCTCTTCTTCTTCTTCTTGCTTTGTTTTGCAACAAGAAGCGAGATCCGAGAAAAACCAAACTTCTTTCTCTTTGCAGGGACTTCTTTATTTTCTTTCCCAGTTTTCTTACCACAAAGTGGAGCATCATTGCCAGGTTTCGTAAGCATTTGTCCAAGTGACACCTTACGCTTGCCCATTTCACCATTTTCATACTCTTCGTTCAGAAGCAATTTCCTGCTTAATATTTGCCCAATCGACATAGTTGGCTTTAGAACTGGTTTCACCTCATCAGGCACAAGATTCAACCCGTTTACATCAAGCAAACAAGGGTCTTTCCTGTGGATGGACGGATGAGATGAATTCTTGAATTTAGTAGTATTTTGTACAGATCGTCGTTTATTACCATGCTCGGACCTCCACACACGTAAAGCCTCTTCAACTGCCAACTTACCTCTATTTGCTTCGTCCACTCTACACAACACTTCTTCCAATGCCTTCTTGCTAATTTTAACTTCTTCAGTTGCTTCTTCAACTTTTCTCATGATCTCCATCTTCGATATGCTTGCTTCATCGACTCTAACCATTGCATCCACAACTCTGTTCTTACAACCTTGCTCTGCTTCCTGAGCTTTGGAGATTAACGATGAGTATTCTTCAAATGTAAGAGTTATTACATCTTCGGATTTTTTCTCGCCATTAGATAGTGCTTTGATTTCAGCACGAGCCAAAGCTTCAGAAGCTTTAGCTGCTTCCTTCATTTTCTTAGCAGCAATTAACCAACTCTCAGCTGTCCTAATCCTACTCTTAGTTTGTTCAATTTCCGACATTGCCCTTACAACCTCTGATCTTGCAGCCTCACCGACTTTCTTAAACTGTTCTGTCTCAGAACTTAGCTTTTGTAGCTCCCTCGTTATATTTAACGGATCATTAGAACTATCTTTGATTACTTGTTCAGTTCCTTTCACAGCCTCAAGTTTCTCTCTAGTCTTGTTTAGCTCATCTTCTAGAGATAAAATCTTTGAGGTATTTGAAGACAACCTTTGGCGTGTTCGTTCGAGTGAAACTCTCTCTTTCTCAATTTTCGTGTTGTGTGATTCAACTGTAGCACGAATATCAGCAAGATCAGTAGTAGTCCTTGCTAAGTTCAATTTCGCCTGTTTCAATTCCAGTAGGATAAAACCTGGAGCTTCGGATGGACAAAGGTCTAAACCACCAATCACATTTGGATGCATAGTTTCAAGGTTTTCCTTTTCTGGTATTTCAGCTTCAGCAATGGAATTCACATTAGTCTTATCGAGGGCTGCATTAATTTCCATTGCTTCTTTTTGCAACTTTAACTTGAGTTCTTCGACTGTGTTTTTGGTAGCTTCGAGTTCCTTTAAAACATCAAGCGTTTCCTTTTCCTTCGAGATAAGATCTCTTTCCAGTTGTGCAGCCTGTTCTTCCACTTTTACAATGTCAACTATTGCTCCATGACACTGCTGAGCATAAAATGAATTTTATAAGGATTGCAAGTCGATCAAAATGTACAAGAAGGAAATAACACAAGGAGATATGACAGGCTAGTAATTCTGCATTCATGAGCAACAAAATCCATGAAGTATCAACATAGATTTAGTCTGTTAGAAACCACACAGACAAAAGTAGGTCTTAAAAGTACTTTCTGGATATGAAGATTTTGAATTGAATGTTCAAGTTCAAGGGCCATTCTGTGAGCTGCCAAGACTAATAATCCAGAGACAATCAAATTCATCAATGTGGTCACCATACATGGATGTAGAGATCATTCTGGGACTCCAAGTCTCGTAAATGGTTGTTATAATACAATAAATGAACATAGCTAATGTAATTAGAAACAATAATAGCATCTAATGTATGGGCCTGACTCTAAAATGAAGCTCTTAGAATATATAGGTCAGCAACACAACTAGATCTCTGAGAAGATTAACTCAAAATAGCAGTAACATTAAAGCCATTTTCACATACCCAAAATCCACCGCCAAAAACACACAAAACCCAGTAAAATTAAATAAATTTCACTTAATAAAACAAAACAAGAAAAGCAAAACACAAACGTACCTCAAATGCATTTTCAGAAATGGGCTTATGAGAACTTGAGGGTTTCCAGAAACCCATTCCACCGAACAGATTTGCAGCCTCCTTAACCGACTCGAACGGCGCTGAGGTGTCAATCTCAGCTCTCCCCGAAGTGGGTCCATTTCCTAGACCCGGATCAACTGAAGTTGTCTCAAATTTGTCTGATTTTTCAGCATTAGCCATTATTTCCAAACACAAGAAGAAACCAACAAGAAAAACAGAGAACAAAAAAGGATGGGGCTTTGTGTGTTGGGAGTTTCAAACAGATTTGATGTTTTTTCTCTTGTAGTGTGTGTGAGTGTATGTCTGAAGAATACGGCCACAACTGAGCAGAGTAACGTTATGTTATGTCGGGGTTTGGGCTTTGGTAATGATGCAAAGATGAATAAACAATTAAAGTAGGACGGAGTGTTACCGTTTGGATTCTTTTCCATATTTTTTAGTATTTTAAACGAAGGTATCTTCATCAATAAATTCAAATGTTAGTTTTTAATTATAGACTACATATATTTTATTAAATTTTAAATAAGAAAAGAAAAGTCAATTGTGATAATTTCAAATTAAACTCAACTTGACGTATAAAAGTAATAATTGATATCAATTAACAAGCTTTAGTTGCGTTTTTTTTCCATCAAAGCTAAAAAAAATTCAATAATAATTGATATTTGGCCCTATGCTCTAATCTTGTGTTTTCATCTTTTTCACGTAAATATTGTTGAATTTGATTAAAGTTGGCCCAAAACTTTATTCTGAATTTGGGCCATAATATCATTACTTTGAGCCTTAGACCGTTGCTCAAAAGAAAGTTGAGAGCTGTTGGCCCAAATGCTCTTATTCAAATAGATCTACTCACTCAGCCCAACTGAAAATTGTTTCGGGTAATGTCACTTTTGGTCCTCTAATTTCTACTTTAATTTATTTTACTCTCTTAACTTTTAATAATGCTAATTGAGTCGTTCAACTTTATATTAATTTTAATATACTCCATCTAACCAGTTTTCGTGTGGTTTTGATCGAATGTTGCACAAATACCATGCATGCAGATAAACAATTTTACGGATAAGCTAATTATTGTGACTTGCAACATTTGATTGTATAATTTCTATCTTTTTAACTGCTTGGCAATTGCTTTCTGCCATATTTTGCCCATATAATTTTGGAGTGAAAATGAAAACAAAAGGTTTACAAGAAAATTCAAATTCCATGAGATATTTTTTCAGTTATAATTTTCATTTTTTGTAAGGATAATTCTTTTTGATTTTTTGCTTTGTTAAATGGTACTAATTAATACACGAGCCCGAATTAAATAGGTGGCTGATAAATGTGGGATTTGCACATGTTAAGACACGTAGCAATGATGTTGCTATCATGCATTTAACAACCATTTAATTAATTAATAGAAAAAAATTGAATGATCACCTATAACATTATTATTTATATGTCAAAATAATACTTATAGGTTTTGAAGATTGCGATTATCCTTTCAAAAGCATGCTGAGATGTGGCTAGGGGTGGCAAATGGGTGGATCGGATCGGATTTGGGTTGGGTCGAATTGGGTTTGTAAAAAAGATAAGTTGGAACCAACAAGAAACCAAAATGTCTTTTCAATATGAATTGGGTCCTTATTGGTTTTGATTGGTTCCAAATGGTTCTTGTACAAAGATCCATTTAGGAACCATAAAGGATCCAAAATAGGAGTTTGGTGACTTATGGATCTTACACAATGCAAACATTTGTATACTAATCACTAATCTTGTTTTCTTGTTCACCAACTAATCCAATATAATGCAAACAAATTTTTTTTTCTTATTCACTAACTAACTTATTACATTATATTTTTATAATTTTCTTATAAAAATTCCAATCATATTATACAAATGTAATAATTTATATGTAAAATATATTATTAACTAATATATTTTAATTTATAACGAAAAAATTAATGTAGAGAAATTAAGGATAGAATTTTTTTTTCGGTTACAAAAATTAAAAATATAATATTTTTTTTCAGTTACAGAAATTAAAGATATATTAATTGATATTAAGTTATAATTTATGTTACTATTTGAAAGTTAGTCGGTTCAGAATAGAGGTGTAAACGAGCCGAGCTTGACATTTTTTTCGAACTCGTCGAGCCCAAAATTTTCGAGCTCGGGTTCGAGCTCGTGAGCATGGATTCGAGCCGAGCCCAAGCTCGCGAGCTCGAGCCCGAACTCGAGCCGAGCCCAAAATTTTCGAGCTCGGACTCGAGCTCGTGAGCATGGGTTCGAGCTCGAGCCGAGCCCAAGCTCGCGAGCTCGAGCTCAAACTCGAGCCGAGCCCAAAATTTTCGAGCTCGGACTCGAGCTCGCGAGCATGGGTTCGAGCTCGAGCCTAGCCCAAGCTCGCGAGCTCGAGTCCGTACTCGAGCCGAGCCAAATATTTTTATTTATTTTTAATTATTTAATATATATTTATTAATATAATAATAAAAATATAATATATATTAAAAAATAAAAAAGCTCAAATGACTAAAAATAATATAAAATAATTTTTTGATCTTATTATAAAAATTTATTTAAAGTATAAGTTCAAATGACTAAAACAAGTATGGGTTTAGTTGTTAAGCAATCACATATTCTCTACAAGTGAAATTTTAAATAAAGAAAACCAATTGGGTCTAACAAAGAAAAAATGGAGAATTATTTCTCTCTTTTTTAATTGGATCCATTTAGGAACCAAAATAGGCCCATTATTGGAACCAATTTGGACCCAATCAAAAACCATAAGAAACCAAAGTCTTGAAAATTCAATAAATAAAAAACCAATTGGAACCATAATTCTTTTTTTTAAGATCCATCCAAACCCAAAACTAATTGGGTCGGGTTGGACCCACGGTTCCGGAACCAATTTGCCACCCCTAGATGTGGCAATGCTAACTTCTGACTTAAATGCCTAATGATGCGTTTCCAACTCCCATGCTAAATTTAAATTATTGATATCCCTTTAATACATAGAACTAGGAATAGGTTGCAATAAAATCATCTCTTAATTTTGTTCTTTATTCTTTATAGTGGGTTGAATTTAATTCTGATTTTTTTTTTTTTGATGCACTTAATGACACTTCTTTTCTGGTTTTTCAGTGTGATTGGAAATGCATTTATGATGAAGAAAGCTAAGATAAATACTCAACTAACTTTGTGCTAGGAAGAAAAACTCGAAGCAATATTAATTAATACTTATATGAACATTTCTCATCACTCAAGATTATTTCACTTGCCCAAAATAATCCCCATATTCCGCATGGATCCATGGACACAACAATAATTTACCATTTTTTAGCTCAAAATCCGAGTACAAACATAAAATATTTTTCCTAGCGCTCCTAAAAATTTCAATTTCAATAATAATCATAATACTTGTGCACTATAAATTTCATTATATGGCTTGTTGTTATTAACACATAATTATCAATTATCATAGAAGCTCCTAAACTTGACATGCATTTAAGTTGCAATTATCTGAAAATCCCATGAATATATCTTAACTTATCTATGAGATTTAAATACAAAAGCAAAATGAAATGGAATTACTGTTAAAAATCCATGAATTCAGCTTAATTAACTCCATATAACACCAATTTTATTATTGTCTAGGATTAAACAATAAAATAAGCAAATATGAATTGTTCATAATTCTATCGGACCCAATACAAAGGACCACTGCATCATAAATTTCAGTAGCAACTCCCACACCCTACACATATGGTTGCTCAGAACTTAATTGTAAATCTTTCAATTTTTTTAAATAAAAATATCATTGAGACTGAAAAACAAATACAATGAAATTTAGAATTGCAAGTGGCTTTTATGGCATTAATTCAAAGTTAGGATGAGCAATGCATGGGACAAGTTGAGTTAAGATGACGAATTTGGTGATTAAGGGCTAATTGACTTCATTAGCATTTCTCATGCTGTTTTTATCACACTAATAGGCATATTGTCTGTCTTGTAAATCTTGTATTATTATAATAATGACAAGATTAAACGCCCCTAAACTCCTACAAAAGTTACTAATATGTAACAAGCACAATTGCTAGTCAAATTGCCTCCATTAATTCTTAATGGAAAAATATTTTAACCGACCACTTATCTATCATTTGGAGTCCAAATTTTGAACGGTGACATTGGATATATCGAGTCGTACATCAATTTATTCTATTATTAAAATGAATATTAATTTTTTTTTGATTCACTTAATATACCTCTTGAACTTTTCTAAAAGAAGATAGGAAATCCATTTAGTAGCATCTACTAAATTATGAACAAAATCACATTTAATGTTAAATTCTAAATAACGTAAACATGTATTCAACAATTCCTTTATTTATACATTATAAGTAAAGATGGATATAAATGAATGAAAAGAAAAAAGAAGGATTAATCCATTCTAAATTTAAGTTTCGTAGGTCATTTGGCAATTGGCATGGATTTAGGCATCCTAACTATACTAATTAACACACACATTTTGAAACTTTCAATATACTTAATATACACTTATCTAATTTATCTTTTTAACGTAAAAAAAGTCAAAACTGATCATGTCCCATTTTTTACTCAACAAGTTGTTATATAAAGCCCCATAGGCGGGTAGCATCGTCACGCAAATCATAAAGCCTTTACATAGATCCACTTATATATATATATATAATTTAAGAAGCCAATGTGCCATTAAATCCATAAATCAAAACAATAGTAGATCTCTCAATTCCAGTGCTCAACATTATATATACAATAACTCCAATCACTTGTAATTACTTGTAAGCAAGCATTGAAGATGCTTCATACTAGTAGCCATGAAAAATCATTCAGAATCAAGCATGAAGACGATAAATTCTTCAGCAGGCTTCTATCAAAAGAGACATCAAAATCAAACCCTTCATTCAGAGTCTACTATGGCGACGTTCCCAGTGCTGTTCCCTTCATGTGGGAAACTCGTCCAGGCACACCAAAGCACACTTTTTCCGACAATTTTGTTCCTCCTCTTACACCACCCCCATCTTATTACACCCATAATCTAAACAACTCATTCATCAAGCAATCCAGATCTAAGCTTCTTTTCCACGCTTTGTTGAGGAGAATGAACCCCAAGAAGCTCCACAAGGCTTCTTCTTCTCCTTCTTCTTCGTCTTCAGTATCGTCTCTATCTTGGTCATCGTCTTCACGTTC
Organism: Verbascum thapsus; assembly: GCA_963669365.1. NCBI lineage: Eukaryota > Viridiplantae > Streptophyta > Magnoliopsida > Lamiales > Scrophulariaceae > Verbascum > Verbascum thapsus. The sequence continues at coordinate 15,714,218 of OY770114.1, read as the reverse complement.
CTCGTTCTCCGATCCGATGATGACTCCGACGAGTTATGTTTATAAACGACGGCGTTTTTCGAGCTGGGGATCGTCTTTTGACGATAGGTCAGTTATGGAGGATCATGACATGCGACGTTCGAGTTCTAAGTCGTGTTTTGCGATTGGTAAGAAAACTTTGTTCTCCATTGTCGGCCGTGGATCCGCATAAATCGTGGAAGTTTTATTTAATTGTTGGTGTGCTGGGTGGTACTAGGGGTAATTTAATTATTTTCTTTCCTATTCATGTAGTACAATATTTAATTGTTATGATCCGACTTCAATAATTACCTCCTAAGTGTAATTTAAGCTTGTGTTTGTCCAAAATTTAGTTAATTAATTTGTGGATGAATGTAGGTTAATTAATCTGATCTATTACTTGTTACATTATATATTCTTTCCTGGCCAAGGGAAAAAGAAAATATGAATAAAAAAATCATATATAAAACAAGAAAAAAACCGACATTTTAATTTCCTACTGTTCTTTTTTCTTGTGTCGCTGTCATGTCATTTCTTTAGCTTTTGAATCATAAGAAAATGAGGTTCTCTGTATGGATCACATGATAATGCAACTGTACAACTCTTGAAGCTACTAGAACCATTCAATCTAGCTAATTAAGAATAGATATATTGTTTAATTTACAAAAAAAAAAAAAAAATAGATTGAGTTCATTGGAGCTCATTGATTTAACACAGTTACTTTAATTTATTGTAGTCATTATCTTGAAATAAAGCTTTATTTTTGGACAAAATATATTAAATAAAGTAGTATATGGTTAGTTGCGGGAGATAGAGGTTTTAGATGAGTTAGTGTGTCTCTATAGTGTAAATATTAAATGTCAAAGAAAATAGTTGGTTGCATGTTTCTATCTACATTATTAATTTGCTTCAAGATCTTTTAATTGGAATCTTTTCGATGTCTTGTCTTCTTCACACATTGAAGATGGAAGGAAACTTCTTTATATATTAAATCTAACTTAATTTAATGTGCATTTTATATATATATATATATAATATATTTCCCAAATTAGTATTCAATTATTGTCACTATATGATATGCTACGTACACTAGTGGCGGTGTGAGTTTATGCAACACAGTATTGAATTAAAATAATATTGTGATGTAGTTCCTTTAACTAATTTTGTGATGAACCTTGACATAATTGAGAATTAGAATGAGAAGAATATGCAGCTACTAAAGGACCCATTGATCTATGCAAATCAGACCTGTCGGTAGCTTGATATTAATTGGCTAGGCATCATAGCTTGTAAGCCCCCCTACCAAACTCTTTTAATTGATCAATCACTATTTTATGTGGATTTTTTTGGAATAAAATTATTGAATTCATTCTGTACGGATCGGAGAAGATTTTAATGCATGAACAAGAAACCAATATCAGCTCTATAGATAAGGAGCCATGGCCCAGAGTGATGAACAATATATATATATATATATATATATACACATTACTAGTTAATGTGCCTAAGACAGAAACTCACATTAATGAAGACAACTGGAAATGTCCTACGAGATAATATATTTTAGTCATCAAGAACAAGATTTGATGGTTAATTATAAGTGATATTTTCGAACCCCTACTCTTGTATATGCAGAAAAAGAATACATAAGTGGTAGCTAGTATAAATATACAACACAAATGATTATTATTAAAATTCAGAAAACTCCATTACATATGCAATAAACAAACATTTGACAAAACCATAAATATAAAATATAATTATTCAAGTATACGAACTATTATAATTATACCAAAACTCAAAGACGTACATATAACAAAGTAATTTAATTGGCCCTCCTGCAATTGCGTCTAATCTGGCCTTGATCCCCCGTCAAAAGCCTTATATTACCCATCTTAATCATCGACTCAGCAAAATCCTCGGCAAAATCATCATGATCCGAGCTATATTCTCTAACAAGCTCACCCGTCTCACCGCCATTAAGCAAAACCTGATCAGAATGCAACAACCCTCTGCCCATGACCAAGTTTCTAAAATATTTAGTGTCGAAATTAGCAGGCGTGGGATCTAACGGAGCAAGATTGGTATCACCCCCATTGCGAGGACAACCTGCCTGGCGCATCCTAGCAAATGACGGGTCGATGTTTGTTTCGTTATAAATGCGATTTCTAAAGTTAACACATTGGGAAAATCCTAACGTGTGCCCACCAGAAAGCACTACAAGATCTTTGACGTTTAGACCTTGATTGGCGAAAGAGTTTATGAGTGCTGGTAGGTCCATGGATGGGGCTGGAATGTCAGTGTTGGCTCGGGTTATGCTTGCTGTGGTCGAGTCTCTCCTGCCGAGTTCCACCTTCCAGGAAGGTCCCCCTAGCTGCATCATTACATGAAAATAAACATATATATATGATCCCAAAATTTGTATATGATATAATATTTGATGTAAAAATGAATTAATTATGTATACATACTGCAACGACTGAATCACGAGCTGCAACAGCCAAAATGTCAGCACAAGACACCACGGGACGTCCACAAACTCTGTCAACTTCCCATTTAATCCGATCGACCACTTCAAACCCTCTGGCCGAGTTATTATTAGGCGCTGCAAATTTCTCGCTGGTAAAGCTATCCGTCGAGTCTAGCAGAATTGAACCATCGCAACCCTACATGCATGAAACACCAAATTTTAATAACCCAATATTATAAACAATCTAATATTTATTGCTGTTAAATATGAAACTGTATTTACATTAACGAAACAATCATGAAAATGTAGACGTAACAAAGAGGCGCCCATACGCCGCTCTTGCTGCACAGCTTCCTCTACAACTCGTTTAATGGCTGGCAGAGCTTGTGGGCATATGTTGTCGTAAAACTTAGGGTTTAGTGAATCCGAATATGCGATTATTGTTGCTGATAAGATGATTAAGGCACCAAGATACAAGCTAATTTTTGTAGCCATTTTTTGATAGTTGATGTTGTGCAGCTAAGAGTAAATATTAGGCAGTGTTAAAATCTTTGGTGTGATGATTAGAGTCGATTTAGAACTATATTTATACTAATGCATGATTAATAAGATAATGGTTAAGGATTAGACTTAGTCTGTGGTTAATTAATCTGCAGGTAAACTGCTCCTGGTGGAAACTTTCTTTCTTAAAATCCATAATCTGACTTAGTAATTACTTATTAATATCTTGGTTAAAATTTCGCACGAATGATGCAAGAAACCATTAATATATATTAATGTTGTTGAAACATTGGAAATTTGAAGGAGTCGTACTCGTAGCAATGGTCTTTTTTAAAAGAGAAAAATAGTTTAATGTTTACTTGTAGCATAATTAATCTCGCAATTCAACTAATTCGATTATATATCTTCTTAAAACATATTTTTTAATAAAAAAATTCACTAAGAATTCACGTGTTTTCTTCGGAGATATGTATATATACATAATATACATATATAGATCGTCACAAACCTGCTAGTTAATGTGCCACTTTTGGGGATAATGTTAGGATAAATTTTCTTTATAGTACCTAAATTATTATGCTTGTCTGACTTAGATTTCTAAATATTTAAAATTTATTAATTAAGCCATTATTCACCAAGTAATAATTTTGTTTCATTTTAGTCTTTGATGATGATTTGTGACCGGAAAATTTAGTTGCTAGTTACAATTTGGTCTTAAATAAATAAAAAACTATGTTTTTGACAATAATATCTGGATTATATATTATTTAACTAAAATAAATTAGTGTATAGTTACAGCTAATATGAAGATAGAAGGATATAGAAATATATATTAACAACTAATTCATATTTAAAATAATAGAAACAACTACTATTTTAGTTTTTACTCATTGAACAATTAAACAATTACTAATCATATAATATATTTGTAGTTTAAAAATAACACTTTCACATATTACAAGATAATTACAATGATGTATTTTAATTCTAATAATAACTCAGAATATTCATTACTTAGTGTGATTATTTAACGTAAACATAAATATAAAAAAAAAATAATGTTGATATGGTCAATGGGACTCCTAAGCAAGGAAGCTCTGTAAATAGATGGTCTACCAATCTAGCTACTTCAACTTAAGTTAATCAATAAATTAGCATTTTATAGACAATTCATATGTTATTGGCAAACGATCAGATGAATGCTTCAAAGTTCAAACCTATGGAGATTAGGAGATGAGTGAGTCAAAGAAAGGGTTATTGGGCCTACTGGGCCTGTTCCACATATTAAAGGAGCTCAAATACTACCCTAATTGGGCTTAAAGCTTACCACATTATTCAATTCCTTCAAAATAGAATTCCACGAGCTCCATTTTTATATATTCGTTTTTGGGCCCGCCTACAACTCTAGATTTAACTTGCTAACTTTAAACAAATTAAGATTGGATTAAGTTTTTACTAAATTAAGATTTAAAAAGAATCATAAATGACTTGTAAGTTATTAAGTTAATGCTATATATATGTCTTGCAAATTCAATATATATCATATGATTGAGCTTTTTTTGTTTTTGTTGCCTCAAAAAAAAAAAAAAAAAGATTTTTATGTAACTCATAAACACCCAAATTTCTTCAACACTAAATATTCCAAATCAATATGACATCAACACTTAAAAGCCACATTTTTATTCAGTTTGCCTCAGACTTCTCACCATTTCCCACAAACAATAATTTGAAAAAAACACAAAACAAAACAACAACAATAACAAAAAACACCATAAACAACTTTTAGTTGACCCTCCCACAGTTCCTCCTGATCTGTCCATTAGTCCCAGTTAGCGGGCTAAGATTGGACATCCTGATCATAGCAGCAGCAAAATCATTGAAGAACGAAGCTGAGTTAGTGCTATAACCTCTCACTTGAGCATCTGTTGAAACATTGTTGAAAAGCTGTTGATCAGAATGAAGCAAACCCCTTTGGTTCACTAAATCCCTGAAATAATCGTTGTTAAACGCTGTTGGGCTACTGTCGAGGGGCGATAGGTTGTTATCACCGCCGGTTCTGGGGCATCGGCCTCTCACAGTTGTCGCAAATGTGGGGTTTATGTTGGCTTCGTTATAGATCCTGTTCCTGAATGTTGTGCACCTTGCTTGCCCTATTGTGTGAGCTCCTACATATTACAAATTTAACAAAATTTATATAATTGAACAAGTTTTTGGATTATTTGTGCATAAAATATATAGAAAGGTGAAGAAATTACCTGAAAGGGCAACCATTTCCCGGGCTGAAAAGCCTTTGTTAGAGAAGGAAGTAATGAGGGCATTGAGATTCAAGCCTGGTCCGGGGATTTGCTGGTTGGCAGCATTCTGACTTGCTGTGGTTGAGTCTCTTCTTCCTAGTGCTACTGTCCAGCTTGGCCCGTTCAGCTTAATTACAAATACAGCAAAAATGGTGTAATTAATACAAATATATATATATATATATATATATATATGTGTGTGTGTGAGTATATATATACAGATAGGGATGAATATTGTTAGAGATTAGATACTCACAGCAACGACACCGTCTCGGGCAGCAACAGCCAAAATATCAGCACAAGAAACGACATTTGCGCAGGCAGTTTCGACTTGAGTTTTGATGGTGTCGATCACATCTAACCCTCTCAGTGAGTTGGCGTTTGGGCCTGCGTTTTGTTCTCCGGTGAAACTTGCTGTGTCGTCCAGTAGAACTGATGCATCGCATCCCTGTTTAAAGATCAACGAATTTGAAAATTAGATCAATGATTCTCAACTCATATAACACAGAAGTTGAGATGGATTACATGAATTTATATATATATATATATATTGTGGAACATAAATGCATTATTTTACGTCATCATATTATAAGTGATATGACACAATTCTGACATTTTGGTGTTATGAAATGTACTTTCCCATGACTATGTACGTATAAATCTTTTTTACTTGTAAAAGCAACCAAAATGGTACGCTTGAAAGATATCAACACAAGATATATATATATATATATATAAATATCATGAGAAACCAATTGATTGATGCCTATTGCATGTTCATGCATGCATGTAAAATTGGAGCAAAATAAATGCAAATCATAAACAAAGAAATAAGTATTATTGAAGATAAAAAAGCATGAAAACTTGCATTGACGAAGCAATCATGGAAATGGAGACGGAGTAATGAGGCGCCCATTCGACGATCATTAGAGACAGCTGAGTTTACAGCAGTTCTAATAATAGAAAGAAGATTAGGGCAAGTTGAATTATAGAAACTTGTAGACAACTGAGCGTTGCTTACTCCTATTACAAGGAGAACAAACATTAAACGAATCGAAAAATTGGATACGATATTAGCCATTGTTAAATTATAAGAGAAGATATAGAGAGCTATAGTGCTTTCTTTTGGCTAGTTATGGTTCTATTACAATGAGTTGCTTTGCATATTTATAGTGATTGATTTATAGGAGCTAAAGAGGTGTGTGTTGTTGTTGAGTAAATTATTTGTGTCTTTTATTGACTATTTAGTCAAACCCAAAACAATAATGCATTTTATTTTAATCAATGATTATATATTTTCATTTTATTTTACAGCTAGATATTTTAAAAGATTATGTATTATAATACTTTAATTTTTCAGTAATTTTAATTAATGGATGAAGCTCAATTCTCGAAAATTGACTTTTGAAATCTAACATGCATTGGTGATAAAGTCTTTTTGAGATGTATATGCAGGCACTATATAGGGATTCAACGTAATTTTTTACATTATATATATTTTTCCTAAAGTGGGACTAAAATATTCCATAAACAAAGTGTGAACATTGTAGAGTGGAGAATCTTGGTTGGTCGATTGACAAATGCACTAAAATTCATGGAATAGGAACTTCTTAGTTAAAGCTTGTCTACATATATTGCTTTAAGAATTGTTAAGGACAATGGTACTAACTAATAGTCGTTCATATGACAATATTAATTTTGAACAAGGGTATACTGAATATTTTGATCTTAAATAATAATGTACCAGCTAACTCAATAATGATTAAAGAAGTTAGAGTTGATTCAAAGTCCGATAATCACACCTATAAATATTAAAATAATCAAATCATTTGGGGGAATATCGATTATTTTAAAATTCAACTAATCAATATTATTAAAAAAACGATATTTAGTTTGTCGTGTCGTAATCAAATCCAGTTTTAACTTATATTCGAAATGTTTTAGCTAGAGCTTAAGCACCCTTATTGACCTCAATCTTCACACATCAGTCTTATCATAATTATCAATCAATCGCGGAAGGTTCAAAAATTGATTTTTAACACAATAATATTATAAAAAACATGATTAGTTATAGTAACGGAAAACAAGATGTATATGCAAATTTCTTAGGATTGATAGTTCAATTGTAAAATGATGCTTTCTCTACAGATACAGTACTGCTGATCTAAAAGATTTAATGAATTAAAATATAAATTAATACTCAAGAATATTCCAAAATTAGTTATATATCCACATATATCTTCACGAGAGTTGGTCAAATTATTAAGAGCCTTTTAATTAATTTATTTATATTTATTAACTTGATTATCCTTGAAATCAACCCACGTGAAATCCTTATTAAATTGAATAGAAAATAGTAGAATTTTAGAGTAAGTTTTGACTATTAATCGTCTATTACAATAAAATAATAATCTCAATCGTCACACCAGTCAAAATGTTATCATGCAAAAATACGTGTTTTCTAGAATCCATGGACTAAACCGTATGCAGCCAAAAGAAAAATACAATTTAAATCGTAATCAATATATTTTATGTATATTACTTGTCACTAAACCATGAATAATTAATGATATATGGTTATTGATTAAATCAATATGTAGTGTTGATTTATTCATCTAGTTATGAACAGTGGGTTTTATTTATTTTCCTTTAGTTATTATTCTATGTGAGTTTATGACTTTTAATTTGAATGCAGCTATTAAATATTTAGATTATAGCATAGACAACGGCGTTAGGTTGATAGATTAATTATTAACCAAAAATTATATAATATTAACGTTGTAATTTCACCGTCCAGTTTTCAAATTTTTTTCAAACATTTCATAATTTCAGCAAAGGTTTTTTGGAGTAAGTTCATTGAATTGATCTAACTTCTAATTCTTACATTGACATTTTCAAAATTAAGAGGAGGTAAAAAAAAATAATTGACTATTAATCAATGAATTAATTGGAATTCAACCAATTATTTATAAATTTAACAGCATTATAATAAACCCTGTGAAATTGATTTCACCAAGTCAATTTACAAAATGAAGATTATATGAAAATGATGTTTTAACTAATCGGGCATGCGCCTCCAATAGAAAATAAAGCGTCATTTTCATGTTCGGCGATTTTTGCTAGACTTTTACAAGTACAATATTTGGGCGACGTTTGTTGACAATTTTGCATGGAAAAGTAGACACAATACTAGTAAATTAAAGCAAGATTACTCTTTTGAATGAACACATTTTATTTCAAAAGATGCAATATTATAGTGTTCTTGTGTATGTATAATGTATATATACATTACTCATTAATTCTTCACTAATCTTTCACAATTTATATTTTCTATAACCATATTGTACAACTGCACTGGTCATTATGTACCATTCTTTGTTGCAAAATAATATAGTACGATTATATATTACAATTCATTGTGGTTAACTACCTATAATAAGTAACATCGTTATAATTAGGATATGTATTTTCCATTTTTTATTCTTTCTTTTTTTTTATTTTTATATGTTTAACACAATGAAATTTCAATGTTTGTTTCTTAGACACTAGAGATCTCACCTAATCGTGCCAAACATTACTAAATGAAAAGCAAAGACTTTTGAAGATGGAATTGCACATGCTTTTTATTCCACACTTAAAATCTAATCTATCATTGTCTCTAAGAGACAAATAATTTAAAGTTACAATATATGTATCATTTTTTCCACGTAGTGAATCAATTGAATGATTTGCATGTCTTATTGTGATCAATCACTATGATTAATAAGCTCAAGTTTAAAATTAGCCACCGTGGTCCAATTATATGCTTTATTTGACTATTTACATATAACATCAAATACATCACGTAATTAGTTCAATAGTTAAGTATTTAATTCTGTCTATTTTCTCAACTTATCCAATATATTTTCCCCCTAAATATTGACTTTTCCTCGTTCATTCACTTTCTAATCTTCTTGACATATACCAAATTTATTTAATTGCTCGAATGCAACTGCTTTGGCTGATTAAGATTGAAAATGCATCTCATATTGGACGAATTATCTTTTAAATACATTATTGGATGCTACAAAGTTTTTCAATGTAAGATTGAATTAAACAAAAATTCTAAATTAGTCAAGTTGGTTATAATCGTTGAATGTAAGACACAAAACTTTCATAATTTTAATTAATATAAGTTAAAAAAAAATTCATCTCAACTTATTACTTTGACTTATTGATTAAGCACATAACAATTAAATGCTTGTTGCTACTTGCAAATGTTTGTTTATATAACTAATACTGTTTTTCCATAACTCGGCATAACATTCCTAAGAAGTTCCTATTGAATTGGGATTTTAATATTTAATATTAATTGTATTGGGCTTTCTTCTTTTAGGCCCCATATTTGAAATGAGGGAATTATTAGTAATACTAATCGGCCCGTTAAAAAATAAACTATATTTCTAATGATATGCCCAATTGCAAATAGGCAATGAAAACTGGGCCATTGCGTACACAAGCCAGCTTCTCATTACAGCCCACCTCAATCCAATAAACAAACTCCTAAGAAGTTCCTATCGATTGGGATATCCTCTTATGTAAATTTCTTTTAAAACTTGTTATCACAAATCGTTGTCAGTCCTAGGCCTATGATAATAATGCATGCATGTTTTCAGAAAATGTGTTCTTACATATTGATATTTGTTTTAATATGATCAACCTCTTTCATCAAAAATGGGTTTTGTCTATTAAAACGAAAGCTGTCCCTAGGGTTTTGTCTGTCATTTTTGTACATCCGGACATTGAAATACACCCATTCTCTCAGGGTTTGAGATTTATAGACAATCTACAACTTATGTATAATTTTTTTTTTTTCAAATAATAGGGATTAAAATGAGCCCGAAACATGGGAAAAAATATTAATATTTCAAGAAAATGCACAAATATAGCTTTTATTTTTGTCGTTTTTCTTTACCCGAGCATGAGGAAACTTCAGCAAGATTAATTATCTTTTTCAATGACCTTTAAAGAAGTCGCAATACACATAATAATAGCAAAACAGAAGGAGATCTATAGTTTATGTTGCGGAGAACTTGATTGGAAAAAAGGTAGGATTCAACCTACAAAAATTATTATGTTGCTGCTCAAAACTCTAAGATATATATCAATATATATAGCTTCTCATGAAAATTAACCTGAATCCAAATTAAACTCTAAGATATCAATATATACACACATATCATGTACAATATATATAATGTACCATTAAGTAGATAGAACTATTAATATTGAACTTTTCTTATATCTGTTGCATGAGATTATGATATATATATAATGTACCTATAAGTAACATGAAAAGACTTCTTTCTTCACTTCATCAAATAAAAACCTTGAGGGATACAATTGAAGTTGAAGTGAAGAAAAGAGAACAAATTAAAACTGAGAGAATTAATAAAAATTAATAATTAATCTTGGTCACTATTTTCACTCCAATTCCTGATAGCTTGGAGTACTGCTTGTTTAACCACCTGCCCATCTATGCTATCTGATTGACCTTCGTTCTGTAACCATAATATAATAAGCATTACAATATCAAAATGAAACTCTATATTTATTTCTTTTTACTCAAAGTTAAAAACATATTAATAAACTAGACGCATGCATGTATGTCACAGTATTATTAATTATGAGGCAAATCTTCTGTTGATTGCACACAATCATATTATTTGATTAAGTGAATGAAATTAAATTAGTTGAGATCGATCAAATAAGGCATAGCTTGCAATATTGCTCTGGAGACGATTCAAATTATAGTATTGAATAATATTCACTTAATTATATTTGGGAAATTAATTCAAATAAATATTTGATCCAATAATTAAAATATCTGATAACCAACAAAAGAAGTTAACATATTTACCTCACCAACAGCTTCAAGACGAAAATTATCAGAACAAGAAACCCTAGCATCGAGCACTTCAAGGCCTAACTCCTCAAATGCTTCTAATATTGATAAAAGCAAACCGGGGCAATTTTTATCTGAAAATACGTTTACTAGGAACCCTTTTTCTAGGGTTTCAACTTTAACCTGCTGGAAAACAGTATTTACACCATTTGATATTAATCCAATAATCAATGAAATCAAATAAGTTTCTAAAGAAAATGATGGTTTAATTAATACCGTATGTAAAAACTACATGCTTTAATTTTGATTGTAAATAAGGGTAAAGATAATTACCGCAGGTAAGGAGTTTTGGTGGGTTGAACTTTGTAAAGTTTCAACATCTTCATTTAGTTGTTCTACCCTTTCCTTCAACTCTTCTATGTATCTCGATGCATCGATCACTATTGATGCTTTATTTACCTGTAAAAGGAAAAAAAGTATATTACTCTAATTAAGATTACCATTTAATGTTTATTCAAATTCTAGAGCTATATATAGTATAGCTACTTCAATCAAACTCAATAACTATATACTTTGAGTTGGATAACAAATACAATTAATCAAAAACAAGAAAAATATGCTATAAAAAAACTCTAAACGCAGGCACAACAAAGAATGGCTCAACCCTTTATCTTCATGATTTTGAAAAGGAAAAGAAAAGACCTGATAATTTATTCATCCAAGTGTCACATAAAAAAGATGAAATTAGACCAGAGCTAAACAATAAAAATTAAAAGGAAAAAATAGAATAGAAGGGTTAAATTAGAATGTACAGCAGTAGAATTCGTAGCAGCTCGAAGCTGTTCCAATTTCTCATACATAGCTGCTTTCTTTTGCTCTCTGGGATCCATATATTTTTTCTTCTTTTTGGTCTTCGTCTTCAACTCAAACACGCCAAAAAACACAGATAGGAAGACTATAAAAGGCTTTTTAAAGAGCTAGCTAGCTCTCAATATTAATTTCTTTGATGTATAATTATTTCTTTGTTCGTTTCTTGCATGACTAATACTATATACCACAAGTTTCACAGGAGACTGTGACGTCAAATTGATGAGTAAATTAAAATGATATATAATTTTATCCTCCGTGCTTGGCTGCTATATAATTAATAATCATCATGTTCTCTTATAATATGATGATTTTCTATATATATAGATCATAATATTATTGATAAATCACCGAGTTTGCTCGAGTGGAATTCAAATATTATTAAAGGAAAAAAATAGAACAAGTCGTTTAGATTTTCTTGGTTTTCCAAAGAATTTATTTTTATTAAGTTCAAATATTTGTTCTCTTTTTGTTGGATAATTAAGTTCAAGTTTTGACTTGTTTTGTAGATCAGTTTGAACTATATCAATTACTTGTCATGCTTTTCTACTTTAGCAACATAATATAGGCTTATATATTCTATGTATTTTGTTTGAGTTATATATTCATTTTAATTTCTATCTATAATGATATTAGTAAACTTCATATAAAATCTCATTTATATACTATAGTTAACATCAATATTATCTATACTGCTTGATAAAATTAAAGATAGCTAACATTAATTAAATAAAATAAAAACATCGGCAACATTTGTGTATAACGTGTCATTTATAATTATAGTAGAGGAGTATCCCAAAACTATATTTTGTATTGTTATTTTGTACTGTCCAAGTTTATTGCATCTAAGGGGTCGAAAGAAATGACATGACCCTTGTCTTATATTTATAGTCTTATAGATGATGACACGAAGAAAATTAAATAAAAATCCAAAATGTACCGACCAATTATCATTCCATTTGATAAATATGTTAATCAAACCTAATACTTATCTTTCCTTGCACCAGGTAAAGGTGGTTGTATAAACGTGTAAAATTCACTCACCTTAAAGAACTCAATCTTATAGGAAAAGGAAATTAAAGCTTCAAAAAATAAAGATTAAAAATGTGAAAAGGAGTATACAAATATATATATATGGTAGAGGACAAAATTGGTAAATTACCAACCACAAATTGAAATATGTTGTGTGCAGATAGGAGAAGAGCTAGGGAGGCATGGGTTAGAAATCCCCCGTGAGAAGTGTTTGGAGGCATTTGACAGCTAATATATATATATATAATATATTTTATTATAATAACAATTATTATTATTATTATATATTTTTTTGATCAATTATTATTATTATTATTGTTGTTATTACACTAAATGCAGAAAAACTATACTATGTCTATACAACAACACAATCTTTGCCTTCTCTCATTTCGATGGGTCATGTATGTACTCTCACTCCATTCATCACGAGCCACACTAACTATACTATTTTTCAATCATTTTATTTTTAATATATCAATGCAATCTATCAAACCGACTTATATGATATACAAGTGAATTATACAAATACAAAATCGTATATTAATGCTATAAATAGACATTCATAGATATGTCACAATTCTCATAATCCCAAGTAATGACTATCTATCTGCATTCCTATCACGGATAGTTTTATTTTTCAGCTAAACTTTACACTTTATTTTAACTCTTAGCCAATTGTCAGTCTGTCATCGTACATTTCCACCTATGCTCCCAAATTATGGGCAGATATCGCACTGCCATGATTCATTACCTATATTTACATTTGATTTTTTATTAGGATGTATATGTATATAATTTTTATTAGAATTGAATGTATATTATATTTTCTAAAACTTAGTTTAATGTTTCATCTTACGCATTATATATAATACATGTCGAGTCTATATAATTTACTAACTTTAAATTAATACTATAGTAAATATGTTATATACTAGACGTGCAATTATATGGTGGGATATGAACTGAAACAACTAGTTAAAATGGAGATCTGAATTGTGTATGAACACTTCATTTATTTATCATCTTCAAAAGTAGCCACTTATGGTATTATACTACTTCACGATCACCATTTCTCTGCATGATAATATATACAATAATTACAAATTTCACCCAGAAATAATTTATTGTACATTAGCTTCATTATCTGGATTTCGCGCATGCATTGCATGGATCATGAGTTAGATTAAGATATGAGAAAAGCAAATAAATGTAGCTATGATGGGACCTCCTCGTTTAATATAGCAATAAAAATTGAAATAAAATATATATATATATATATATTATATATATTGGGAGAATTGTTATATATACAAAATCAGATTTGGTGCTTTTCGTTCAAGAAAGAAAAAGAAGATTATTCGCATACTTTTAATAAGAGACAACGATGTAATTATCACTGACACCTGTGTAGCAATTTATTTAAATAGAATATTAATCTCTGAGAATAATACAAACAATTGGAGATTCCTGCTAAAGTAATACTCCTAAAATTAGAAGACAAGCAACTATCAATCCACAACTATGATTAACAATATGAGTATGGTTTTAATGAATCAGGGTCCCCACGTTAATTATCTAATTACACAAACATTTAAATTACTTTATAATGTTCTTAGCCAACTTAAATAAATGAAATTCATTTTACAATAAACAGGAGGAGGAAATATATATGAAGAAGCATTATATGTGAAGATTGAACTTAGGGGGTGTTTGGCTAAGCTTATAACTTATAAGCTCTTTTGAACATCTTATAAGATGTTTGAGAGCTTATAAGCTCTATGAAAGCGTTTGGATAATTTTCTTAAAAAAGTGCTTATAAGACCAAAAAATAAGATGTTTGGGTCTTATAAGCAAATAAAAAATAAGTTGGCAAAACCCAACTTATTTTAAAATATTAAATTTGGGATATTGTTTATATTTTTTCAAAGACATAAAATAAACCTAGTTAAATTTATTCTTTCCAACAATACCTTTCTCCGAAAAAATATTTATTTTTATATTGCACAATTCTCTCGTATAACATTTGAAAACGTCTTATAAGTCCAATAGACTTATTTTATCCAAACACTTAAGAGATTATTTTTTAAATAAGACGAAACATCTTATAAGCTCTTAAAACATCTTATAAGATGTAAGAACTTATAAGATGTTTTAAATAAGCTTAGCCAAACACCCTCTTAATCAAGGCAGAAAATTATGTTTATTTTTTCTAGATGGAAAAGACTTGTGAAGAATTTTGTAATGTTGATTTATTTTGAAAGTATTTGAATTATAATTGAGCATTAAATTGTCAGCATTGCAGAAAGACAAAGCACCAAGTACCCACCAATTCACATGTGTGCATTAATCATCACAACAAAACAATTCACCTCACAAACACATATCCAGCTCCAACATTGTCTCTTGCCCTAATTCCAATTTCCATTTTCATATAAGCTACGGGTTGTAGACTCTGGAAAAAAAATATTAATATCTGAATATTAATTTAGAATTTTAACAGAATGAACAGGAGGAATTTCCAATTGTTTTTTAAATTATTTTGTTAGAGCTTGTAGAAGAGCCATTATTTTTGTATACTTACATGCAAAAGCCTAAAGTTTCTGCATGATCCACATAAAATTATATTTAAGGACTGATCATTACGGTGCAGAAAAGGCAGTGCTGTGATTTTTTTGGGTATTTTTTTTTAATATATAACTTCATTGCCAAATTTAATTTAACTTATTTATTTTTGTATATTTATGACTTCTTTATCAACCACTACCTGTCACTAAAATATTGGTCCCATTTAATTTGTTAAAGAATCTTATTGTATTACTGCAGATAATTTCATAACATAAGTTAGTCAAAATTAAACCTGACGATTTCGAGGCACTAATTTGCTTAATGTATTAGGGTTCAAACCTAACCAGATATATTATAAAGTGATTATTGATATCATGATAGAATAATATAACTTCACTAAAAATTGTAACAGCACTATGTAAAGGAAATATGAAGATGTTAGTTAAACAATTACAAAATCAGAAATGTATCTCGTGACAGACCCTAGTTAGCTCAATTCACTGTCACCGTCCCGAAAGGAAATGAATTATATTTATAAGGTGATTCATTATTCACTTCTTAAAGTGTAAAAAATACACTTGGATTGGATTCGTAAAGTCGAATACGGAGCTTACTGGCACACACACATATATATATATATATAATTATAGGCATCTAAGAAATGGTAATTTATAAACAAGAAAAAAGATGAACACATACATACAAAAATGCAAGAGTTTATTTATAACTAAATTGTTTTGTTTCGATTATTATACATTACTAAACAAATTAAAACTCTTCTATATATATGTATTGAGAGAGAGAGAGAGAGAGAGAGATGCGTGAATTGTTTTGAAGTAAGATTTGTACCAAGTTCACGGGCCAATAATAAGAAACTCTAATAAAGTTGGAATTAGGCATATTAACAAATATGTAAAAATGTCCTGAAGAAAATTGCAGATATATATAGTGTCTTTGTCCCTCTTGAGTCACATGATGGATAGCTAGCTAAACTCCACACACTAAACTGCATGCATCATAACCACGAAGAATCGGGGGGTTGATTTTGTTACTTTGGATCTTCTATGGACGGCTGAGATCTTTACGGGCAGATGATGTTTTTTTCCCAATAAAATGGGAGGGTTTGAAAAAGGCCATTACAAATGCATGCAAATTTGCTGCTATTATCTGCTACTTCTCAAGTCGGTTTACTTGTGTGATCAGTTTGTCTCTTAATGTATGATCATTTGATGAGATTGGATGTTAGAATTATAATATTTTTCTATTCATAATTACATGACCTTGATAATTAAGCCAAATATGCTGTGTATCTCTTAAGTTAAAACTGATGAAGAATCACACCAAACTATGCTTAATTAGGGAATAAGACGATGAATGTGATATTTGGCATTAAGCACTTATCAGAAATTATGTATTTCATTTCAACAACCAAACAAGACGTAAAATAATTTGTCATTTTCTTTCTATTTGGAATAATTGAATCATGATGACCTCCTTGACTATATAGCTCAACAGAGACAAGTTTTTATTATCTGTCATACTTCAAGATAAATCATTCATTATAATTTTTTTCCAAAACATTCCAAGTATATATTAAGACGTGATCAAAGATCAATTATTTGTGTATGAATCAAAAAAAACTATAATTTAGAAATGAGTAAGGTCTTAATTATTTGGCTTAATTTTCGAAAAGGTAAATAATATTTTTTATAGAATAAAAATAGATTGTTTTCTTGTAAGCTACAAGCCTACAACATGTATTTGGGCCCAAAATGGATCCAATTAACTCGTTGAACTGAGCCCCGATTAAATTGAATCTAAGCAGGCCCAATATAATAAACTTCACATTTGCCACCTTATTATGGATCAGCCCAATTACTTAAAATATCAAAAGTTTGTGGTTCACAATCTTAGTCCAAAAAGCCCAAATAATGGTGTGAAACTCAATACTCTAACAGTTCCCAAAGTAGCAATAAAAAATCAAATAAAACTGAACCAAATATGAAATTGAATTAAATCCATGTTATTAACTTTGGATCATAAAAATGGCTCAAATCAAATCATCCAAATAACAAAAACAATGTAATAATAAACAAAAAAATCAACTAGTATTTTTTTCATGTCCCTTGGGCTCTGACAGGCAAGTTATTTCTTCTCTTCCAAATCACATAATATCCAAGTCCTCCTAACACAAGTAAAATAATAACCCCATCAGCCACAACCACAACTATTATCACCCATTTCCTTAACCCAGAGTTCTTACCTTGACCATGGTTAGTTCCTTTAGGCACCTTAACCATATATCTAACTCTACTCCCTCTCTCAATTTGCTTAACACCTCTACTAACTGCATACACATAACATTCCCTTAAACTCACATTATATTGTACTGCAACACAATCACAATCATCGATGCACATATTTGCACACTCGTCTTTACCGATATTAGCTTTATATGTCACACTCTTTAGCACACTAACCACACCCTCTAACTCGAGCATTTCGACTTGTCTTTTCCCACATTGCCCCTCGAAGTTCTGTTTATTACAATCAGATTGAATCCCATCCACACGTATACACGAGCAAGAACCCGATAAAGTACAAATTCCATAGGGCTTACAAGCCAAAGGAAGATCACAAGTGAAGCTTAGTGCTTGATAAGAAGACTCAAACTTTTGTTTATCATTGGAATAATGATAGAGTCTCAAATTACCTGTACTGTTCTCCAGTGTAAGAAACCTTAACGGGTCGAGTGAAATCGATTTTATCTTATCAAATTTGTGTTTTCCATTGTATATTTCTAGCCCATCAGAAGTCATCTGTACAAATGTGATGTTTAGCTTACTGGGAGGCTGATATTCCCAGTAAGAATACTTCAACTTGCCAAAATTCAAGTATAGTACAATCTTATCATTCTGAATTTCCATGGAGTAAAACAATGTTGAATTTACAGGAAAGGAAGTTAACCTTGTCTGTGAACTTAATCTCTGTCCCCATAGCATTACATCAGTGGGAAAATTGAAACTTTGCCATTTTATCATGTTCAGTGCATCAACCAGCACTAAATTTCCTGTCTTTAGTAAATTTAGTCTCTGCAGAAGCATAAATCATAGATACAACATTAGATGTGATTGAATTGTTTTGGATATTATTAAGAAATTAGAATACAATTACAAATAATTACCTCAACACCTTGCCCTGAAGTTCCACTCCTCCATCCAATTCTTTCATCCTGACCCTTCAATCTCAAGTCTCCATATTGAGTAAACTGAAGCACACATTTTTCAGTAGTATAAAATCTTGATAAATGGCCAGAACTCCATACTTTGACATCTCCAAGAAAAACATCCAATGAACACGAGTATTTTTCGTCGAAAGCCTCTACAGTGATTGCTGCTCTGAAGTTTGGTGCAGTTTGATCTGTTTCCGTTAGAAAAGCTCTTCCCAAGAACCCTTTTGAGTACTCAGTTGGAATAGCAAGTGTCACTTGGTAACCAATGTGAATATCTGATTCACAAAAAGACTGAGACAAATGGTTTATTATGATGAGTATTGTAAGAAGACAGATTTTCATGTCAATTTGCTTGCAAATAGCTATGTTTTGTGGAGCTTTTTAGGTGATTTTTCCATGGAAAAAGGGGCTGAGAAGAGCATTATGGGGCAGCAGCATTAGTAGTATAACCCCCACTCTTTAAAAGCTTTGGAACTTTCTTATGCTTAACTTGATTTGCATATGCATGATTTATGAGTGACAACTATACCAATCAATTGTTATTTCTTCTCATGTCCCTACTTAAAAGTTTGAGCCAAAAAGAGGTTCAAAAGAAGCACGGTTTTAAAATGAATATAATTCACTTGTGATTAATATAATATAATTAGAATTTCTGATTAATACTAATAAATGGGATTTATGATGCCATTTTGAGTATCAACTAGTGTAATTAGAGTAGGTGGAAATAGATTATAATGGGGACCCTCTTCTCAACTTTTGTTGGGCATCAATGAGTGCTTTGCTTCTTTTTTGGTGGAGGGCATGAGAGTTGTTAGAGTCCTTAAATTAAGGTTATTGGATGCCACGTGGGATTTATGATGCTTACCTCACGTATGAATGACGTGTTAATCAAAAATTAGTCCCCAATAATATTTATTAAAATAAATGCTTATCACATAATTCAAATTTCAATGTATATCATGAAAATTCGGTTATAATAATATGGAAGAAGTAAATAGTATTTAATTGTGTACGGTTGAATAGGTTGAACCTAGTTCATAAAACCGAAATTAATGAAAGTTGTTTAAATATTGGTAGGAAGTTGGAATTAATATAAGAAACAAAATCACAAATATAAGAAAGTAAATGCGACTAATCAAAAGTTTGTCCCGATTCAACGACTTTAATTGCGACGATAACGCTTTAACTTTTGCCTCTTGAGTTCAAATTCTCGGCAGACCAAAAGCCGCCTAGTTGATATTAATTCTCCACTATCTGAGATTGTTACGAATTTATATATATATATAGAGAGAGAGAGAGAGAGGGGGGTACAGTAAATAGGGTTTAAGCCTTTTGATTTATTCTTCGACTCATATGCAATTGGGTTTGAATTGTACAGCTCTAGCATCAGCTCGGTTGTACTCAGTTTTCAAGGTTACTTGTGTTGGAAATATGATGAATAGAGGCATGAAATCAAGACCTGATGGAAATTCTATAAGATCACGAAACAATGTGAGATTATGTTTTTTTTTTTTCGTTCTTCGTCTGATTTCGAACAATTTGCGTGCAAAAAGGGAATAAAGTGGAAATTTTGGCATGCATATGTTTGAGGATCTAGTAGGAAGTATTTATTATACATAAAGATTTGAGCTTTAGTTTGCGTTATGAATCTATGATTAATAAGTGAAGCTTATTGTTGAGTTACTTTGACGGAGTAGATTATTTTATAGATGTCAAATTAGCCCTTTTGATTATTTTTGTTTACCTATTGATAAAGTTACTATTTTTTGTTCAATTCAATCTGTAGGTCATGCTTGAATTTTGTATGGGATGAGATGTATAAGTTATTTGAGTTCATACTCTAGTAGTAGCTTCAACGATGGATTTAGAATACCAAAACAACTTGATCTTTTAAAACCACTCAACAATATCGGTTTTTTCCTACAAATTAAGGGTTCTAAGAGTGAATACTCTAATATCGTGGTTCAAATGTTGCAGTTGGGGGGAGAAGACAAAGAAAGAAGTCAACCGCATTTGCTGAATACTTCACAAGCTGCATATGAAGAGCAGTTTCCTTCACTTTCCGCTAGCATTAACATGAAAAGGAGAACTAGAGTAGACTTGGGAAATGTTAGTGAACGAAAGCCCGAGAAAGATGCCAAGAACATTGGCACGTTGCAAAGTGAATCATCGACTTCTTTAAGCCACCAGAATGATGACTCATCCTTGCCCACCAGTTTTGGAAAGAATCGTGTACCTTCTGCTTCTAAAACTCCAAAGCCTCGCCAAAATTATCAAGAACGTGGGGTGGCAAAGAGAAATTTAGTGATGTCTCAGGGTATTGACACAGATGAGCCTTTTGATATATGCGGCCCTGAAACTGCGGGAACCAGTGTTATGAAAAAGCCTGCAAATGATTTGAATTCTAGAAAATGGGCTCCGAAAGTAAAACCTGTTGAAGAGAATGGACAAGACAAACATAGTATGGAAGAAGACAATAATTCAGTTCAAGAGATTGGGCAGGTTTTGAGGCCAGGAATGGTGTTATTAAAGCAATATATACCCCTGACCGAGCAGGTATTGCTCTGAATTGGATTTTAATGTTCAAAGTTTGCACTTTGTTTTACCTAAAAGATATGTGCATATTTATACATGCTATTGTATAGAAAACTTCATTGGGAAATTTTACATTATGAGTGTTCAAATTTGTTCCGACATTCTTTGTTTTCCCTAATTTTTTCGGGAGAATACACTAAATTCATAGCTGTTTACACCCTCTTCCAGGTGAACATTGTAAATAAATGTCGAGAGTTAGGTCTCGGTCCAGGCGGGTTTTACAGACCTGGTTACAACGATGGTGCAAAACTTCGTTTGTACATGATGTGTCTTGGTCTAGATTGGGATCCTGAAACAAAAGCATATGGAGATAGACGCCACCATGACAACACTACACCCCCTGATATTCCTCCTGAATTCACTTCATTAGTTAGCAGAATACTGGACGATTCCCATAATCTTATTAAACGAGAGTTGAATACAGTAAATGTCGAGAAAATACTTCCTCGAATGTCTCCAGATGTTTGTATAGTAAACTACTACACCACTAACGGGCGACTTGGACTCCATCAGGTTGGTAATCACATAGTACTACTCTTTATACTACTGTTTTTCACTTATGTTTTGAAAAAATCACTCGTTTGTTTTTCTTAAGTTATTATGTTATCTTTGTAGGATCGTGATGAAAGTCGGGAGAGTCTAATGAAACAGTTTCCTGTAGTTTCAATATCTGTTGGTGATTCAGCTGAGTTCTTATATGGTGATCAGAGAGATGTGGATAAGGCCAAGCATGTATTACTTGAATCGGGTGATGTGCTGGTATTTGGTGGTGAATCTAGACATATTTTTCATGGGGTAACCAGTATTATTCCAAATACAGCCCCTACTGCCTTGCTGGAAAACACTAAACTTCGACCTGGTCGTCTCAATCTTACTTTCAGAAAATATTGAAATTGTTCCGGTTGAAAATGTTGGCTTCTGGTTTACAGTATGATTTGTTCTCAGTTGTGCATAATTATATATGTTAGTTGCCCTCTGAATATGATTATTTATTTGGTCTGATATAATATCAGTTTCGAACATTTTCATTATATTCTTGCATTTTATTATGTTGTGATGTTGAAGATGTAATATTTTGAAGTGCAATAATGATTTTTGATAAGGAAACATCATGTATATCTTCAGGCAATTGTGTAATTTGCTACCTGATGATATGTTAAACAATGTACTTGATAATGGCAGCATTTCTTATCATACACATCATGTTTGGAATTGGGATAAGGCCTGATTGGTGATTAGCGTTGGACTTAGTTAAATAATCTTTGATTAGTTATGCCTGATTTGGATTATTAGGATTACCACCAAATTAGCTTCAAATATACAATTGTGACCCTCTTTTGTTTGGTTACTTAACCCAACATTAGAGGGCACCTTCTGCATTTAGTAGCCGAAAACTCTTTTTGCACCTTCTGCATTTAGTAGCCGAAAACTCTTTTTATTCGACTTGGATCTCTTATTGCAAATCGTATTTCAATCTTTTATTGAATTTCACATATTAACATAAGATATTTCCTTGGATAGGAATTTGATATGGATTATATATACTTGTTGCAATGACATGTAATATGAATGTAACAACTATTTTTGCAATTTGTAAATGGGATTATAAAGTCTTTATCTCCTTTTTTTCCTTTATAATTAAAGTGGAACACCTTAATTAATGTATATAAATCTTTTCTTTTTTTTCGCAACATTCCGTATGTGTTACTAAACCAGCAATTTAGAGTACAAGCCATAATCAAATTGAGTGGAGAAGTGGGAATCCTACAATGCAAATAGCTCCATATTTGTCCTAGGAACAAACGAATAGCACAGTCATCATATTTATCATTATCTCAGACATTATTAAAGAATCCTAACTCCATTATAATATTAGTCTGAAGCATTATTGCAATGGTGACCATTAACAATAGCCACAAGTTCACTATTTTAAAGCATTAATTATTTAATTTAAGGACAAAAACAGTTTAATTTAAACTTTAAACACCACAAACGAAGTTGATTGCCTTGAATTACTAGTGTATAAAGACACACTAAATTGCAAGTGGTTCAGAAAGCCGGCCAAATTCATTGATAGAGATGCTTCAACTCTATTGCTTTTACCCTAATTAATTTTATTACAAATTACATAGATCCCATCAAATGCAATAATTCATGGACGTGAAAACTTTTTATTCATATTTTTATTGGAAATTCCCAAGCCCATATCTTCACTTTTTGCTGTGAATATAATGAAAAGAAACTTGAGCAACTGCACTAAGTACTAGTTAGTTTGATCATAATTTATGAAAATATAAAACTTAATCATAATACATTTAGTAGACCTACTTAATAATGTATTGATAGTTGTAGCAAAGATGGAAATGATAAGCATAATTCTGATCATTTATTTTTCTTCAAGTTGTCACTTGTAAATTGTAATGGTGGAATAGATTAAACTAATTACACTTATTGACATATGGAAAAACTACCTAATCCAAGCATCTCCAAGAAAAAGTAGATAATAATCCAAAAATCCCATTAAAAAAAAAAGTAATCTCTTATGAGAAGCACATCCAAGGATAATTTCATATATGCATGTCTATAAATAAACACACCAATATCTACAAGCTAACTCCAATCCATACTCAACACCATTTTAAAGCTCTGTTTGATAATCAGATTATCTTTATAAACACTTGCATATATACATTACATTATACTTATAGAAAAGGAAGATGAAAAGGGTTGTGATGAGAAGGGCTTTCAGGGAATCCACATATTCCCGAAGCTGTGGACGCTGGTATTCTCAGACTGCTGATGCATGTGCTGCTGTGAACGAAGTCGACATATTACCTAAAATGCCCCCCTTCAACTACGCTCCACCGCCTTACACGGGTCCCAAAGCCGATGAAATATTGAAGAAGAGGAAAGATTATCTCAGCCCATCCATGTTTTACTTCTACGACCAACCTGTGAGTCCCTAATGATCTTTGTACTTCACTTATTATACACACCTTTGATTTCTCATTCGAATTTTGTAACGTTAATTTCATGTGTTTACATAGTAAGAGCAAACTTAGAACTCCATATAACTTGCTGAATAGCCATACATACTGCCATGTTCCTATAGTAAAGCACTGTTTTCTTCATCTATCATATAGCACCAAAGTTCGTATCTTTGTCTTCCTGGTGCATAGATAGAATCAAACAAAGGGGTCAACTAAGTATATATGTAGGCTGTAGCAAGTGTAGTTAAAGAGGAATTTAATTTTATACAGGTGAATATTGTCAATGGGAAGATGCAGTACTTGTTTGATGAAAACGGTCGAAGATATCTCGATGCTTTTGGGGGTATTGCCACAGTATGTTGTGGCCATTGTCACCCTGATGTAGTTAAGGCCATTGTTGACCAAACACAAACCTTACAACACTCCACTATTCTGTATCTCAATCATGCTATTGCTGATTTTGCTGAGGCTTTAGCTTCGAAGTTACCCGGTGATGATCTGAAGGTAGAAGGCGAACTCTCTTATGTCTCATTGGTCAAGAATCAATATTATAATACCATAATACTGATTGTGAATTGGATAAATTTCGATTTGTAGGTTGTTTTCTTTACTAACTCCGGGACAGAGGCAAATGAATTAGCGATGATGATGGCTCGATTATACACAGGTTGTAATGATATCATATCACTTAGAAATGCATATCATGGCAACGCAGCCGGGACTATGGGAGCCACTGCACAATCAAATTGGAAGTTCAACGTTGTCCAGGTGCCTAATCATTCAAAAAAAAAAAAAATTTTCAGTTATAAGATAAAATTTATCGATAAAATTTGGTTTCATTTACAGAGTGGTGTTCATCATGCCCTGAATCCAGACCCATATAGAGGTCTATTTGGTTCTGATGGCGAAAAGTATGCAAAAGAAGTTGAAGATCTAATACAATTTGGAACTTCAGGCCATGTTGCCGCTTTCATATCTGAAGCCATACAGGTAGCTATATAATGTCACAATTCTTCTTACAGCATGTTAATCATTACAAGTTTATGTTCAAGTGCCACAAAAACAATCTTTATTACAACAGGGTGTTGGTGGGATTGTCGAGTTAGCTCCAGGTTACTTACCTGCTGTATACAGCAGCATTAGAAAAGCAGGAGGCCTTTGTATTGCAGATGAGGTTCAATCTGGATTTGCTCGTACTGGAAGCCATTTCTGGGGATTCGAATCCCATGGTGTTGTTCCTGATATAGTTACAATGGCAAAGGTTATCTTTTTATTATGAAGGACACCAAAGTTTAATTCTTTTATTTTAGATAACATTACAATTTCCCAATAAACACATATATTTCAACTTCAGGGAATTGGAAATGGAATCCCACTTGGTGCTGTAGTTACAACTCCGAAAATAGCTGAGGTGTTGACTCGTAGAAGTTACTTCAACACTTTTGGAGGTAACCCTGTGTGTACTGCAGCAGGACTTGCTGTTCTGAGAGTGATCGAGAGAGAAAATCTTCAGGAAAATGCTCATGTTGTTGGCTCATATCTCAAAAACCGCCTCAACGCTCTCAAAGACAAACATCAAAGTAATCTCATTTTTCCCTAATCTAATCTGTAATTATATCAAATCAATCATCATTTAATTCGCGAATGTAGTTATTGGTGATGTGAGGGGAAGAGGATTAATGCTCGGGGTTGAACTGGTCACGGATCGCCAACTCAAAACTCCTGCAAGAATCGAAACTCTGCAAGTGATGAACCAAATGAAAGGTATCTATCCAATGTATTAACAATTTCAAATCTTGATGTTGAATTTTGTAATCATGAATCTTACTAAAGAAGGGTTTTTATTTTTTTTTTGAATTATCGAGATATGGGAGTATTGGTTGGAAAAGGAGGATTTTATGGTAATGTTTTCAGAATTACACCACCACTCTGCTTCAGCCGGGATGATGCTGGTAAGATGTTAATTCTTGCCTATTATTCTTTTCGACTTATATATCAGTATTAACTAGTTTTATGTACATAACAGACTTTCTGGTGGATGTTATGGATTATGCAATGGCCAAGTTGTGAAGTTGCTGCCATCATCAGTTCCTTCAACCTGTCACTATGTATATCAAATATATCTTAGTTCCTAATGAACATGAACTTATTCTAAATGTATAGTATAGGCTACATGAATAGTAGTAACTCATCATTCTGCAGCTTTGTTCTACTGTTTGTTGAATAATTGTTATCCAACCTATCATTTACAAACTATTTATTACAGTACACAGTCACAATACTTCCAAGTATGCATGATGAATAAATAGATATTTTCTATGTAATATATATATATATATATGTAGGAGTCCCAAAACTTAATTAAAACTAAGATGCCGATTTCCAAGCATATACATATATGAGTCTCTACATGCCCATAAAATATAAATTCAACAACCTCCTCAGTAGAAATTCCTAGGTTGATTTTTTTGTAAGAATAAAGCTTCCAATTCAAAGATATATGAGATGGCGTTTCATTATTGCTTGCCAGCCAAGAAACAAGCTGGTTTTCTGCTACTTATATTGATACCATCTATCTCATCATAGGATGTTAGCCTGTAAAGAAAACATGAATTGGGGCCGGGATTCTTGATGGGCCTTAAATAACTTTAGTTGGCAATGCATGTTGGTCATGTGTCACAATGTAGAATTGAAAACCAATCAATTATATGATATATGATCAAGATTAAATGTTAAAAATTTCAAATTTGATCCATTATTGTAATAGGTCGAATCTACATATTTACTTTGTTTGATGAATGTTTATGTTCATTTCAACTCTCTTCCATTAACTATTAAGCCAAATTAAAAGTAACACAAATTTAAATTCCCGATATTAAATTAAATAAACTCGAGGATCGACTCAATTCATTTATAACCCAATCATGTGGGCCCATATGTATACATCAATCTTCTCATGTATATAAATCACGTGAGTTGGATTAATCAATCACACACGTCTTACAATCAATTTTGAAATCCCATGAATAATCCTTACCAAAAAAATCCCATATTTAGTTGATTAATAATATTAATTGTGTTCTTACCAAGTTTGATTAATATACGTTTTTTCCATTATGAAGTCGAATAAAATATCGAGTAGAATCACTAAAAATATATATAAATTAAATTTATATATTAACCCAAAACAAATAGTTAGTGCTTTATATTCCAAAAATTAAATAATGTAAAAAATGCCCATAATGGATTATTTATATTGGAATAGTATTTTATCTCGAATTTCAACTTATATACATAAATTCCAAATATGAACTCCACATCATATTTCGGAAAAAAACTCTTTTACACTTAAGTCTTGATAATATAAAAAATAAAATACAAATTGAAATATATGATCAAAATTACCAATTAAATGCGTGGTCTATTTTTGTGGGGATCGGATCAAAAAACACATAGTTCTTTATCATGACATAGTTATATTTGTGAATGAACTAATTAATTAGGAAAAAGACACCAACTTAATTATGAAAAATTATGAGGAAAATATAAAGTGAGAAATTGAAAAGGACTGAACCAGAAGTAACTATAGACCCAAAGGCATTAATAGTCGTTAAAAATGCTCATTAAATCAAATAATTATGTCTTTCAATTAGAAACCCGTGATCGTTTGGTTCTTTACGGCTAGATAATGATGTCTCGCCCAACTTTGTACCACTAATGACAAATTTTATTTATTAATTGTTGTTAATAGCATTAGGGAGCACTATTAATGGGTCCCCCACGGCAAATTGCCGTGGGTGTATTTTTTTTTTCTTTTGTTTTAAATTTAGTATATATATTTATAAAATAGTACAATAAGGTTCATTACAATTAACCCCCTAAATTTTAAAAATGTTATGATTAAATATTTTTTTATATATATGTTATTTTTCTATATATGTTATTTTTTGATAATTTTATATATGTTAATTTTGAGAATGTTACGATTAGGTCCATTATATATGTTATTTAAATATAATTCGATCTTTATATATTATGTATAATTTTAATTTCGTTGATAAAATATTAAAAAAATATATATTACGTATTATTATTATTAAACAATCATTGTATAATTTTATAAGTTTATAAAATATAAAAAATATTAACTTGGATGAAGATGTAGTAAATAATTTAATGTAGAGTGTTATTTGTAAAATATAAGAAATAATAGTAGATGGGGTTAAAAATGAATATTCTGTGGAATATACTTTTAGTGTAAGATTTAGTGTTATACATTAGAGCAGTGTTACTGTAGCTGACACTAAAATGGTGCAAAACTTGCACCATTTTAGTGCACACTTATTAATTATTAATTTGGTTTCTCATATATACCTATTATTCCATATTAGTGTATTTATTTTAAAGAGTTGCATGATTATATTCTTCATTAAAATGAAGAAAATCTTGTCCAATTTAATGTGCAATCCAGCATGGAAAGCTACTTAATTCTTGTATATATACACATATATGAGGGATAATCATAATAATACTTGAGCATATATGCATGTCTGTATATTCTTGTCAAGTTGTGCTGAATACATTATATTGTAGTGCTCATTTTGCCTCACAAGTCTAATCATCATTTTAAGAATAAAAATATAAACCAAATAAATTAAATATTCTCAAAATATTCTTGAGAGCTTAGAAATTCGGATATTCATAATTATTCATATCATGATATTCATATATGATCACCAATTTACATATGCTTGATATGCTAATTCTCACTAAGAGAATCAATCACTTTGTTCCATAATATAAAAAGAAAGAAAAGGTATAACATGAGAAAAAGGAAATTTGTGGTAGAGCATCTTGTTTTATAAAAAAAAAAAATTAAAAAAGAATAATATCATGTATTATAATTTATAATTTAGCTATCCAAGCAAATTTTAATTTTAAAAATTTGAGAGAGCTCTTTTTTGTTTTTTGCATTAGATTTCTCTTATGATATTGATCGCTATAACTTGATAAAAAAAAAATGGAGTTATTATTGAACTTGGATGGATCCTAGTCAAACATATAAATTTATAAGTTCTATGTGAGATGAAAACAAATGTTGCAAATTGGAGTTTTCAATTATGCCAGTTTTTAAGTATTTAAATACATTATGATTTTCATATTTAAATCAAGTGCTATTATTTAGTTTATCTTTGATGTATCATCAGCAGGTAAGTGTTTAGTGAGGTCGTGACAAGAGCGTCATCATCAAATATGATTTAATTACTTATTAACCTTAATTAGTTACTACCTTAATATTGTTGTTTAATTCAACCCAAGTCAAATTCAAGTCTTTGTAAATCATGTATCTTTACTTCGTTTGATGCAATAGCAAATAATGCAACGGGGTTTAGATTCATAAATTATTTTCAAATTGTATCAACTCTTTTTAGCGTATATTTATTTATAAATCATGTATATATTGTTAATTATTAATCTTGAAACATTGTTTAAGTATCCTTTATTTGAGAAATACAATAATATTTTGTTCCACATCTAGATACAATTAAGGAATATAATTCAAAAGGATAAGTATTATTCGATTATAAGTTAGAACATCTAATTTTACCATAATATATTTAATTTATTCAACAAATGACATAATTAACCAAAAAGTTTATGAGTTTATAACCATAAATTAGGAAAAAATGACTTCATTTGCATCATAAAAGACATTATTATGTGGTTGTCAATTGTCACTTTGATACATCATCCTTTTCGTATCTTTTTTCCCATAAAATAAGTAATTTCTTAATATTGTTCTTAATTAGGCTATCTAAGTGAAATAAGATAGTATTAATAATAATAATGCTGTGCCTTGCCTTCTATGTGGACAAACCACTACCGTAGTCTTAGCTGGCTTAAGTAAAACGTGCTTAAAATCAAAATCCACATACAGTGAAAGTTGTAAATTAAACAAACAAAAATAAAGTTAAAGAAGCATAAACCATGTTGAATTTCATACATTTAACATATTTTTTATTCTATTTACTCCAAAAAATTTTACATCCATAACAATAAATTGACAGTTCTACACAGCCAATGATGAAATAACTTGGTTACCTTTGAATTCTCTTTTTTTTTTTTTTTATGATTTGCTTAATATGACAGTTTATTTATGTCAATAAATATATATGAAATTATAGATGATCGAATATGATTTGCTTAATATGACGATTTATTTATGTAAATAAATATATTGAAATGTTATATATATATATATTCATAGATATATCTATGAATCGTATTTAAATCGTATCTCATTCGTATAAAGGAAAGTCTAAATATAACCCCAAATTACACTTGAAATCAGTTTTCTCTTTTGATTTTCACCAACAGCCTCTCTCTCTCTCTCTCTCACATTTATATAGCCTATGAATATATACGCATCCGTCGACGCCTCAACGAGAGTCGCCGCCTCCACCACTTGCGCCGCCGCAGCCTAGGGTTTATCGGAGCTGAATTATCTATATTCTATCTCTCCCAATATCTTTACGCCGCTCTTTCACCGCTTTCATCGAATAAATTCCGCCACTTTCCAGACCTAAAATTTCCAGCTCTATCTTTATTTCTATTTTATTCGATATTAGAACTGAAATTTACCTCAAAAGCTTCGTGTTTTCAGATTAATCGGTGTAATTAGGGTTCCTGTTATGAGTTCCTGTCGAAAATCAGTTCGACTAGGGCAGGGCTAAAAAGTAATTCAGAAAATCTTTAGTTTTATGGCATTGGTGGATTTAATGATGGCATCTAGGTTTTCACCGTCTGCGGCAGCTGTTTCAAACCACTTAGTCGAATTTTCCTCGAATGGCACTCATGTGGAGGAGGATGGCGAGGGGAGTGTTTATAGTAGCAATGGCGTTAATAATGTTAGTGATGTTCGGAATTTATCTGAGACCGCAAGCAGTAGCTACGCGGTGACGACGACCACTACAAGCCTGGCATACTTGCCGCAGACTGTAGTGTTGTGCGAGCTGCGGCACAATGGGTTTGAGGAGTGTGTGCCTTCTGGTCCGTCAGATAGTGGTTTAGTCTCCAAATGGAGGCCTCGGGATCGAGTAAGCTTCTGATTTCTTGCTTGTTCACTTTTTACAAATTTATAGGTCAAGCTATTTTTGTTACTTTAATTTGAATCTTGAGTACTTTTAGTTCTGGGTATAGATTGTTCATAGGTGAAGCATCCTAGGGTTCAACATTGATGCTAACTAAAGAAATTTGCAGTTATGCATTGGAGAGGATGAGTTGTAGTGATGGTGTTTAATCTTCTATTAGGTGTGGGGGTGGCGGTTAAATGTGGTTTGAGGTGATTTCGCACTGATGGCGTGTAGTGATGGTGTTTAATCTTCTGTTAGGTGTGGGAGTGGCGGTTAAATGTGCTTTGAGGTGATTTCGCTCTGATGGCGTGTAGTGATGGTGTTTAATCTTCTGTTAGGTGTGTGTGTGGTGGGGGGGGGGGATGGGCTTTGAGGTGATTTCACACTAATGGCGTGTAGTGCAGTAGTAGGCATGATAATATTATGACGGTGCTGACCTTTTGCAAGTTCTGTTAGTGTGCTTTTAATGACCAAGGATTTTAGTGAGTATGCAACCATCATTGCCAGGCATCACGTAATAAAATAATTGTTATTTATGAGGGCACCACTGCTCCACATTTTTGCCGTCAGTTGGGTTGTCTATTTGGCATGCGTGGAGGACAGAGAGCAGATGCAGTATTAAAGTTATTTCCTTAGAGAGAGTACTTTCCGTTTCTTGGAGATAATGGCACGTTATTTTCTTAAAATTGATTTTCGGTCATTTATTTCCTAAAATAAAATACATTTGATCTACTTGAAGAGTATGACCACCATGTATTCCTTTTCATGGCATAGCATGTTCATATCCCTAACAATGGTGTTTGCCAGATTTCACACTCTTGGGGTTTCTGATTGATAGACCCAGTTTGGGAAAAGAGCTTCGTAATATTGTTATCCTGATGCATAAGAAACCATGGAAGTTGTATTTATGTGAATCAGATTATATTTGTTGAAGAAAGATGTAAATCATATATTGAAGTTTTGGCCATTATTCTTATGTTTAGTTTCCATATGTTTCCCATTAATGTGCTATTCTGGTCTTACTTTGTTTATGCCCATTTCGGTATTTTGAGTATAAGGGAAGGTGGAAGGATAAAGGGTACGCCATTTTGAGATATGGTCTTTAAGTAAGCAGCTGATATTGTCATTGTGTATGGCTGCTCTTAGAAGTGTATACCTAAACACTTCTTCCAGTACTTCGGAATTGGGATATGAAATGTGGATCCTGATGAATTTGCTATATATACGTTTTACATTTCTCCTTCACCTTCATGGATCTCTTACCAAGAGACATGAGAAAGTAGGTCCACGCTTCTCAGTGTTTCTTTGTCCCCACCATGATGGGCTTCCCTGCTAGTACCAACTTTACTAATCTTGTAAATTGCAGTTTAAGAAGTCATTTATTAACTAAAAGATAATTATGACTTTGAGGTTGGACATAAGACTTTTATATTTTGCTTTATCCGGAGATTATGAGATGTTTTTTTATTTCTAAATTCCAGTCTGCATGTATTTAAGATAGATTACGTGTATATGCCACGTGGTTCAGCGTGAATAATCGTAATCCTAGACAGAACTTCGGGACTTCTGCATCAATCTGTAGGTTAATGCATCTCTTGGCCAAAGAAAGGAATTTCTGTTGACCATCAATTATATGCCTTGTTGACTTCCATATCTGACTCTTTTCTTGTCTTTTGCCTCAGTCTCTGGCTCTTTTCCCTTAATTTTTTTTTGATTTAACTGTCTACTTTCATTGCAGATGAAGACGGGATGTGTTGCTCTAGTGCTGTGTTTAAATATCAGCGTCGATCCACCTGATGTAATTAAAATATCTCCTTGTGCCCGAATGGAATGTTGGATTGGTAATATAGTTATCCTACCTTTCTTTCGCTGAAAGCTCATTTGTTTATTTATGAATTTATGATTTTTTTGGTTCTCCCCTTGGTCATGTTGCTGTATATCGTTCCTGAAGTTGTTACCTGAATTTTCATGATATTTTATATCTTTTTGCCATCTGGACACTTTTCAATGAAAATCTTCATTTTTAGTATCTTTGTCTATCACTCTCATTCATAAAAGCACCTATGGCACACCATGTAGCCTGTTCTTATATTTTGCATGGGGTCATCCTGTACCTGTTCATTTTATTCGTAGGCAAGAGAGCTCTTTATAGAATGTCAATTTATGCTATATATGCCATCTTAAGCTTAGGGTTGGCTGGTTGCACATTGATTTAAAAAAGAAAGAAAAGAAAATGACTTCTAAACAACTTGGTCGGTGGGATAGTAGAGAGGCATCTTTGACAACAAGGCATAATTTGTTAAATACACTGTTATGGGTTTCAATGAGAACAAGGTAACACTTTAGAGATGACATTCCTGTGGGAGTTGATTACGAACCGACATTTCTGATGTTTTGTGCAACCAAGCTACTTAATTTTTTAATTAGTCCACATGATTTTATTTCTGATAAAAATGCTATTTATTAGAAGTTTTTGCCACTGAAGACTCAAAACTAAGTTGTTTAGCATCTCTGAACATCATTCTACGATATAAGAAGTTGATACTTGACGAGCTCAAATTGCTTATTATGGACAGGACATTTGGGTGCTACATTTTTTGCCCTTCTAGAGACTTGACTCATTTGCATAAGACCTGAAAAAATTCACAAGTTCTGCTTGGTATGGATTATATTAGGTTTCTTCTTGCATGATTCTGGGTGTACTTCACTATTGTGTCAATGCTATGCTGGACATTAATACTACAAAAAGCCAATATATATATATATATAAATATATATGCAAACAACAAAATTGATTCTGAAGACTAGTCTATTCAATATGCTGTGCTTAATCCATATAGGTGATGAAATGTGCATCGTACTTTAGCTTCAATATGGAACATTTATTGAGTTTTATTGCGTAAATTGGTGGTCTGGTTTTATTTCTATGTGGTATATTTTGTTGTTAATTTATTTCTATATTACACTTTATAGCATGAGAAGAAAGACCAGACATTTCTGTTGTGACATTAAGTGGGTTTATAACTTATTTAAGTGCTTTATCACTCTCCTTTTGTAGATCCATTCTCAATGGCACCTCAAAAAGCCCTAGAGACAATAGGAAAAACCTTGAATCAACAGTATGAGAGGTGGCAACCCAAGGTATGGAACATCTGGTTTTTATCATTGATTGGTCTTTTTTAAACTTACTCGTCACATATTGGTATTGCTCATTTAACTATCTGCAGGAATGATTGAATATATCTAAAAAAAATTATTACATGTGCAGGCTCGTTACAAGTACTCATTAGATCCCACAGTTGAGGAAGTCAAGAAACTATGCACAACGTGCCGTAAATATGCAAAATCTGAGAGAGTTCTTTTTCACTACAATGGACATGGTGTGCCTAAGCCAACTCCCAGCGGTGAAATTTGGCTATTTAATAAGGTCCTTTTATGATCTTTCCTGTACTTATGTTGTCTACTCCTTTTTTTGGTTTTCCTGTTCTTAATTGGCTGTTTATGTAGAGTTATACGCAGTACATCCCTTTACCAGTCAGTGATCTAGATTCGTGGCTGAAGACACCGTCGATATATGTATTTGACTGTTCTGCTGCTGGATTAATTGTTAACGCCTTCATTGAGGTACTTGTTGACATGGTTATAAATCAATAATACATCGTTATATAGATCTGATTTAGTAACTTGTTTTTAAGTATATTTTGTTTCATCACAGCTCCAGGATTATAGTACTTCGAGTTCTGGACCTTCCATGAGGGACTGTATTTTGCTTGCAGCCTGTGAAGCTCATGAGACACTACCTCAGAGTGCTGAGTTTCCTGCTGATGTATTTACCTCCTGCCTCACAACGCCCATAAAAATGGCATTAAGATGGTGTGCTATATCTCATACCTATTCTATTCATTATTGAACTGCCATGTCTATTTCTTATTTGTTTCTTTACTTCATAGATCTAACCATCACTAGTTGATTGATTATTTCTCCCTATTGAATCACTTCAGTGCTGCTTCTAGATGCTGGTTTACTTTTATAGACTGAAAAATAAATTAGGTTCTTTGTGTGTAGCCTGAAATGCTTACTGCATAATGCCCCCAAAAGAATGATTACTTTCAATTCGGATTGTGATTGCATTTTCTCCATGAGCTCTATAATTCTAATCTTTTGAGTATGTTACTTTT
The DNA here is from genome assembly GCA_963669365.1 of Verbascum thapsus. Taxonomy (NCBI): domain Eukaryota; kingdom Viridiplantae; phylum Streptophyta; class Magnoliopsida; order Lamiales; family Scrophulariaceae; genus Verbascum; species Verbascum thapsus. The sequence continues at coordinate 15,678,480 of OY770114.1, read as the reverse complement.
CCTTGATGGCCAATTGTCTTTAGTCATCACCCAGCCTTATTTTTAATATTTTTCTGCTAGTAAAGCTATGATACATCTCTTCAGCTAGTTACAAGTTGTTCTCTTTATAAGGTATATATCTATTCAGTTTTTTTTAACTTTTAAACACATGCAAATGTTCTGAAACAGAGAGGTCTTGGACATGAATGGTTGTTCACGTGAGCATCTTTTTATCTCTTTTGTTGGGTCATTGTCTGTATCTATGTGCTCCTCTCTCTGAATCTTTCTCCTTCTAAAAGCTGGCAGCTTATAATTGTGTCAGGTTTTGCACTCGGTCGCTGCTCCATGAGTCTTTTGATTATTCACTGATTGATAGAATTCCTGGGCGCCAAACTGATCGGAAGACCCTTCTTGGGGAGTTGAATTGGATATTCACAGCTGTGACGGACACTATTGCCTGGAATGTGCTTCCACATGGTAACCGAAGGGATATATAATCTCATGTCATCTTTGTTATATTCTAATGTTACACAGTATATGTTATTCTAGTTCTAAGTCAAGCTCAACTTTGAATTCCACAGATTTGTTCCAGAGGCTGTTCAGGCAAGATCTTTTAGTTGCCAGTCTGTTTCGGAATTTTTTGCTCGCTGAAAGAATCATGCGCTCTGCAAATTGTTCACCAATTTCACATCCAATGTTGCCACCCACTCATCAGCATCATATGTGGTAAGATCTATATACACTTTTCCTGTGACCATGTGGAAATTCTGTACTCTGGCAGGTTTGACATTTATCTTCTGTTTCTTATCTTCTTCTCAATGCTTGCAGGGATGCCTGGGACATGGCTGCTGAAATCTGTCTTTCTCAGCTTCCAACTTTACTTGAGGACCCAAATGCAGAGTTCCAGGTATCCATGATTTATTTGTATTATCATTTGCATTTCACTGTCTATTGTATATGTTGGATGGATATTAACAAAATTAGTGTACAAATACATGCTTTCATTTAATCTTATTAGTTAGTCGATACCACTCTGATCCCAGTATTTTCCTTGTTTTTCTTCAGCCTAGCCCATTTTTCACAGAGCAGTTAACAGCTTTTGAAGTGTGGCTTGATCATGGATCAGAATATAAAAAGCCACCCGAACAGTTGCCAATTGTTCTTCAGGTGGTATTCATTCCGGTGTTGAACATAATAACCTCCTGACATCTTAATCGTCTTTGAATTTTTGTTCTTTTGATATGATATTTTCCTGAATTTGCTTATATTCTTTTTGTGTCTTCTTGTAGTCATTGCTATTAATAATATTGGTCTTCCATTTATTTTGAATAATATTCTTATATCTACCCCATTCTACCTCAGGTTTTACTTAGCCAATGTCATCGGTTTCGTGCTTTGGTACTTCTCGGTAGATTTTTGGATATGGGCCCTTGGGCTGTGGATTTGGTACTTTTTACTGGACTTTTCCTCGATTTTCTTGTTCATTAATTAATATAAAACTAGGTTACGACATAGTTGTATGCTGTTTTTGTACCCCTTTCAGGCCTTATCTGTGGGAATATTTCCTTACGTTTTGAAGCTTTTGCAAACCACCAATCCGGAGCTTCGACAAATTCTTGTTTTCATCTGGACAAAGATCCTTGCACTCGATAAGGTAACTGGCGATTTTTCTTTTAATTTTGGCATTCAACTGATGTAATCGCCTGAGAGGCATTGCTTTGTTTAAATCAACTCAACTCTTCAACCGGAATTTTAAAAAGTCAGACCATATACTATTGCTGCCAAGACAGTGTCTGTGTGAGAAGCTGCAGCAACCATAACATGTCTTCAAGTTGTGGTGATCACGATAACTATGACGAAATAAACCTAGAATTGAGGCCTTATTGCTTAAGACTTAGCACCCACTCAATCTGGGTTCTCTGGTCACCTGTATTGAGCATGGACTTTTTTCATTTAATCCATGTTAATTTGGACTTTTTTTGGCAGCTGGTCTTCATGCCTTTTCTATTGTCTCAATGTATGTGTGTGTATTTGCCTATATACCGAGCTGTCTACTTGTCATGCCTGCATAGGAGTACACTCGCGCTATGTATGCATATATTTATGTTCCTGATCCATTTGTGACTCCACCTTCGGGATTTAAGTATGTTTAACTATATAAAATGTTTCCCATGTTTCTATAGTCTTGTCAGGTTGATCTTGTGAAGGATGGTGGCCACACGTATTTCATTAGGTTTCTTGATAGTGTTGAAGCTTTCCCAGAACAACGTGCAATGGCTGCATTTGTTTTGGCTGTCATTGTAGATGGTCACAGGCGGGGCCAGGAAGTCTGCATTGAATCTTCTTTAATACACGTTTGCCTAAAGCACCTTCAAGGCTCATCTGCGAATGAAGCTCAAACAGAGCCTCTATTACTTCAGTGGATATGCTTGTGCCTCGGGAAATTGTGGGAGGATTTCGTGGAGGCTCAATTGATAGGTTTGCAGGCTGATGCCCCTGCTATTCTTGCATATCTACTTTCAGAGCCCCAGCCGGAGGTCTTGTCTCATTTCTATTTATATTGACATTATATTTCTTTTTTACTACCCAATATATACTTCTTTGTTGGACGTACTTAGCTTCTATGTACAAATCTTAATTAAAAATACCTTTTTAAAGGTCCGGGCCGCAGCAGTTTTTGCTCTAGGTACCATCCTTGATGTTGGGTTTGACACGTCAAAAGATAGTCATGGAGATGAAGATTGTGATGATGATGAAAATGTTAGGGCTGAAGCTGCCATTATTAGGAGCCTTTTAAATGTCGTTTCTGATGGAAGCCCACTGGTCCGAGCTGAAGTTGCTGTGGGTATGTACTTCTTGATTGTCCTTGCATGTCATAATGCATTGTGTTGCTTTCAAGTGATAAGAGTGTAAATTTCCCCCAATTTCCTCCCATGCTGTCCTTTTCGGTTGTCTTCCATGATTGGAGAAATATATCATTTTTTTCATCCAGATAGTCACTGGTTTTATATTAAATCTATATGCAGCTCTGTCTCGTTTTGCGTTTGGCCACATCAAACACCTTAAGTCAGTTGCCGCTGCATATTGGAAACCCCAATCGAGTTCTGTGCTCGCCTCCTTGCCATCTTTTGCGGTCAAGGGTTCTGGTAGTGGCTATACAACTCCAACCCACTACATGCCACATGGAAGTATGGTTCCGTCGCCTGTTGCTCCACTGTTTCGAATTGGAAGTGAAAGTCAGGCAGTGGCTCGTGATGGGAGAGTATCCACCAGTAGCCCTCTTGCTACTTCTGGAATAATGCACGGATCTCCACTTTCTGATGATTCATCCCAGCATTCTGATTCTGGAGCACTGAACGATTATATTGGCAATGGGGTTCTCAACCACTCAAGGCGAAGGCCACTAGATAATGCACTATATTCACAATCTGTGTTGGCTATGTGTAATCTGGCTAAGGATCCATCAGCACGGGTCTCAAACCTTGGGCGGCGAGTGTTGGCAATTATTGGTATTGAACAAGTAGTTGCCAAATCTGTCAAGTCTGTTGGTCCAAGTGCTCGTCCTGGTGAATTAACTAAAACTGCAAGCGCTAATCTTGCTGGACTAGCTCGTTCATCGTCTTGGTTTGAATTGAATGGAGGTAAGACTGTTACCTTTTCTTAGTTATCATGCGTTCTCTACATCTTGAGCCCATTGTTCGTTAGGGAAAAACATTATAGATTGCAATTGGCATGCTGTGCTTTCTGCTTGACCTTACACTCAGCCCTTGGGATATTAGTGCTATCTCCCAGTCTGCGTTGACTTCAGATGTTCATTAATTGTTTTCTACGTTATTTCTGTAAATCTATCATCCTTTTTCTTCTTTTTGTAACATTTGTTGTATAATTATATTTCTGAATTCCTGTAGGAGGCCATTTGCCACTGACTTTTAGAACACCTCCTGTCAGTCCTCCAAGACCAAGCTATTTGACAGGAATACGAAGAGTTTGTTCCTTGGAATTTAGACCACATCTAATGAATTCTCCAGAGACAGGACTCGCAGATTCACTTTTGGGTTCTGCTGGACCGTCTGGCGTTTCAGAGCGTAGTTTTCTTCCCCAATCAACTATATATAATTGGAGTTGTGGTCACTTTTCAAAGCCACTACTTACTGCAGTGGACGACAGTGAAGATATGATTGCTAGGAGAGAAAAAAGGGAGAAAATTGCCCTAGATCATATAGTGAAATGCCAACACTCATGTAAGTTTTAACTGAATGGACCCCCTCTTCGACCTGCTACTTGCTATTTTTAATGTTCGTTCTCTTTTTCACAGCTGTGAGTAAACTGCATAATCAAATTGCCAGTTGGGATACAAAATTTGAAACTGGCACCAAGACAGCTTTGCTGCAGCCCTTCTCGCCTGTTGTGATTGCTTCAGATGAAAATGAAAGAATTAGGTGGGCAAATTTAGGTGCATCATGTTATCACCTTTAATTATTCAATCAATGGAATTTTTTATCGTTCACCTGACTTTTGTGGAGTATGCATTGGTTGCTTTTTGTTTCTCTTTTTTTGTTCAAAAAATTCGGACTTATGAAAGTTGATTCAAGAAAAATTCCATTTGACTCGAAACATGGTTCAAAGCCATAATATCTTGGTATTCTATACTTTTTTATTTAAAAGTGGTGCTCGTCTACATTTGTCACAGCATATTGGGGGCATTATCGGAAGATAACAAATTCATAATAGATGGCTCAAAAAGTTTTTAAAGATAATGTCATAGAAAAGTATTGTGTAATACTACTTATTAGTACATAGTAGAAAGATTTATTGCATTAAATAGTACTAAAGTTAAACATTATCTTATTGTTGAACTCAAGTTTGTACACTTAAGGTAGTCACTAGTAATTACACTGACAAGCATTCATTGTAATAATACATTTTATAAAGTATGTATAAAAGAAAAGGTGGAAGTGTCGCTATAATAATAATACATCTCATAAAGTATGTATCCTGAAAAAGTGGAAGTTTCATTATGATTAATAACAATCAGTATATTTGGTAATATCCTGATAGGGCTAATAATGTCATGGTATCGGCGATATGAGCAGATATTACCGGATAGATTGGTTATACATGTAAATTCCGAGAATAATAGATATCATCCTATATTAGAAAATCCGCTACTGCCGACTGGATACTTATAAGCTGACATTATTGGATATCGATCTTCACTTTGGGATATGCTAGGAAAAATGTTTTTCCTGTTATTTTAGGCTTAAATTGGTAACTAATTGATGATTGATTTTTCTCCTTATAGCTTTACTTCACAAGTCGAATAACAGTTTGAGTTTCGGGTGAATGTTGAACATGAAGGAGTTCATGGAAGAAAGTGTACAATATATAAGCAAATTGGCTGTTTTATATTTAATGGTATTGATATCTATTAAGATGAGAATAAGCGTCAAAGCCATTTCTTGTCATCTGAAAAAATATAAGGCCTTTCCGTTTTTCCCTCCCGAAAAGCACTGATAACATTATGTCGCATGGAGTCTAGTCCGGGGGAATATTTTTACAAAGCGAATTTCATTGGTACATGATATTAAATAAATTGCTCCGGCTCCCCCCCCCCCTTTTTGCCTTGTGTGTGGTGGTGGGCTTATGTTGTGTGGTTATGAGTAGTGGACTTTTGTAGCTCATTTATTTTTTGCGTGGCGTATAACATCTTGTAGATTACATTACTCTCTGTTTATATTTAAATGAATTGTGTATCACTCATGTGGTCATTCTTCTTATTCATCTTCTTTTTCCCTCTCTCTGTAATCTATGATTGACTGATAATTCTAATGTGAGAAGTGTTCTCAAATTTTTTATGGTCCCTTTCTCATTAAGCTTGGAGTTAGCTAGGTTTTATATGATATTTCATCAATGCATTTCTGCAACTTTTACTACTATTTTATTTGATAAACTAATTTTTTCATCCGTAATCTGTTAGAGTATGGAATTACGAGGAAGCCACTCTTCTCAACAGTTTCCATAACCATGATTACCCTGACAAAGGAGTTTCCAAGCTCTGTCTTGTAAATGAGTTTGACGAGAACTTGCTTCTTGTTGCATCAAGTAAATTCTTACCTCAAGTTGGAAGGCAGTTGTACATAATTTGTTCATTTTAAGTGAATCTGGCATGTACTCTGCTTATGTTAATGCAGATGATGGAAATGTTCGGATTTGGAAAGATTACACATCAAGAGGACAACAGAAATTAGTTACTGCATTTACTTCAATTCAGGGTCACAGACCTGGTGTTCGCAGTGTGAACGCTGTTGTGGATTGGCAACAGCAGTCTGGATATCTTGTATGTTGTCTATTATGATATTAGCGTGTTTAATTTCATTAAGTCCCACTTGGACACATCTGCTACTCCATTTACTTATACTTTTCTTCGGCCCCATCCAGTTTGCTTCTGGTGAGATTTCATCTATCATGGCCTGGGATTTGGACAAAGAGCAACTTGCGGCTACCATCCCCTTAAATTCAGATTCAAGCATCTCAGCATTGGTAGGCTTTTCTCTTGTTGTTGTATCAGATTTTATTATTTTTATGTTGGAAGTTTGTATAGTAGTTTTGTCATTCCTGTTGTGCGAATTTCCAGATATAATTTCTCATCATGTTCCTATAGATATAATCTTTTTGATGCATTGTGATATCTATTTTTGTTGGCACCGGTTTTACTACTAATATATATATATATATACATATATATAACAGTATTATTAGAACAAAAAGTAAGGTGACACCTTTGGCTTTAAATTATCACTTCTAAATTTTAGGCAGGTATGTTACATGTAATTCCTGATTGCATCAAATGACATCTGCCTGTAATTTCTTTCCTTCAGCATTTGTCATGTAATCTTGTTTCTAAAAATGGATCCGCAAGATAGATCTTCCAATGTTGGACTTGGTATGTAGTTCTTTTGCTCAGAGCCCAGGCAAGCTCTAGAACGTTTTGAGTTGCATTGTGTCTTTCCAAATGCCCAGTGACTAAGTAGCAGCTGACATCCGGTGTTTGTAAATGTGACATATTACATCATAGTGATTGGATGTTATAGGAAAGTTGTATTGTTTCTTCTTGATACTTCTCTCTCTTTCTTCCCCCCTCTCCAGTGTGGGACACAGATTCTCTTGCTTGTATCATGTATAATTAATCTTCCACTCTTTTGAGTCTATATAATTTGCAATTACCCGAAAAAAGAGATGTTATTTTGTAGTTATTGGCTGCTGCCTCTAGGCCTTTCTGGTTGTTGACTTCGTGCAATAAGTTAAATATTTTTGTCCACCCCCAGACATGTTGTTAATGAAGTTTCTGATTTTATCAATTATGTAGGCTGCTTCTCAAGTTCACAGTGGTCAATTCGCTGCTGGTTTTGTGGATGGCTATGTCAGATTATATGATATTCGTACCCCTGAAATGTAAGAACTTTTTATGAATTTTTAGCATATTCTCGATTATAAGCCATTTGATCTCTGCCTTCGCCTTTTGTACTTCATATCCATCTCAATATAGTTTGGTGATTATTTGGCGAACTTTTTATTTGTGCTCATGCACGCCGTGTATCCCTAACAATGTTTAAGGACAAAGCCTTTCCATGTGTCATGACACCGTGCCTTTCATGTTGGGGCTCTGTAGCCTTTAAATAAGCTTCAATGTTCTAGCTTTTATTTTGAAAAATTTTCCACTATCAATTTCTGTAGTATTTTGCATTTGCTAATAAATTGGCAGGGTATGTATTTAGTTATTTTCTTATCCCACTATTTATTTGTTCACCTTACATGGTCTTCAGTATTATTCTATATGTAATCTGTGATTATACTTGTATTACTCAGGCTTGTCAGTGCAACTAGACCTCACACACAACAAGTTGAAAGAGTTGTAGGAATTGGGTTCCAACCTGGCCTTGAACCAGCAAAGGTGACTCTCTCTCCCATACTCCCCCCCCCCACCCCACCCCCCGACACACACACCAAAGAAAAGAGAAAAATAAGAAAGAAAATATGACCATCCAACCACCCAGAACAGAAGAAGATAACTCTAGTTTGGTTAATTCGTACTTTATGCTGTTTCGGTAGTTGATAATTCATTTGAAATGAGATCAAGTTTGTAATCCAGGTTCTTGCAAACTCAAGAACTCTTGTACATCTTTCTTTTCAGATTGTCAGTGCATCGCAGGCTGGAAATATTCAGTTTCTCGATATGAGATGTGCCACAGACGCATACCTGACGATTGATGCGCATAGGGGATCACTTACAGCTTTAGCTGTTCATCGGCATGCACCAATCATTGCCAGTGGGTCAGCTAAGCAACTTATCAAAATCTTCAATTTGGAGGGTGATCCATTAGGTACCATTCGGTATTACCCCACTTTCATGGCCCAGAAGATAGGATCTGTTAGCTGCCTTACTTTCCATCCATATCAAGTACTGCTTGCTGCTGGTGCTGCTGATGCTTGTGTTTCAATATATGCTGATGAGATTTCCCCAACCAGATGAATTACTCATATTTTAAAAGCCTTCTAAAACTACATGATTTTGCTTTCAAGTACTGGCAAATTTGGTTGGCACAGTGTGATTGAAATTTATTCATGGTCAGTTTCTTGGTTTTGGGAGGGGGGTAACAATCGGGCTCGCTCTTGAAGGTATATAATATATATTAATTAAGCCTCCTCTTTTGGGTCACTCTGAAAAGTTGAGAACCGAGAAGGATCTGAATTCATTCTGTGGAGGCTTTGGCAAATAATCTGTTTATAGGTGAAGAAAGGTGTAAATATTGGCTTTCTTTGTTTAGTGTGCCTTTTCTTTTCTTTTGCCTTTTGATTTCTCTGTTGCTTTGTCTTTCTTCCCCTGCATTTTCGGTAACTCTTTTTTCACTTCTCTTGCCCTGGGTTCAATCTGTATATTCAAATAGTTTCCAATTAATATAAATTAAGTGTTAACCTATTGTCTCTTGTATTCTGTTCTTTTGTGTATGCTCTCTTTTTGATGATATGCTAAATTGAAGCTAGAAGCTCTGGTAATTAGTGAAATCTATAATGGTATCTTGGTTGTCTTAGCTTCAGCTAACAGTAGCTCCAATTGTCAGTTGAGCAATCAAAAAGTAATCCAATCCAACACAATCTCTATCGCAATAGAGTTGCTTAAGTTTTGAATTGCTAAAACATGCCAAATAATTATCCAGTGCTATTGATTTGGGAACTCTTAATACCATGCAAGAGTTTATCTTTTCTTTTTGATGAGAATGCTAAATAGATCGAACCTCACAACTGTTCATGCCCAAATTCATCAAAATTAGGATATAAACACAGCCCTATACTTTCTAAAATCAATCTATTCACAAAATATGCAAGTAGAAATGAAACAAAAGTTATTATATTATGCAGTTAAAATATTTGAAATAGACTCAGAAACATCTTACATCAAACCCAACTGAAGAAGATAGCAGCCTGTCTATCCAAATACCAGAATCAAACCACAAATCAATTGCAGCAAGGATATCTTATTTTTCACTGCTGACTCGTATAACAGTAAAACAAGTGCAATTAAATCACACTAATATATCTACACCACTTTAGACCTGAACACCAAATGTTAAGAAAGATGTACACCAAATTCACAGATTGCTTGGTTCACAACACATGTTGAAGCCCTACCACTTCCTTTCTCCGACCATACTTTGATTGTTAGATCCTGAAAAGCTTGATCCGTTATTATTGGCTTTAAATCTTCCATCTGAATTACCAAAAACATCGATATCTTCAAACAATCTGTATGATGGAATAAAGGGCTTTTGTCCTGCATTGACTGCTGCAGAACCTGAACTGGCATTGGACTGTGCGTTTCCATTAATAGACTCGTGTTGAACCGGTCTATGATTAGATGAAGATGTGGGTCCAGGAGTCGAGTATGAGTAAGACGGTCTAGACAAAGGGTTTTGATTGGTAAAGTAACCAGGAGTGGTGGCCCATGGTGGAGGTGGATACGGGGTGGAGTGAAATTGCGGCTCAGGCTGTGTATAAGTCGGGTTTTCTGACTGAGGCTGTGAATAAGTCGGGTGTTGAACTTGAGGCTGAGGTTGGGGTTGAGCTTGTGGCTGAGCCCAAGGGGCTGCATAATTGTTGAAGGCCACAGGAAGAGCCTCTGAAGAAAATGTGGGCCCCGGACCGGCTGAGGTGGTGTGCATTGGGGAAACGGGAGTTTGAGAGGTTTGCTCAGTTGATAAAGTGATGCTCAAGAAGTTTATGATATCTTCATCTTTTGCCCGCTCTGGTGCAGATACATTTATTGGAACTAGTGCACTGCTCATGACAGGGCTCAAAGGGACTTCCATAGGTGCCACATTGCTATGGGAAACACCATTGCATGTTTTGGTATGCCTGCATTTGATACATCATTAGAAACACCATTGAAAACGTAGTTAGTTGCTATAATTACTCATAAGGATACTTAATAGTACAAGAAAGAAGATACACATTTTCAAAATTTTCACCAAATATTAGTATTATATTCCTTTAAGATTGAGGGGGTTTATTAAAGAGAGAGAGAGAGAGAGAGATTAACCTCCGAGCCAGCAGCGCAAAGTCGTCTTCTTCTTCTTCTTCCTCCTCTTCATCAATCACACCCTTATGGGCCGGAAAAACAGGCGCGGAAGGGTTATTATCTGATGATGTTGCATTTGGCATGCTGACTTCAGAAGATTTGTCACTAGAGTCATCATGTTTGAGATTTGTTACTTGATGATGTGGCAGTGGGGAACCAGAAGCTATTGCATCATGCTTTGCAAGCGCGCTCTGCAGGCCATCATTTAAATCAAGACCCTGTCCAAGAAGTTCTTCATCCCTGTACCAAGAAAAGTAGAATGAGAACTTCAAGAATGAAACTATATGATGTCTAAGAAGAAAACCTTGAACAAGTTGTATGTATAAATTTCTTTTAAAATGGTTTCAACGGCAGATGAATGAAAAGAAAACGGGTAAATTTGATGAGGAGTCTCATGAGAATCACCAATAAGTGAGGGATGTATATGTAATTATCCTGAAGAAAATATTAAGAAAGACTAACCCAGTGCTTGCCAATGTCTCCATCAATTTCCTTTGATTAGCACGACATTGCTCAACAAGGTCCTCTATCACTTCATCTTTAACAGCCTAAAACGAAAATACGAACAAGCTTAATCATCTTTCTCATTATTTCTTATCACAGAGCGGTATAAGTGAAATTGCAGATTTACCGAGCGATTGTTTGGATCAACAGCTTGCAACATATCAGTCAAGAGATCCACAATATCCCGCATGGAATTTATGCTTGATAAACTACACAAGTAGAATACGGATAAGGAACACATTAGAACATAGGTTAACAAGCCAAAGGCAAAGGCTAAGACTAAATTTAGCTCAAACCTTAAAGTTTGATCAGCTGCCATTGCTTCATCAAGCCTTATTGAAGAACTACTTGGCATTCCATAACCTGGTTGAGGAGGATTTCTCGGTGTTTGATATGAAACTGGTGGTGTAATTATTGGAGCTGCATCTGGTGAACGCTGAGGAAAGTTTACGCCAGAACGCTGCCAAAAACATAACGAACTAACTATTATTAAATTAACCATTCCAACAAAAAATTTCCTCCAGTCCCACAAAAAGCAATACAAGACGTAATTTAAATATTTGATTTAAAAGATGATGAAGATTAAAATGAAACAGAAGGGTAGTGAGGATATGAGTATTTACCCTCAGGTCTTCATAAGCCATATAATATTGAGGATGAGTTCCTCCAGGCCCACCAAACGCATCGTGCCAAGAGCCTATAAGAGTTAAGATTTTATCCCTCACATGCATATCCGTCTGAAAAACCATCCAATAACTAAGCTATTAGACTGGGGTTCTTAAGCGTTGATAAAGATAGATGAAAAGGCTGAAGCATGCAATCTAAAGGTTACAAAGGAAACAACTAGCTAAGTTGACGTGAAGTCAAAATGATGAATTAGATAAGATAGCATCCGAACACCATATAGCGAACTAAGTAATACTGAATATAATTATTTGGATTCGAAAAAGGATCATATGACTGTGAATAGCGTGAAATTTCGGATTCATCATCATATTTGAAAAAATGGCTCAATTATGATTTTAATCCTTGCTCACAAATAATTCAACCCAAACAGACTGAAAAAGAGTTCATTGGATTGATATATTAAATGAGCCTATTAGAGTTGGCCAACAAGTTCACAATCATGAGCCTACTCATACAGACGGATTCAAACAGAAAAAACCACAAACTTGCCTTCTTCTTTACAATCTTGACCATCTGGGGCAGTATTTTCCTTTCTGCAATTTGGAAATGCACATAATCACCACTGTTCTTGACCATCATCTCCAGTAGCTATAAAAGGGCAGACACCGCTTTGATTAGGACGAAAACAAATGTCTAGGGGATAAACAAACATTAAGCTAGCTGGTACCATTGGACATATTCATGAAGTAGCAGTTAAAATGAGACAGAACCCTTTTCGATCACAAACTAAGTTTTGGAATGAGCAAAATACACTGAAAGGGGAGTAATTTTTCTCATAGTACCGTTAAAGCAAGTAACTGAACTTTAGGGTTCTTATGCAGCAACCGCTTCTTCAAAGCTTTCACAACATCTTTAGCCAGCCTAAACAGTGAAACAATAATCATCAACACCTTCAAAATTGCTACTTATGCACCATCTCCAATACAAAAAGAACCAGGAACAAATTATTGACAGAAATCCAGACACCCTTTTTTCATCTTATTCTCACAACACAAGAAAGTCTTAAAATACCTTTTTTTCCCTACTTTCCCTTTGTTTTCCATCATTTCATAACCTTAAGTCAAGAAACTTGTTTAATTGATACACCTAAACTGAGACACCAAACTGAACACCTAAATAAAACACCAACGTTTTTCTTTCTACAACACACATGGACCAACATGTCACACATATCAATAATAACACGTCTACAAAAAACATCAATTTACACACACCTATACCCATATAGAAACAATCAAATTCATGAAATTCCACTCTCTTTTCACAAATCAAATGAACCCAACAACTAAGTACTAACAAAGAAGTCAACTTTGCATGAAAAAAATAAGAAAGTTAAACCAGAAAAGCATATACATAAGTGCATATAAAACATACATCTGATTGGAATTGACGGTATCACAAATGTCGATATTAATAGTCCAATCGGGTCCGATCAAAAACTCGCTTGTTGCTTTCTCAACTCTCACTGTAACTGAAGATGATGATGCAATTGAAGCCATCATCGTTTTTCCTCAAGCCCTTATCTTTATGATACCAAAGAAGAAGAATCAGAAGAAAATAACCAAGATTTTTTGTGAGTTTCACTACTGTTGCGGTATATTTAACAACACCCCCTCCAAGAAAACACAAGAAAGTTTCTTTCTTGCTTCAGCTTCCTGTTGTTGGGTATATTAATCTTTGATGCTTTTTTATATTTTATATAAATTTTATTTATTGTTTTTGGCCTTTCGCGCAACTTTTTGTAAGGCTATTATAGAGGAATTTTCCCTGGAAAATCATTTCTTTTTTCAAGCGTATCCCCACGCGCTCCTATGTTTAGCCGTTTTATACTCGCGGCCAAACAGACTGATCCATCCTCTCTTTTAATTTGATACATTAGCATTAATTATTTTTAATGTTTATTACGAGCAATTAATTATGTATATTTTTCATGTGTGGTTTTAATTTGCTAAAACTTTGGACAATTAAAAACTTAAACAAAATGCTTATTATATTGGACAATTTAGTACAAAAATAGGCCCCGTAAATGATTGCCAATACATATGCAATTCGACAAATATAAATAATCATTTGTGAATTTTTTATAATCTAGTTTTGTGCTGTTTCTGGTGTTTGTTGTCCACTGGGGTCAGATCCCAATCCATATAAATACAAAATTTTAGGACAATATAATTCTCAAGAAAAAATGTCTATTACATACATATCATCCTAAAATATAGTTGAACCATTTTTTATGTGCGAGTTGTACCATTTAATATCATTTTATGTTCACTTCCAAAATCCAAATCCATATATAATGCTAACATTAATTTATGGTCCAAGCTGACAGCAGGAGTATTTAAATATATAGTATATATTTTTAGACCCTGGTCCTAATTTTTTTTAATAAAAGTCTTTGGTAATTTATCTACGTGGTGTATAGTTTAATTCTGTATTATATGAACTTGTATATGACTTTCCTCCAACTCATACGATTAAGCAATACTCCAAAAGACAATTGAAGAAAGTGCAAACTTTAATTAATGGCTGTGTAGGCCATTTTCAATAATGGCATTGGAAATAATTTCTTGACAACTTTTATTTAATCATTATAATATTTATTTTTATGTACGTAATTATTGTAATATAGATATCACAATCATAGTCGGACGTAAAAATGATAACATGATAAAGGGAGTGATGATGGAACGAAGTGAACGGTCAAAAGCAACAACAACAAATAATGGGATTCTGGTCTAGTATTTATCGAAGGTATCCACATTTTCCACCATTGATAATCAACTTTGAGGTTAAATAATTGTCCATAAATTCTGACTTTTGATGCTTTTTTTTTTGGTTTTATTTTTCATAAAATTGGCTGTGCCTATTCGAGGTTTGGTGTGAACTATTTAGAGTGAACCCCTCTAAGGCCTAACTACTATAATTCGCAATATCTGTGGAGAAAAAATTAAATACAACTCATTAAAATTAAGGGATCAAGAAAATAGAATTTATCGAAGAATAACCTATAAACATTGTTGATATTAGTGACATAAAATAACAAAACCGTATTATAAATTACATAGATACTGTATATACAACTTTTGGACCAGTAAAACAAGAAAAATTATGTCAAAAAACATACATCTTATAATTCACCTTATTATCAAACATGAAGGAGGTTTCATTCAGAACTGATTAAAGAAGGAAATTTATTGCAACATAGTATAGGAAATTAGGAATTTTAAGCCCACAAAGCTCTTGTAGTAACATAGTACGAAGCTCATTCGATCTCGTCTTATCCATCTGCTCTATCCTGGTTGATTTCATCGAGGATCACAACAAGAGCGACTATAAAGGCGTAATCAACGTTAGGATATACAGTCACGCCAAACGTATCTTTCCCAAGTAGAATACTCGAGGCACTGTGTTTTTTGTGCATCTGTTTTCCCAATCACAAAAATATCAAGACGTTATAAAGTGAAATAAATGATAGTAAACGAGTCATTATTTTGTGACAATACAAGGATTAATATGTTTTATTTTTACCTGAGCAATGATAGTGTTAGTTTTTGCATCAAATATACTGCAGGACCTATCGAACCAGCTGCCTTCGATTTTGAAATCACAAACATCCTTAGTTTTGTTAGAAGCCAAGATAACATCTAGCTTCGTTTTCAGCTGGAAAAACGCAGATTGTTTAACGTCGAAAAGCAAATCTTTTTCATCTGTACTTTCTCCTCTGAAAACATTCCATCTTCTATGTGCAGACATTATCTGAAATCACAAAATTCAGAAATCAAATGAAATTTAAATTAACACGAATTGATGGCATATTTGAGATTTTGAAAATAACTTGGAAAAAAGTCAATAACCTTTTGCTGGAAAGTGATAACAGGTATTCCAGCAGCATCAAGCAAGACATGGCGATCATGAAGACTGAAAACTTTGTCTTTGATTGTGAACATAATGTTCCCATTCGTATCTGTGACCCCAAAAGACCCTTCTGATAAAGTCATCAGCTTCCTAGTAATGGTGAGATCAACAGGGTATGCTGCACAGAACTGTGGGCTGATCACAGCCACTTGATTATTCATCACTGCAGGGTAACTCGACCCGGCCATTGTTTTCGTTCAAAAATGTTAGGTTTTGTTAACAATGGATCATTGACATTGATCTATTTATACAGGAAAATCATGGAGGGTGATTATTATTACTATTGTTGTCGTTGTCTTTGTTCTTTTCAATTTTGATAAAATCTACTAATATATTTGTTTCAAAGTAGACTCAGGATTCATATGAACTGGAATTCAGATAAAATATATTTGTATGCCTATCATCAGAAATTGAACAATTCAATGGTTATAACGCGTAAAGAAATGGAAATGTTGACATTGTGACAACCCTTTTGAGATGGGCAACTTACTATATCAATATGACTTATTCTTTTATTCAAAAAAAAAAAATTGTTTGTTTAATGGAGATTAACGTCAAAATGCATGTGATTACATAAACATTACAGTACTCCATATGAGGGATGATAACTGAAACTGGACTATACCAAGCAAAAGAATGAAGCTCATTATTTAAGGGCTGGGCCTGAACTTGCACTCGTATCCTTTCAAGATTGGGCCTGGGCTTAAAAAAATAGAGAATAGTAGTCAATTTGTATTGTATTGTATTGATCATTGTTTATGGGCTGGGCCATAGCCCATAGGGTTAATTTTTGTAGGTTTGACTTTTGAGTGAAGGACCATCTTTTTTCTTTTACTCGAATCAAGCTCAATATCTTCTTTTTTTTCGAGTGAGATTATGCTTCGAATTTATTAAATTAATTCCCAAATCAGAGCACTTCATGCTAAATATAGTATCTTAGATAGATTATTTAGTTAATTCCATTTTTGGCCTTTATAACTTACGAATTGTTGTTTTGAAGTGTAATAAAGCGTTCAATTTCGGTCTGTAGCAAATTTAGGCGCAAAAATGTTTAGGAAATTGGCTCACTGCGATCGACTCATAGCTGTGAAAAAAGCTCATCCATGGCGACAACAAATTAACAAAATTCAGCCCACAAAACATTTATTCTACAACTCAACAGCATCATTCTCATCTTCATCTTTACGAAAATCATCATCTTTGCAGAACTACTACTTAAGAAAAAGAAGAAAATGGCCTATTCAGCCATACAAAACACAGTGGCCCGAAACTTTTGCATTTCAATTAGCTAAACAATCCTTCAAACGCTCGATAAGAAAATCCAAAACCCATCTCCTATCTGACCTAATTAGCTCCTTTGCTGCTTATGAAATTCACCCTAATCCCCAATCATACCATCTTCTCTTCAAAATCTTGATTCAAAGCCGCCCTTCAAATTGGGATGTTCAGTTCTCACAAATTCTTGACCATATCGAAAAAGTTGAAAGTTTTGAGACACCTGAATGTATGTTCATTGATTTGGTCAAGTTTTATGGAGATAATAATATGTTTAATGAAGCTGTTGATGTCTTTTATAGGATACCGAAGTTTAGATGTGAGCCATCTGTAGAGGTATTTAATGCTTTACTTTTAGTTCTTTGTAGAAACGAAAAGGGTCTTGAAATAGTTCCTGAAATAGTGATGAATAGTGAGGTGATGAATATTAGGATTGAAGAATCTAGCTTTGAGATTTTGATTAGAGCCCTTTGTAGAATAGGGAAGGCGAGTAATGCTTTTGAGTTGTTGAATTGTATGGTGGAAGAAGGTTACATTGCTGATCAAAAAGTTTGTTCTTTGATGCTTGCAACAACGTGCAGGCAGCTGAACTGTAATGGTGGTGAAATTATGGGGTTTTTGGAGGATTTGAAAAGGTTTGGTTTTGAGCCAAGGAAGGAGGATTTCTGCAATTTAATTAGGTTTTTGGTGAAAAAGGGAAAGGGTATGGATGCTCTTGGCATGTTTAAACAAATGAAAGTGAATGGAATTAGGCCTGATATTAGGTGTTACAATTGGGTGCTTGATGGGCTGATTTTAGAAAGGAACTTTTTGAAGGCTGATAAAGTGTTTGATGAATTGCTTGTGTTAGGATTGGTTCCTGATATATGTACATACAATGTGTACATTAATGGTTTATGCATGCAGAATAAGGTAAATGATGCAATAAAAATGGCGGGTTCAATGGAGGAGTTGGGGTGTGCACCTGATTTGAGTATCTATTGTATAATCCTAAGGTCTTTGTGTGAAGCTGGGGAGATTGATAGGGTCAAAGAGATGGTGAATTGTATGAAGCAGAAAGGCATTGAGCTAAATTCTGAAACATATCATTCGTATGAGACTATGATTGGTAGCTTGAATTGATGACAATATTGTTCCTTAGACAACATTTTTGGATGAAATTGTATGTTCTTTGTGTAAGAGTGGATTTTTGTATTTAAAAGCAGTCGAAATCCTTTGCTTGTTTTTTGTATTGTAAACTTGTCTACTGAGTGATCAAATTAAGTGGTGAATTGGTTGAGCTGTGTGTGGCGAAAAACTATGGCTCGATTGCGAGATTATGTAGTATTGGTCTTATGATTATTCGAAATTCCACGAATATGTGTGTATTTACTACTGAAACATGAACAAGGAGGTTGCCAAACAATGCTTTAATATCTGTATATGGCGGCAGCCTTGAAGTCATATAGATTTCATTGTTATCCCACAAAGTAACCTCTATAAACTCGCTCCTTCATATAATTTCCATTTTGTATTCACTTTTATACACTTATCACAATTTTATACACCAGCGCTGTGTATATAAAATATTCCTTATATATATTTCTTAGAAATTATTATGCGGAAATCACTAAATTGACTGCTATATATATTCAAATTTTAACCAAAAGCTGTCAAAGACAGTAAATAGGATAGATCTGGAATGAGAAAAAGAATCTATAAATTGAAATTAGAGTAGAAATATCACAGCTTAGAGGGTCCCTATCTCATAATAAGCTCCAAATTTGGGACAAGATCATAAATACTGACAAAATTGACAGGCTACTGAGTATAGTACTAGCAAAACTTCAGTGCTGGTTCAAATTTAATGTTGCTTTCATACAGCTACATGTCTAACTAGTTTCTAAACCATTATTACATATATATTAAGCCGAAAGGACATTGCTCATAATGTAATAATTCTTACTGTTTAGTGTCTCTTCCTGACTCCTTAGACTGTAGGCAAACTGAGGGACGAACCCAGAAATATAAGCGTAAATTGGGGCGAATATATTTTAACTTATTGGAACTTAACGGGGAAACATGGATTTATGCTTAATTTACGTATAAAATTTGAACCTATATCGACTTGAGCACTGTCTCTGGGAAGATCAATGATTGCACAGAGATGCAGTGAAGTTAGAAAGATGGAATATGGGTTATAAATTTAGTACAGTGAAGTGAAAAGGATAGATTTTATTGTCTTACTTATATCTTTCACTATATTCAGAATATTATTGCTGTTATTACTTATTACAAGGAATATATAGTTCTTGTCTCCAGAGAGAAAGGTTCCTTTCAGTTACCAGCTTTGGAGAAACACATGTTTATTACGAAATCCTGGACAAGTGGTATCCAGCACAAAACACATATATTATGCCTTTAAATTCAGCATATACTATAATAAGTTTGGAGAAGCTGATATATTTTTTTAATTCTAACATATTGTACATAATTCAAACGAAGCTTATTGTATATCACCGACAATCACAACTTAAGAAATTCCAAAAAAAAATATTAAACTGGCCAAAGATTCAGATGGCCATTCCAATCAATGTGAAAATATGTGGTCTTTGTTATATTCCTTGATTATTATATTTCAACTATGAATTTTGAACATAATGCACCCCACTAGTTTCATATATATCTTCTTTTTTGTCAACAATTTCATGCGTCGTTTGAAAAATAAAAAACTTCCTGATAATGATTTCCAATCATCATGATTTGAATTTTCGACAATATGACATTATCGAAATAAATGAAACGAACCTTATACAAATGTTAATTCATACTTACCTGGTAACCGAAGCTTTAGAAGACAGGATCTGCTGCAACATTTGATCAGTGCGCAGTGCAAATAAGATCGAGTGGTCATGATGGGGAAGACAGGCACATGAAGGACTAACTCCATCAGATAATCTAAAGATCACGTGCATGAGTTAGTAATGCACGTGCCCTGCTTCTCCATCTTGCTCATCACTCACCTTCTCAAATCTCAACCTATAAATCCACCAAAAAACTAGATTTTCATCGGGGTTTTTTTTTTTCCTTGTTGAAGGGAAATTTTGGTCTTTCTTTCTTTGTTCTCTATATTTTATAACAAGAACAAGATGGACAAAAGGGGGACAGATTCTCACAAAGGATATTCCTACAATAGCCTCATAAGTCACAGTAGATATTCAGCCTTTTATCATACTTTACCTCATCACAATAGCTGGTATTCAAGAGCCCTTTTTAGGACAGTATTTTGCAACCCAAAAAAAAAAAAAAAGAAAAACAGGACCACCTCAAATCACTATACAAATGATGTTACAGCATTAATTAACATTGTTGGTGGAGACTCATGATCAAGATTTAATTTGGGTCGAAAGATATTTAGGGTATTTGCTGTCGGAAAAATGTGAAACGTTGCATTCGTAGTTGCAACTAACATTTCACATGACTCGTTGAGAAACAAACCTAGAGAATCTAACTATCTATGTAACACCGAAATATTTATATAAGTATAGGCACTATTTAAAACCTTTATATATCATCTTTATTAGGGCCATCTCCATGTTGTGTATAACAATACTACATTTGTAAATTTTCTGAATACATTTGAAATGGCTATCATTGTAAATATTTTACCTATCACAAAAGCAAAAGTGTTCTTCACGTTTTCTTTGTTTTTTTGTCTATTTATTTTCGTAATGCATGAAGATCCAAAATCCAAAAGTCTCCTTCATTTTCACTTTTGTTTGTTCATCCCTAATAATAATACATGAAAGTCCAATTTCCAAATTTTCCTTCACTTTTTAGAAACATGAAATATAAAAATTACTATGTGATACATGAATTGTAATAGTGAGATGTTGAATCATGAAGGGCGTGATGGTAATTCCCTGGACCAAAGGAAAAGAGAAAATGGACGGTTGTGATGTAGCTCTCATAATATACACATAGATATATACACAACTGAGAAAGACAGTACACATTGCTGGGATTTAGAGAATGTGGTCGCTTAGAGGGTCCTCAAACGTCGTTTTTTTGGTTGGTTTAGGCCATTTGTTGCCATAGAACATGCCAGGATTTGAGTATACATGTTGCTGTCTTAAAATTGGCAATTCGAATATCATAAAATATCCTTAATTACATCAATGAATTAATATTATATATACATAAACATGTATGTACATAATTATGACCTATTTGTATAAGTAAAAAGAGCTCAAGTTGTGGGGTAAACACATGAAAGTTACTTTGATGGCTTAACATTTTGTTTTCTTTTTCTTTTTCCTTTTGTAGATTACTTACAAATACATGCGTCCAAGGGTTTTCAAATAATTGTCGATTCCTTTTTTGAAAATAACCATATTTTTATTACACAGTGGGGTTTCTATTCTCATGTCTAACAATATGTGGGAAGGAAAAGTGATTTTTCTCATATATATTGCTTTTTTTGTGTACAAATATGCAAATGCTATCATTTTATTTTGGAATATTGAATGATTTGAGAGGGAAAAAAAAAAAAAAATGTTGAATTATGATTTATGAGTAGACATCCATATTCTCCTTGAGGATGGGGAAAATCTTGATCAGCCTATAAGAAAACAATGAAAATTGTACTATAATCTATTCCAGAAAATGGTCCAGGCTGTAGAAAAAGTTGCAAGTTAAATAATTTATGGTGACTATTAAAAACCATTTTGTGCTTACAAAATGAAAAGGCACTTCATATATTTGTACCTAATCTACATCACTAACTTATTTAATTAATCTGGTTGAAATATTTATTTATATCAGTCACAAACATAGATGTTTATTTTATACTAAAATGTTACTATTTTAGAGATGTCAATTTCCAAGATATACTTGACATTAATGACTGTTGTAAGAATAATAAGTCCAATTTTAGTGGACATGTGGTTTTACGCCCATGGATTAAGGAAAAAAGTAGCAGACAGTCTTCGGATTAAGTAAAGGCAATAAAACAAATCTCAAATTAATGACAAATATTAGTGGGTTATGATTTAATTGATGGGATGTAACTAGTAAATAAAATTATTGACCTACTTCCTGGATTTAGTTAAGCATGTTTAATTAATTTAATTTTCTGATTGGCACATCATTATTCTATTAATGTGACATGCATTAGTTGTATTGCAATATTTGACCTTTATAGTTTGTGAATCATAATATATGTAAACCTTTATATGATATGAATATATCATCGTTATTATTAATATCCTATTCATATGGTTCTGAAAAAACTAAAATTTCAGTTTATTATTTCAGTATGATGCATGATTTACGTAGAGCACGATACATAAGAGGTTTATTTTCTTAGGCAATAATTGGAGTTTAGAGGGCTACAAAATATTCAAATTACTAAAACACCCTTAAATCCAAGTCTCTTGCAGTAATATATTATTATTGATTAAGCAATCCAAGGCAATCAAAGTGAAGAAAATCTTATCTAATCAAGAAAGTGAAAGCCATTAACATGAATTTGGGTGTCTAATCACAGGGGAAAATTTAGGACTCTAATCAGGATCTCAACGGTGATGTCTTTTCTCAAAATTATTAAGTACTATTTTAAGGCAGAAAAATGTCCTAATATTTCATAACCGTGTTATGTAAATTTATGAAATTAATTAGATGTATTTTGTGTTATAGTAATTAAACACAATTATCTCACAGTCTAATGTGTTTATAAGATGTTTTGAAATTTATAAACTCCCTAAAAAAATTACTTAATTTTAGGAATTTATAAGCCCAGAACATGTTATTTTTAGAGCAGATAAATTATTTTACTAAAATAAATTACTACAAATAATTTATAAGATGTTTTATAGGCCGGCAAAATGAATGGGCTTAATAGTGAATTCTCTAAATAGCCTTGAAACTAAACAAGTCTGGGCCAATATATTAAAATATTGGGCCGCATTAAGCAATTCCAATAATATGGGCTCACAAAACTGTGAATCAAAAACTTCAAAATTCACCGCCAAACGCAGTAAAAACAAATTCACGGCGTTTTCTGCTAACATTTCTTTTTCACCAGTCTTGAGTTTTTCAACCGTCAACACGGAAACTCAATTGAAAAATATTTTGAAGACTAATACTACAAAGAATTCAAAGCTTTGATCAAATTTGTTTCACTTCTACTTCAATCGGAGCATCAATGGCGGATCAACAAATAGCAAAAGGCGAGGAATTCGAGAGGAAAGCTGAAAAGAAAATCAAAGGCTGGAGTTTAACAGGCTCCAAGTACGACGACGCAGCTGATCTCTACCAAAGAGCCGCCAATTGTTTTAAACTAGCAAAATCATGTGAGCTCCTCGACTTATGATTCTAAAATTTCTCAGCTTTTGCCGTTACTTATAGTGTGATTTGATTTCATTTTATACATCAGTTGATTATGCGTGAAAATTAAACAATTTTTTTAGGCTAACATGTTTTTTTTAGTTATAGTTATATATTTTGCTTTTTTCCATCTCAAGAGTGTTACTTTGATTTGCCTGAGGTTTGTAGGTCTTGATCTGTACCATAGATTTGTTTAGCTCAACTTCTCTTTTGCAGACTTGCAGTTCTGAACTTGGATTAGGCATTTGAGGTGTTTGTTGAAACTTTTGTCCTACCTAATATGTCCACATATAACTTATAATTACTTTTTAATGTCAAAAAAATTAAAAAATAAATAATGAGAAGTACAACATATAATTCAATTAAGGGAATCCTTGGCAAGGTTGAAAACAAATCATCCTTATGCTATGACACATGCAAAAAGCACACCACATCAGTTTTCAAAAGTTATGTTGATCGGATAATTTTGGTGCTTAACCTATTAACAAGGCCAATTTTTTTTCCATTTTGGAAATGCAAAGCATGATAATTAATGTTACTAAGTGTTGGAGACTAATTTATGGTTCTCTTGCTCTTCAGGGGATAGAGCTGCAATAGTCTATATCAAATTGGCCAACTGTCATTTAAAGGTTCGTGAGTTTGTATGTTTCATTGTTATGCTCATGTGACTGAGCTGTGGAAGTGATGTTAATAACTAAGCTCATTGCAGTCGGGAAGCATGCATGAAGCTGCAAGCGCTTATGTGGATGGTGCAACCTGCTACAAGAAAACTTCTCCCAAACGTATGTATTGTGTTGACATGATTTTGGTGCATGATGTGTGCTTTCAATTTAGCCTGTGAAAAAGTTAATGCTTATTTAGGTCTGGTCTCTTGCAGAGGCTATATCCTGTTTAGATCAGGCAGTGAACATATTCTTGGAAATTAACAGGCTAAACATGAGCGCAAGGTACTGCAAGGTAAAGTTCATGCACAAATATGATTCTTCGCAAAGTGTCATTTCTTTATCTACGATGGAATCATGCAATTTCTGTCAAATCTCTAGATTGATATTTTCTTGTATGCAAATGTTGCATACACGGGTTTAGAGTATTCTTGTGAAGGATTTTGGTTGGAGAGCTTGTAGACCTTTAGAATAATAGCTGATATGAGTTTACTTGTCTATATAGGACATTGGTGAGTTGTATGAGCAAGATCAGAATTTTGACCAAGCAATAACTTACTTTGAGCGCTCAGCTGACCTTTATCAGACTGAGGAAGTTTCCACTTCTGCAAGTCAGTGCAGGCTAAAGGTCGCACAATATTCTGCTCAGTTGGGAAAGTAAGTCACCTCCACTAATTACATTCTTTTCTATTTGACAAAACCCTCGTAAACAATATTGACTTTCCAGCAGATTCTGAAGTATTACACACTTTTAGTCACAAATTCCAATAGATGTGGTATTCAACAATCAGCTATACCAGCTGAAGCATCTAAATCAGGCTAACCCATGTCCATGTTTAACAAACAATTTATTTTTTTAATTAGGTATCAGAAGGCAATTGAGATATTTGAAGAGATAGCACGTTACTCTTTGAATAGTAATCTACTGAAGTACGGAGCTAGAGGACATCTTCTTAATGCTGGACTCTGCCAATTATGTAAAGGAGATGTTGTTGCAGTAACCAATGCTCTAGAAAAATATCAGGTAAGACTCAAAAATTCTCCTCCATCATTTTAAGTTGTGTTTCATAATACTCACCTCATTTATGTCTGATGATGCAGGACTTGGATCCTACGTTTTCAAGAACCCGAGAATGCAAGCTTTTAGCTGTAAGTGGTCACTTGTGTTTTAGCTGGTTGTGTTTATTTTGATACACTTTTGCAATGTGCAATGTAATAGCTGTTGTTTTTCACACTAATCAGTGTTTAATACTGCCTATCTGAATAGAAGGGTGTTGTGTGCTTGTCAGGATTTGGCTGCTGCATTTGATGAGGAAGACGTAGCACAATTCACAGTTGCTGTCAAGGAGTTTGATAGCATAACCAAACTGGTAAATTTGATTTTGCTATTTAATTCGTGTTTCTGTCAATGAAATGAATCACATTATTTCTTCGTTACAAAGTTGATATATTTCACTGATATGTAACCAACTATAAAATAGTCTAAGTTGCATATTATATATTCGACAGGATGCTTGGAGGACCACCCTCCTCTTGAGGGTTAAGGAAAATCTGAAGGCCAAAGAACTGGAGGAGGATGATCTAACCTGAGGAAAATGGCATTGTAATTGGATTGCCAGTTCTATTCTATTGTGATCTATGCATAGTTATTTGCAAATATTTATCGGCATGAGATAATCTGCTGATCATTCATACACACTATATTCATAATTGGTATTATTTTTCGTGTATTTTTCTGAACCCGGTGAGCACATTTCATTACAACCACAGAGCATGTTTCTTACAGCTGAGAGATGTTTTGGCTTTACTAATTCTGCATCACCATAGCAGGCACAACACACAGTTTTTGCCAACATAATCTATGAATCTTAGACCATTTTTAAACCCACATTAATCAAGTTTCATATATAATCCGCCATCAAATGGCCAGCATCAGCCCAGGCAACGAGCGTTTGGCTACGTCTCTAGGGTGGCTCTGCCACAAAGTGGTGGCGCTCAAGCACTTAAGAGGCCTTAAATCCTTCACAATAAGCCAAGTATTGAAATATTCTCTGAACTGCGTAATCACACCATCTTTCAGAGTCCACACATGCACCCAATACACTTGAGCCCCTTCCCAGCCCTCCACGATCACACAGTCATCGTCAATGGCGTCGATGCTCCGTGGTTCGAACTTGAAATCCGATGGGGATGATTTTCCGGTGAGGACTTTCATCATGTAGTCACAGTTTTGTGGGCCGTGGAACCACCACTCTAGGTCACTAGCGATGATGCTAGAGATTTGTCTGTCTCCGGTTGCTAAAGCCTTGTAGAGGTGGCGGACCGTGGTGGTGTTAGGGTTTTCCGGCGGCGGCACAGTTGAATTTATTGCTTTTTCAGCCTCCATTGATGAGGAATGAAGGGATTAAGAAGGGTTTAGTGAAAAAGAGAATGAGAATGTTTATAGTAGTGAAATTAAGTTGTTCTTGCATGGTATGGGGAAGTGGCAAGGGTCTTTATATAGAACTTTGAGGGTGGGGTGGGGGTGGGGGGGGCATTAAAAATTAGTTTTGATGTGATATGAATAATCAAATGACCTATTTTTATTTTCTAGAATAATCAAATTACCTAATTTTTTTATTTTGTGCATGTATATGGGGTCTTATATTTCTTAGAAGAATGACAAAACAAGAAAGAGTAAAGCAAGGAAAATTTGACCCTGAGACTACCAATTTCACCAAAATTTTACACGTGTTGGCCACGTGATATCGGGAAAAGCCCAATTCTAAGTATAGGTAAACATCGCGTGGCTAACACGTGAAAAAATTCCAGTGAAAGTGTTGTCTTCGGTTCAAATTGGATTAAAATTGTCAATTTTTAAAAGTTAATGCACAAATTTATAAAAGTGAAAAAAATAATCTACTAGAAATGTAATTAGCCCTCATGTATCATTTTCCTAATAAATCATATCCTTCCAAATCCTAACCTCCAATAATTGGAAATATGATAGTATTGGTGCATTAATTAAGAATACCAGTTGGATCCAACTAATTAATGCCGCTCGTGTACACAATTTGGACATTCATACCCACATCTATTGCTGAACAAAACAAAAATCATTATTTGCAGATAAAGTCGAGCCCTTAATTATATTAAGTCTTCATCATTTGTTGAGAAAATTCCTGTCTGGCAGTGGAACCCAACAATCAGATTTGTATATTAAATTTTCATGCATGCATTGTATTTACTATTTACCATTCTTGTCTACAAAATATATATTTGCTATATTTAAATGGGGAAATTATTAGAACCACTATTCTCACCTCTCATTTTGACGATCATTTTCAGATTTTCAGTACGTGCATGCATGGGGGTCGACGTTCATTATGAACATAATGAAGTACGTGAAGAAAGTGTTTTAATTAGATTATATAATTGAAGTAAAAATAAAATGAAAAACAGAAGTTAAAAAGAAGAAAATATATGTAATAGAACAATAATATTTCTAATGATTTGCTCTTTTTTTTTCCAGTTAGTTGGCTTGTTTGACAGATAAATTGGCATTGTTCACCTAACATTAGAATCATGTTATTACACATGGACCCAAAATTATTGCTATTAATAATATATATGTAGATAAAAGGACTCTTCTACGAACACATTAATTTCATTTGTTAGTGTTCATGTGGCTGTGATTGATGATGAAAGACTACACCTTAGCTTAATCAAATTCATCAATTATTTCCAATCCTTTCATTTTGTAGGGTCACAATAATTAATTTGCTACAGTTTTCATCTCATATTCTCATGGTAGAGAATCAAACAAGTCTTTTATAGTGATCTGAGAATCAATACATCTCTAAGGTTTTGGGTTGAAGGGTCGGATCCTTGAACGACCCTCCCTGCTGAGCAATCAAATGATTATTGGGCCTATGATGGGCTTTCGATGTGTATTGGATCTTAGGATATTGGCCCAAACTTCATGGACCTAAATACCATATTTTGGTGTATTGGGAAATAGGTTGTCCGAGAAAATCTGAAATCCAAATAAAGCACTCAAGCCCAACCCAAGCACTAAAAAGAAGAAAACAAAAACGTAATGTGACCCAATTTCCTTTAGTCCAATATGATGATAAATGGTACACAATTTCTCCCAATTAATTCACACGTAATTAACCAAAAAAATAAATAAATAGTTAAATTTTACAATCCAACATAGTTTTTAGACGTAGAAACGCCACCATCAACAACAAGATTATGGCCACTAATATACCTTGATTCATCACTTACAAGAAAAAGTGCAGCCTCTGCAATATCTTTTGTTCTGAGCGTTTCGCCTTTCAAATTCGCCAAACCCCTCACGAATTCCTCCATTTTCTCCACCTCCTCTTCAGTAGCATCGCCGCCGTCAGCATCCACGCGCCGCCATGCCTCCACCAGCATTTGTGTCGCCACCCCAAACGGTGAAATGCAGTTCACTCGAATCCCATACCTTCCCAGTTCACAAGCAGCATTCTTCGTCAGCCCAACAATAGCATGCTTCGACGCCGTATAAGAATGCGGCCCCAGCCCACCCATCACGGCGGCCACACTCGCCGTGCAGATAATGCAGCCACCGCCACCGCCGTCAATCATAGCGCGGGCGGCGTGCTTAATCCCAAGCGCGGCGCCTCTGACGTTGACTCTCATGATCTGGTCAAACTCGTCGGCGTCGAAATTGAGGATGCTTTTGTTCTTTGACTGGTTTCCGAGTATGCCCGCGTTGTTGAATAGGATGTCCAGCTTGCCGTAGTTCGTGATCGTCGAGTTGATAAGGGCTTCGATTTGTTCCTCAGAGGTGACGTCACAATGGACGAAAGTGACGTGAGGTGATAGTGAGCTGGCGACTGAATTTCCCAGTATGTCCTCCACGTCGGCGATTATTACCTTGGCGCCATGGTCTGCAAAAAGCCGTACCGTCGCCTCTCCGATGCCTCTTGCGCCGCCGGTTACTATGGCAACTTTTCCGTCCAATCTGTAAATTTATATGGACGTGGTGAAGGCTTATTTCGGGGTTTTTTCTTATGTACTTAATTAATTTTTATGGATTTAATACAGTTAACACTTTCTAAATCAAGAAAAAACGTGAAAAAACAGTGATAACAAAATACTGATATATATATATATAATACATTTCATTGATTATAGTACCTTTTGATGGATGAAGAAGCGTTTTCCTTTCCTGGAGAATGGATTTCAGGGAAGCTAATCTCAGAAATCATTTGCGCGGGCATATATGATTTAATTTGAGAGAATTGAGTAGAGATTTATATATGAACTAATTTCTCAGGCAATCTATTTGACTAGTTTTCTACTTGACATAAAATAATACTAGTTTTTATGTTGAATAATATAATATACTACTCGATACTTGATAGTTCAATGGTATCAAAATTGATGGAAACTCAACATAGTATATATACCTTAAAAAAACATTAAACTTGTACAATAGATAAGAAATGGAAAATTCTAGTTAGAAATCGAATCTAAACATATTTTACAAAATGACTGATTAATCATAGAATAATTCACTCTTTTTCGAAATTGACTGGTCTGAACTTGATTTTTTTTAGAAATGAACCCTCGCCGTATGTTCATAATTTTTGTGTAATTTATATATGTTGTTCAATGTCTACTAAACTAATTATGTTAGTGTTCATATATATATATATAGCTAAACTTAACTGAAACAACTTGACTGGGTATTATTACATGTTGCTTCATTATTTACTCAATCAGAAATCAAGATGCACAAAATTTGTTAATTAGTAACTATTATTAAACAAGTAGCCATGTTAGCCGTACACGATTAATTTATTAGATTCTTGTGATTAACATCTGACTTACTATAATTAATCAATTGATAAAAAAGTAGTAGCTGTCAACCGAAGATTTGGACTCGACCTTTTCAAATATCTTGGGATGATCTTAAAGTATATAATATAACTACAAGCCAATAATTCAAGTGAGCTTTAATCTAATCTTAAACTTAATAAATATTAACCCCCTTAATAATTGGAGGAACATTATATTCTACGATGCTTGACTATTACACAGAAAGATAAATGGATTCGGTTAAATTTTACCTTTATACGTAAAATAAGGACTATTGTATTTACAATTTGTCATGTTATTTATCAAAATAAATAAATAGAGTATTTTTTGTATTTATCTGAATTAAAAAATTGAATTTGAAGTTTATCATGTGTTCTATTAAAACCGAATGAAAATTAATATTTTTATAACGCTGAAGACACATATATTCAGATCCAGCCAGAATCCTCAACTACGCACAATCTAGTTCTTTAATCTTAGAAATTGGCAATATTAATTATTTTCAGAAATTTCAAAATCTCAGAAGATTTTTCTCTATCCAACAAAAGATTTTGTTATATTTATATATTAATAGTTAACTGTAACACACAACTCATTCTCATACAATATTTTTAGTCAAATAATTCTCAGTTCACACAACATGTAAAACTGTAATTAGATTTCAGGTTCAAATTCCAAAACAAGCCTGATAAACTGAGCTTCCTGCCAAAAAACACCAAGTCAATTGTCAAATTTGAGAACTCAAAAGTCAACAAGACTAAGCTGTGAAGACATGGGAATTTGTGTAATTACATATTGGTCCCTATATATGGAATATTAAGCACAGATTCCAGTGATATATGATCTAAGTGTGAAATTTAGTGCAAGTTATAAATCAGCAACCTATAATAGTTGAGTTTTGTTTTTGTCGTTTTGTTTGTCCAATTAAGCCCATCAAGTTTTGCAGTCAGGCCCATTAAGTTAACTTTAAATATAAACAGAAGAGCACATCTAATTGGGTCAGAATAAGACAAGGCCCATTAGCTCATTTAAGGCCCAGTAGCATTATACAATAGTGCTCATTTAAGGCCCATTTCCATCTAATACAATTTTGTCTTGGCTTTTAAGTTAATCAATCATGTTTATGTTGAATCTTGGCCATTGATCAATCATGATGAAATCTGGATAGTTGAATTTGGATTTGAATTCAATATTCACAGAAAAATCTAGTCCCTTAGCCAATTAGTAAAGCTGATATTACGTCTTAATGATTTTCATTTGATTCCCATATAAAGAAATAATTTTTGACATGTAAATTTGTACCAACTAACTAAATGGGTAATGACTTCTAAATGTAAATTTGTTTAAAACATAAATTAATTCTGGCATATAAACTTGTACCTACTAATTAAATGGGTAATGACTTCCAAATGAAAATTTGCTTAAAACACAAAACATTTGAGTGGACAAATGTAAACGGCTTTGGATGATATTATTTCAATTGATGACTATAATAGAAAACTTCACACTCAAATAACCAAAGCTTTAAAGCAAAGATTGCATCATTATATCCCATAACAAGAGATAAAAGTTATTGCAGTCACTATTCAAGGCAAAACAATCCTTTTCAACATTAATGTGACATTTTTAACTAAAAAAGGATAATGTAATTAAATTTAAACTAAAAAACAAATAATGTCAGTAGATTATAAAAATATCAAACGTCTTTATTCCTCAATGTTGCATGTCAAATTGTTAACAACTTAGAATGCCGTTATTAATATAATATTATAATTATTATTTACTCTAAATAATTAATAAACAGATACAGCAAGAAAGCAACCTGCCGGTGTGTAGGTTTCTGTGCGTGACTACCATAAACTCAAAATCTATAATTAACAATAAATAGTGGGCCCATTATCCCTATATAAAGAGCTTTAATCACGTATACTTAGGTACAAATTTTGTTGGGCCCACATACAAGCTTGTGACTTGTGAAAATGGAAATTATCCCTATAAATAATCTCTACCGCAAATGTATTTTGAAAGATGGATAATTTTGTAGGGTTCCAATTGAGTATGTTAGATTTTTATAAATTTGAATTTGAGTCTTTTTTTTTTAAGCGTGCTAAGCTCGATTTGAACGGCTCGAGCCCAAACTCAACATAAATCAACAAATAAGACCTTAATTCTACTTATATTTTGAGTATATTGTTATTTTTGTAAGTAAATCACTAATAGAGATATTTAAAATGAAAAAGATAACCATTATTATAAATATTTAAAATACAAAAATTATATTCATGATGTTGTTAGGTCGACTCGATTTGCACACCTAATACTCTAGAATTATAAGCGGTGCGCCCTCGTAACCTGCACCTGCGGGCGCATTTTAAGGCCTCGTTTTATTTCACGAACCCCAAAACATCCCCTGTAAAAATGTAATAAATAAAAAAACCGATAACCGAAATACCCAAAAAAGAAAAAGAAAAAGTGTATGCAATTTCTTGTCAGCTATTTAAACACAGTCAAACACCGCAGTTAACAGAAAACCTGTCTTTACATATACATACAGCATTTATATATTATGTATCGGCGGTGGTTGAAGCTAAAAATCGTGTAAAATTGATCAAATTCGGTAAGCGAAAATGCCGATTAGTAGATATGAGATAAGGAATGAGTATAGTTTAGCCGATCCGGAGCTGTATCGAGCCGCCGACAAAGGTGATCCGGAGGCTTTGCTTGAAGGCGTAGCCATGGCTGGCTTAGTCGGAGTTCTGCGCCAGCTCGGTGATTTAGCTGAGTGAGTTTTCTCTTTTTTTTGGTCTTGGAGTTATTTTAACTTTTAATGTTATATTTTTGGTTTATGGAGGTCGATTTTGTGGTGAAAATTTGAGGAATATTTTTTTGTATTCAGGCAATTGTTATCTTGAAAGCTCGGATATTTTAATTTATCATGTTTTTGTCGTTGTTTGTTTGAATTTTGGTGTTTTGGATGAAATGTGAGTTATCAATTGTAATTTTTTAATACTGTTTCAGTATTTATTATTTTTTATTCATCCTAATAGTAATTTGGCTTTTTCTTTTTCTTTTCCTTTTGACTAAATGTGAGGCAATTAGGGGTTCTGTTGAGGTTGTTTTACTTGGTGGCCTCTCGGAGATATCCTTTAGTGATTTTTCTTCTCATTTTTGTTAGTATTTACTGTTTCTTGAGGAAATTTGGTATAATAGATTAAATGAGGAACTCTTATTCTATGGATACGAGTTCAATGTTGAAGGTTTACGCTTGTTTTTGTTGTTGAGAAGTCCTTGGACTCAGATAGAAGTTGAACTTCTTTTAGAAATAATTTAAAACTCAGTTGAAGAGCCTCATATTGCTTGTTTCTTGAGATTACTACAGGTTTGCTGCCGAGATTTTTCAAAATCTTCATGAAGAAGTGATGATAACTGCCTCAAGAGGGCATGGATTAATAATTCGTGTACAACAGCTTGACACAGATGTTCGTTTCATTGAAAAGGAATTTCTCTCCCGGACAGATCATTCCTCATTCTTTCACCATGCTGGTTAGATCCTACTCTTCTTTTGATACTGTCCTTCAACAACCATTTTTCTGTTATTTATCCATTTTTATTTTTCAGGCGTTGATTGGCATCCTAATCTGCGAATAAACCAGAATCTAATCACACAGGGAGATTTACCTCGATTTGTAATGGATTCCTATGAAGAGTGCAGGGCCCCTCCTCGACTCTTTCTTCTCGACAAGTATGATTTTTGAATATTTTTTCAGTTGACTTATCTCTCTTGCTAACTAATAATCTCAAATAACATTATCTATGTAGGTTTGATATTGCGGGAGCTGGAGCATGTCTTAAACGATACACCGATCCTTCCTCTTATAGAGTAGAAACCACTGGAATGACTGCAGATGTCCAGAGGGAAAAGAAAATCCGCAAAGCAAAGGTATTCATTAAAATTACCTAGAAGTTTCTTCTGGTGGAATTTCGCCTTGCAGTGACGATACTTATATGTGTTTCATTTAAAAATAAGACCATGAAATTACAAACTATGCTGTTAATGCGTAGCTAACATGGATATTCTAAGAATTTCTCATATTTCACATTTCCCTTATATTCATATGTAAGAATTTCTCTGGTATTCATGTGCCTGACATTCTTGACACCTCAATTGCATGATCAGCACATGATGTTGCCTGAGGCGGCAATATATAAATCTGAATGTTCAAACTCTATAGCAGCACTAGGAATCCTTTTTATGCTCCCCTGCTTGTTATCTTCTATAGTTGGGAATATGTTCACATTCCTCCAACAACTATTGGACGCTTTATAGAACTGCCCATATTGCATGTTTAACAGAAAAAAGGGGCGCGCTGGAGAAACGGAGAAAACCCTGAAGTTTTCACTACATCACATGCCAAGTGAGACATCTATTATATTTTTTCTGTCATCTCTCTCTCTTTTTAGTTCTTATACTCACGAATGAGGTGTTTCATCTGCATTTCACTCTTACAGACTACATCAACTTTTTCTGGAGGAGCGTACTGAAAATGGTGGTATCAACCCTTCACATCGTGCAAAATTGAGGAGGAGACTGAATGGATTTCCATTTGACTCGAAATCTGGGAATAGCTACATGGAGAAATTACTGAATTCTCCTTCCCCAGATCATAAACTGCTTCATGAAATGACTGACAAGTCATTGCAACCCTTGATGTTGGCTATAAACGATAGAGAGAGTATGGAGACAATAAGAAGTCCTTCTTCATCTCCAGATAGAGAGGAAGTTATTCTGAAACCACCCATTTACGAGCCAAATGAGATTCACGAAGATGATAAAATTCTTGACAGACCTAATTCATGTTCTAGTTTTGTAACAGATGGCATCAAATTCACTCTTGATAAGGTGATTTGTGAAAAAGTTATAGCCGTTGATGCAGAAAGCAAAAGAGAAGACAGCTTAAACAGTTACCAATCCGACGATATAACCAGTGAAATAGAAAACTATTTGGATGCATCCTCAACAATTGAACCAGGACTGGATACAGAGTCTGAATTGAGACTGAAGATTGATTTTGATAAAAAGAATGAACAATGTATTTTTGACGCAAATGAAAACCATCTTCCCGCAGAGTCATCAAATTCTCACTCTAATGGATACTCGACAATATCTAATGAGGGAAACGACTCATCAAGGAAAGAAATGTCTAGCTCCTCGTCTTCTGATTCTCCAAGTTTTTCAGCTGAAAACCCACAATCAGAAAAAAATTCGCCTAAAAGATCTCCATCTGCTGATATTCCTGAAATTGAGCTAGTTGATGTATCATCTTACCAGAAACATGCTGAAGAATTTTTTCCAATCGATCACAATTCAAAACCTATAGTTTCTGATTATACATGCAGTAATACAGGTGTAATCACCGACCACATATCTGCCATTGATCTGACATTTAGTTCTGATTCAGAAGGCGTTGAGGGAAAAGATAGGTTAAGGGAACCTGAGTCATATGAAATGGCCTCTACTTTGTCTGAGGAAGAAAATGAGGCAAACGTGGTCTTAGGTGCACCATCTTCACCCAGCATGCCTAATCCTGAATCGCAGTTGGGAGATGATACACCAGGATCCTCTGCTGGAGAACATCTAATGGAAGAGACAACTGTGGAGAATGTTCCATGTGTATCTACAATATCTCATATCAAGGATAGTTCAGTTACAATAACTACTGGTTTGCTGCATGAGATCCAATCTTACAGTGAGGATCATAATTTGGGCTCCATGTTAAATACTCCTGTTGTTCTTTCTCAGGACAGCAGCTATACTCCAGAAACCACCGAAAGTCTGATTCCAGGCATATTCGAAGACAAGGTTCCAGAACTGCCTGAAAATTTTCCGTCTGATTATCCTGGTATAGATCATATTGGATCAACGTTTGCCCAAGAAGAAGATAATCTAATCGTCGAGTTAGATAATGAGGACTCAAATGTTTACACTGTTTCTCCAAATTGTTCTCCATACATAATGGAGGCTTCTCCTGGAAGGAAACTAGAGGAAACATCATTTGCTAATGGTGAAACTGTGGATGCTGAAGAAAATCACTCTAATAGCTCCATTGACACTCAGATCGCCTCAGAAATAAAATTATCAAACCTGGCAAGCTCCTCGGATTGGCCCGCAACAGGTGTTGATAGTCATGACAGAGATGTAAGTCCCGAAGAAGAAACTGCATCAATCTCAGATACTGTAGAGAATGATGGAATCACCCTGGCTCATGACAGAGATGTCATTCCTAAAGTAGAAAATGCATCAACTTCAGATACTGTAGAGAACGATGAAATCACACTGACTACGATTGCCAGTGGATTAACAATCAGTGAAATATCTGTCTCTGCGGATCTGAAGTCACTGAATGAGGTTCATATACTGTCAGATGAGTCTGATTCAGAGACAGATAAAGCAAAGTCAGCACATATGGCTTCAGCTGTGTGTGCAGCTTCAGATTATACTGAAATAGATGGTGTCAGTTTACCCATAGAAGAGAAAATTCCTTGCTTTGAGGAACTTGAGAATGACAAAATCTGTCACTCAGGAAGTTATACAGAATCAGGTTTGGTGGAGGAAGAGGGTCAAACTGAAGGTTTTGACACGGTCTTCTGCAACACTACTAATAATGATAATCCCAAAGCACAAGTATCAGACACAGTTCTTTCACATCGGGATTTAGATATAGAACAAGAATGTTTACAGGAAAATGGTCTTGGAAATTGTGTTGCTGGTCCATCTTCGCCTACTGATTACAATATTGAAGAATCAGTATTGCAAGAACAAATTGAGCTACCTCAGTTACCAGATTCAAGTAAAATAAGTTATCAACAAATGCCAGATCATGATTATAATAATGAAGACAATGATTCTGCCCCCATGCTATCACTTGTTAGCTGTGCAAATCCACCTTCAGTTTCAGACCTTCCAGTACTAAACAACCATGACATTGATGTCTCAGAAAATCCAAAGGATTCATTACCCTCCAATTTCCCCTCGTTTAATCCTTTCTCTGAGACAAATCAGATCAATCTGGATAATTTACCTTCATTGCCACTCCCTCCAGTTCAGTGGATTATGGGAAAGCTTCAACATGACTCGTCTACTACAGAGAAAGAGACAACAAAACCCGAAAAATTCCCACAAGAAATCTCGCCACCTACTGCATCTACTTCTGATGTAAGTCCATCACTCGAAGTGATGAATCACTCTCTTATTCAAATTTCCACCGAGACCACATCTAAAGAAGAGGTGGTTGAAAATAGCTCTTCTAGTTTTAAAGCCACTACCATGCATGGAAAAATTGACCTTCCAACAAAGATAGTAAACAATCAGCATCAGTTTGTCACGCCAAATCCAGAGAGTGAATCCACATCAGCACCTGGGGCAGATGGAATTGCAAATGGGAGTCGAGCGGTGAAATTGCCTTGGCCCCGCAATCCTCTTATCAATGATCTTGCTGCTATAGATAAGAGCAGAGTAAGTATAAAGTCCCTTGTTTTAATGGAAAGTATTATTTAAGTTCCCACTTACTTGTTATTCACAGTTTTAAATCATTCTGCAGCTAAGGAAAGTTACAGAACGAGTTAGACCTGAAATACAGAAGTTAGATGAACGAGATTCGTTCTTGGCGCAAATACGGGCCAAGGTAAGAATCAACAAATACGAATATTATTTTGTATATAATTCTTCTAAGCAAATAACTGAACTTCATTTTCGTTTGGTCAGTCATTCAACTTGAAACCTGCAGTGGCATCAAGACCTAGCATTAGAGGTCCTAAAACCAATCTTAATGTTGCTGCAATTTTGGAAAAGGCAAATGCGATTCGCCAGGTCTCTTTTTTTTTTTTTCCTCGTATTCATGGTATAGTTTGGTACCGATTTGGGTCAAATTTGTTAACCAAATCCGGATATATTACAGGCCTTTGCTGGTAGTGATGAGGATGACGAAGATAGCTGGAGTGACTCATGAAAACTCTCCATTTGTCCCCCTCTCAACTAGCCAATTATAGTGTTTTTTTCCTGCTCAATGTAACATGTGTGCGTATATATGTTTGATATACCATTTTTATGTAATTTTTTTAGCCTTCATATCGCAGTTGTGTGACAAGTTTTAAAATTTAATAAGTGTGAGGTGTTCAATAGTGTCAGAGGTATATATGTAGATATATTTGCAGTTTTTTGTCCACTTATATTCATGATGTAATCTTGAACAGTGTGCTAGTAAAAAATTGTATTTGTTGAAACTAGTTACATGTAAATTTATATACAACATTCCTATCCGATTTTTCTGATTGTTTACTGGTTCATTCGTGGTTTTATTTACAAGCTACCAAGTCTTCATATGTAGGAGCAATTTCATCGTTAAGTGCTCATTTAAGTTGAATCTAATCACTGGATTAGAGATTTAATTATGTTGGGCTCCACATTTTGGTGTGCATTCGTACAATATAATAGTCATCAAAATCATATCGGAATTAATTCATAAGTAAAATTATATTCTTCCAACTAACGAGGGGGACTGTGTAAATGGTCCTTATTTATAGACCCAACTAAATGGAAAAAAGAAAACATATTCTGACTAAAGTAGCCCATAATTAGGCCCAATAAAGTCAGTGGCTTTATATCAACACGACGTCGTATCGCCCGCGCAATTATAGGCTGACACTCACTGTGAAACAAAACTTTTCACATAAGTCATTCCCCGTCTCAATTTAAAAAAATTTAAACCCCCAAGAGTCTCCCTATTTTCCAATCCAAAACTTCCATATAGAAAATTGCTACTATGGGAAAGTCATCTTCAAAGCCGAGCAGAAAGCGGCGAGAGCTGAGTAGTAAAGAAGGCGATAACAGTAACAAAACGAAGAAAACTAAGACGTTTATGGCAGCGGATGAAGGCGGCGGCACGCCGGAGCAACAGCGGTTCAATTTGTCTGATGTGATTTCTGATTGCATAGAAAGGTGGTATCAGGACACGCTCAGGGAAGCAAAAGCTGGTGACGTCAACATGCAGGTGCTTGTAGGCCAGATGTATAATTGTGGCTATGGTGTTCCAAAAGACGCTGACAAGGTTTATCTTTAACTTTAAGTCTCGCTTGATTTGATTCGAAGGACGAGTTTATTTGATTTTATTGAATTGTTTTTTAGGTTTTTTTCCTGTTTTTTATTTAGTGTTTTAGCTGTTTTTGTATTTCTGAATTTATGGTTTTGGATATTTAGGGGAAAGTTTGGATTAAAAGAGCTTCAAGAGTGAGGTCTTCGGCGTGGAAAGTTAGCAATAAACGTCCTGGTGAATTTCCTATCCTCTGCTCACATGATTGCACGTTGTTAATTATTTGGTTTAAAGGCGTGAATATCAGATAATATGGAACTCGTGCAGGTTACAATGCGAGTGATTCAGATTCGGATGAGTTAGCTGGTGATTCTTGATCCAGTTAATTAGAAGTTTTCTGTTATACAATTAGAAGGTGAGTTGGATTTCGGCTCTTTTATTTACTCCGTGTGCAATTTTTCGCTCTTTTGCTTTGTAAGTCTAATTCACTTTAGTAATGACACTGTTAAATTAGGTTATGTTGATATCTGGATTGTGCATTTGTAAATTTTAGGATGTTCTACATTCTGAATTTAGTAAACTTTTTAAATAGCATCAGTTGATCATTGTTGCTATTGTTCTGCTGATGACTGTGGTTTTCCTTTTGCTAAAATCAGTGTTTGGCTCTCTGATGAAAATGAGTTGCATGCCAAGTACTTGTAAGCATTAATCTAAATTATCTAATCTGTAAAAATTCTTAAAATTCGTCTTGCCCTGCCACCCAAAAAAGAAAAACAGAAATTTAATGGAATGGGGATCGAGTTTCTTTGGAGTTGCGAAAGGAGTTTCTTTAGAGTTGCTTGAAATGACTTACTTAATTTCTGTCTGTAGATTCTGATTTTACTTCTTTTCCCTATAGTATATCCTTGGCCTTGGGTGGTATTATTTTTCATTGATTGATTACCCTTTTTTCTCGCAATCGTTAGTTTTGGAACTTAAATGTGTTGTTTTGATGGGGGCAGATATTGCTTCTTTGAATTGCACCCTTAACTATAAATGACAAGCATTCCTAATCTTTTTATATTGCAGGGTCTTTGGCAACCGTTGTTGCTTGATGTGAGAATTGGCTTGTGATGATCATTGGTGCTAAATCTATTTGTTGAAGATTCCTTTGGTATATTATGATTTTTGCTATGGATCCCTTATTACAAAGTTGTTCATATAGACCCCATTTTTGCTTACATGCTG
Source organism: Verbascum thapsus (assembly GCA_963669365.1). Taxonomy (NCBI): domain Eukaryota; kingdom Viridiplantae; phylum Streptophyta; class Magnoliopsida; order Lamiales; family Scrophulariaceae; genus Verbascum; species Verbascum thapsus. The sequence goes on along the minus strand of OY770114.1, from coordinate 15,638,293 downwards.
GCACATTAGTTGACAGGCATCGGTGTGTTGTTGTTCGAATGAGTGTTGTGGATTGTCTTCAAATTGAACAGTTTTGGGAACAGATCTTTCGTTTTATCAGGAGATGCATTGTTTGCCGTCACTTTTGCGTTTGTGATGATGAAATGATTCCATTTGATTCTGTGGTTTTAAGGTTTATGTTCTCAAAAATATAATAGGTGTAGGTCATTTCTACCAAGTGATTGATTATTAGGAAATTTCAGGACCATAATCTCAAATGTTCATATATAATGAATTTTATATAGATTTCACTAAATTAATAATTGCAATTGTTACTAGTTACTACACCTTTTTAAGTAAAATATTGCTTGATTTCTCTCAACAAAAGTACATGAAGAAAATGACACTAAACAATTGGTGTAACAGAGATCTGCTGCACTAGGCCAAGCCTACGAGGTAAGACAAATACAATATCTTTATATAAAATATTAATAACATAATATATATGTGTCTTTATCAAGTGACAACTAATCTAATAAATAACTTTTAGTTTAGGTAATCTTTCATTAGATTCTTCTATAAATTACACATGACCTGGCTGTCGGGCAACAAGACCCATGCATGTACTACATATATAGACTGAAAATTTATCACCAAATATCATTATAGGTATAATAAATTAATTTTTGCACCATTATCCTATCTTGAAGAGTTTGCCAAAATGTTTAGTAAAATGCAAAAATCTCATACATGGAAATGGTCTAATTAATATTATATACATAATAAAAAAATATTTCGTATCAAATCGAATATCAACTCGCCCATAGTTTAATTATCTATCATGTATTTAAGCTTTATATTTTACTTAAAATTGAATAAAATATTAGGAACAGGTAGCATATGGATTAATTTTTGCCACCAACTGAAAATCTATTAATGTGCACATGTAATCTGACATGAGAGAAGCTGTGTGAAAGAGATGAAAAACCATTGATTCTGAGCTCCAATATCACTACTCTACTCATCATCAAACTGCTGAATAAGATATACACACATATATATATATATACTTATACTGTAAGTATGATGAATGAGGAGGCGTTATTGCTGCGTGAAGAACAACAAGAACAGCGACCTTTAGTCCCATCTTCTCTACTCATCAATCTGTATGTTGGCCATTTTTTAGCCAGATGGGGTGCCAGGTTTATTCCTTTTCTTCTCCATTCCTAATCCCTATTTTATTTTTTAAAATTGTTAATGTAATTTTTATGGGGTTTTTTGTGTGTGTCTCAAAATTTAGTCTTTTATGTGATCATATATGCATTCAATCACAGTGATCAGTCTTAAAATGATTTGGGTTTTTACAGGAAAGAATGTTTCAAAATCTGGGAAATTAATTAAAGGGCCTTATGCATGAATTGTTTTCAATTGTGCGATTCTGATTTATTTATTTATTTTGGTAATTTTTCTGTAATTTCGTTTCATATGATTTTTCTCCGTTTGCCTCACTTTTAGTGTTTTTCGTTCTTTCCTACGGTTTGCAATATGTTTGGCATTGAATTTTCTACTAATTGATATTCTTGTTTGAAGCTTACAATTTGAGTTCTAATTGTCAAAACAAGTATTTCCTTTTACTGTTTAAAGTAAAGGTTTGTACTATATAATATATATGATTCTGGAACATATAGAATTCATTATGTTTGATGCAAGGAGGTTTAGCAGCTGAATCAATTGAGCTTAATTTTAGATAGGAAAAAAAATGCTGAGTATTGGTGGAGACTGTTTTTGTTAAGACTAGTTAAAAATTAGGACTCAATCTCTTGCATGTGCCGCAAAAATACAACACAAGTACCATAATCCGCCATTAACCTTAATTTTTGTGAAATCCACTTCTATTGTCAAATGAACTTCTAAAGTACATTAAAAACGTGACCGTGGGTACACTACAAAAGTATTTGGTCACTTTTCTTTTTCATGTTACACTGTTAATGAACCCTTACGTTTATAACACAATGTTTTTCTGATTGTCAATTACAGGATGTGGGAATTCTCAGTGGGTTTATACATGATTAATGTGTGGCCAGATTCCTTACTCCTTGCTGCAGCTTATGGAGTCATCGAATCTGCATCCACTGCTTTATTTGGTCCTTTCATTGGACATTGGGTCGATAAGTTGTCATACATTCAGGTTCCTTCAATTCATTTCTCCAAGAGACCTCATTTATTAAACTGATTTTCAGTTCATTGCTTCACATTAGAACATCCTTAATTCTTCAAATTCTTCGTTTTATGTAAGGATAGGTGCTCAGACTCTGGCTATTATGTCAGGATTTGTCGTTTATGGTTGCTGGAGGTTCAGTTGTTGCAATACTCGTCTATACAGACTTGATGTCTGCAAATTATACGCTGTTCATATCACTCGTCTTTTTAATTAATATCTCTGGAGCTATTGGTGTGCTTTCGACTCTGGCTGGTACTATTTTGGTGGAAAGAGAATGGTTCGACTTTTTTTCTGTTCGGGATAGAAATTTCAACTTATTTTACTTGTCCATGATATAATTTTCGATGCCACAGTAAAATAGTTAAATCTTTTCAACAACAATGATATTAGTTATATCGGCTAACAGGGTTGTAGTGATATCAGAAGGTCAACCTCCAGGTGTTCTGACAAAGATGAACTCAATAATAAGAAGAATCGATCTAGTCTGCAAGCTTGTTGCCCCTGTAGTTTCTGGTTTCATTATCAGCTTCGTATCTTTAACTGCATCTGCTGTCACTTTAGCACTATGGAATCTATTATCTGTGTGCTTCCAATATTGGCTTATAATGTCTGTATATAATGGGATTCCATCATTACAAGAAGTCAGTCGAAAAAGAACATCAAGATCTAATGATTCTCATGACGAGGGATATACCTTAATCATTGGACATGTAGATGATTTAGAACATGCAGATAACAGCTCAAATGGATCGATAATTCATAAGTTTATAAATCATCCTTATATCAGTGCATGGAGATTGTATATTCAGCAAGATGTACTCCTTCCAGGATTAGCTCTTGCTTTGCTCTATTTTACTGTACTTAGGTAACCCTTTATATAGAATTTTTTCTAATTTTTAGATCGTAAATAGTTGCAAATCTTATGTGCTTAAAGTGTTTAATGATTGATGATGCCTATTTTCTGTTTTTTATTACAGCTTTGGGACGTTAATGACTGCTACTTTGGAGTGGAAAGGTATACCTACATATATTATAGGAATAGCACGTGGAGTAGGCGCCACAATTGGGATATCTGCAACATATTTGTACCCCATTTTAGAGAATTATATTTCAAGCCCTCGAACTGGTCTATGGTCTATATGGTCTCAGGTTCTTCATTCTATATGACCCATCATTTTTTTTCCCTTAACAAATCAAATAAACACTGAGAAAACATATATTTTTCAGTTTTTTCGGTTAGTTTTTAACCTGGGATAGTGTCATAACTATGCAGTGGAGCTGTCTCTTGTTATGTGTAGCTTCGATTTTCGTTAATAATAAATCGGTAGCAGCATATATGCTAATGGGCGGAGTAGCATCATCCCGCCTTGGACTGTGGATGTTCGATTTATCTGTCATTCAGCAAATGCAGGCATGTGCACGAATAATTCTTTTTTCTATATATATATATATATATATAAATTTAAATTTGCAATAATTTCAACATAAATATGCTTGAGTTTTTGATTTCTTGTCTGTGATTATTTTGATAGGATCAAGTTCCAGAATCTGATCGATGTATAGTTGGTGGGGTTCAAAACTCACTTCAATCAGTGCTGGATTTGATGACTTATATCATGGGCATAATAATCTCCAATCCACAGGTTATTTATCGTCTTTTGCATAATATTTCAACATATGCTTAAATACATGAAACGTAATTTTGATCTGATTATTTGTGCTCTCTGAATAGGACTTCTGGAAATTGACAGTTATATCGTTCGTGCTGGTGACATTGGCTGCTGTATTGTACAGTGTGTATATATATCGTGTGAGGAAACATCTATTTCACTTTGAGAAGCTAATGGCTCTATGGCCTCTCAGATCATCTTAAAATCTCAATCTCCGTTAAAGATATAATGGTTTGAGGACTATGTTGAACTCATAATTATGTATGGTAATAAAAAACCATAGTAATGAAAATCTTTTCCTGGAATTCAAATGTTGTAATAGAGTTGAATTGGTCCATGTTTTTGTCTGTCCTCAATTTGTATAATCCAAATGTTATTTTGCTATAATAAAACTGCAGGATATATCAGTTGTTTCTGGTGTACAGTATTTTTATCCTTTAATTAATTACTATATCATCTTTTCTTCTTTGAATATTACAATCGAAATACACATAAAAGATTCTTATCGTTAATTTTTTGGTCTTTCTTAAGTGGTACTACCATTATTAAATATGAATATTATCGGCCATTTAATTTTTAATTTATGTTAGCTCCATAATAAATTTAAAATATTATAATCAAAGATATTCTAATTTCTTGAAAATCAGAGTTGAGTAAAAGAATGAATTCATTATTATGTATGTATGTTGAATCAAACACTTAGCAGAGTATTTATACAAGAAGAATGAAGGATTAGCCAACAAGAAAACTAAACTAATCCTAACTAACTTTCCCTCCGCTTTTATTGCTTTGCTGCTATAGCTGTTGTACTCTCATCCTGAGCTTCAGCTGCTTGTACCTCCTTATCTTGACACTCCCCCTCAAGCTTGGTGGCTTGATACAGGTTAAACACACCTAGCTTGAAGACCAAATCATTAAACTGACTTTTCCACAAAGTTTTGGTTAACACATCAGCTAACTGTTGATGTGTTCTTACAAACTCCGTTTTGATTGCTCCTTCCAATATTTTGCTTCTCACAAAGTGACAATCTAGCTCAATATGCTTCGTTCTCTCGTGGAATACTGGATTTGATGAGATGTATAAGGCTGATTTGTTATCACACTTCAGCAAAGCTGGTTTTAGACAGGTTATTCCCAAATCTTGAAACAGCCTTTGTAACCAAACTATTTCACAAGCTGTAGAGGCCATTGATCTATACTCGGCTTCTGAACTGCTCCTTGAGACTGTATTCTGTTTCTTTGACTTCCATGAAATTAAAGAGTTCCCAAGTTTGATGCAAAAACCTGTCACAGACTTCCTGCTCATGGGACAAGTGGCCCAGTCTGAATCTGAAAAACCCTCAAGTTTAAGTTCACTATCTGCAGACAGCAAGATCCCCATGCCTGCTGTTCCTTTGATGTATCTAACCACTCTCCTTGCTGCTTCCATATGAGATTGTTTAGGAGAGTGCATAAACTGGCTTAAGGACTGAACTGCAAAACAAATGTCAGGCCTAGTGTTGCTTAGGTAGATTAACTTGCCAATGAGCCTCTGATAAGTGGACTTATCAGATAGCAATGGATCAACAAGTTCATCTCCTTTGCTTTGATCAAATTCCACAGAAGTAAGTTTAACATTGGGATCTAAAGGAACACTGACTGGTTTACAGCCAGTCATACCACAATCTTTCAATAAATCCAAGGCATATTTCCTTTGGTTGAGGACAATACCTTTTTCTGACCTTGCAACTTCTATGCCAAGAAAGTATATCAACTTACCAAGATCCTTCATATAAAACCTGTTACTCAAGAATCTTTTTAGCTCATTAACCAAGTTAATATTACTTCCAGTGATGAGAATATCATCCACATACACTAAAAGAACAACAATATCATTACCAGTGTGTTTTGTAAATAGAGAGTAATCATTGAGGGATTGAGTGTAACCTGCTTCCTTCATAGCTTCTGTAAACTTGTGATTCCACTGTCTAGGTGCTTGCTTGAGTCCATACAAGCTTTTATGCAGTCTACAAACCTTAGAAGCTCCCCCTGAATGTAAATTCTCCCCCTGACTGCAAAAGCCTGGAGGTAGCACCATGTACACTTCCTCAAGTAAGTCACCTTGCAAGAATGCATTAGTGACATCCATTTGGAATAATGGCCAATCCTTGATGGCTGCTAAAGCTATAACAGCTCTGACAGTCACCATTTTAGCCACAGGAGAGAATGTGTCAGTGTAATCAAGACCTTCCCTTTGTGTGTAGCCCTTGGCTACTAACCGAGCTTTAAACCTTTCTATCTTACCATCAGAGTGATATTTAACTTTAAACACCCATTTGCATCCAATAGGATTTTGTCCTTTGGGCAACTCAACTATATCCCATGTTTTGTTGAGCTCTAGAGCTCTTAATTCCTCTTCCATGGCCTGCCTCCACCGAATATCTTGCACTGCCTCACTGTAGGACTGAGGCTCTCTGATGGTGGAAAGTGATACTAGGAAAGACTTGTAAGAAGGAGAAATATGATCATAGCAAATACAATCAGAGATAGGATGAGCAGTAGAAAAGTTTCCAATATTTGATAAAGTAGGACAGACATAGTCCTTTGTCCAATCAGGAGGCCTTGTATCCCTGGTAGATCTCCTCAAAGTGGGACTGGCAGGAGTTTGGTTAAAAATAACAGGCTCATTATGTAAAGACAGATTATCAGTGTCCACAGAAGCATCATTAAGAGGATGAGTATCATAGTAATCCAATGGTGATTGGTGTAAGAAATTAGAAGGAGAAGAGATAGACTTGTTAACAGTGAAAGGAAAAATATTTTCATGAAAAATGATGTCTCTTGAATACAGAAAGCTACTGGTGTTCATGTCAAGGACTTTATAAGCTTTCTGAGTAACTGAGTAGCCCATAAAAATGCAAGGTTTGGACCTAGGTTTAAATTTGTCATATTGAGGTAAGATCTTAACAAAGCATAAACAACCAAACACTCTTAAGTGTGTGAGATCAGGAGGTTTATTGTACAAAATATGATAAGGAGTGCTCCCTTGTAAGATATGTGTTGGTGTTCTATTAATAAGATAGGTGGCAGTCACAATGCAATCTCCCCAATATTTAAGGGGAAGAGAAGACTGAAATAAAAGGGCTCGAGCCACATTTAACAAATGTCTGTGTTTTCTTTCTACTGTGCCGTTTTGCTGCGGGGAATAGCTAGCAGAAGTTTGGTGTAAAATCCCAAGAGATTTGAATAGATTTTGAGCATCATTAGACATAAACTCTTGCCCATTATCCGTTCTTATCTTTTGAACTGTAGTTTGAAATTGAGTAGAGATGAATTTAAGAAAATCTTTAATCACAGATAAAGTATCAGACTTGTGAGATAGCAAGAAAGTCCATGTAAATCTAGAGAAATCATCGACAACAGTAAGAAAGAAACGTTCACTATTGTATGTAAGACATTTATATGGCCCCCATATGTCAAAATGTAGTAATTCAAAAAATTTTGAAGAAAAAAAAGTTCTCTTATTAGGGAAAGAAGTCCTAGAATGTTTAGCCATAGGACATATAGTACAAATTTGTGGATCATTACAAAGGTGAGAACCAATGCCTGGTAACAAACTAAGTCTAGCAAAGGGTATATGCCCCATTCTAAGATGCCACAGAGAGGCTTTATTGTGGTGATCAACCTTGTTAGAGACTACATTGATGCTAGAAGAATACTCAGAAGGACTCTCACAAGAGGTGCCTGCAGTACTTAGGTAATATAATCCGTTTATTGCTTTACCAATCCCCCTTATTTTTCCACTCCAGGGTTCCTGAAGAATACACAGGTGAGGATAAAAGTTGGCAACACAGTTATTGTCCCTAACATACTTAGATATAGATAAGAGATTAAAATTAAAGTCAGGGACATGTAAAGCGGATTTAAGATATATATCTGAGGTTACAGCTATATCTCCACTGTGTTTAACAGCAGCAACATGACCATTAGGCAAAGTGACTGAGGCACTTGAGGCCTGTAAGGTGTGTGGTATAAACATGGATAGATCACAGGTCATGTGATCATTAGCTCCTGTGTCCAAAATCCATGTGTTGTGAACGAAGGGTTTAGAGACCGAATGAGATATACCTGCCATAGTAGAAGCATCTAATGTATTGGCATTGGGTCCATTCTGCTGTGAATTGACTTGAGTTCCGCTTGCAATCATCTGCAATATCTGTTGATATTGCGAGGGGCTGAACACTGGTGTTTGTACTCCCTGTGCAGATTTTGATGCCTCTGTTGAGGGGTGATATTCACCAAGAATTGAAGTGTTGGCATTGTCATTATTTGTATTAGTGGCATTTGCAGTGGGGTTTTGAGATCGTGAGTTGTTATTATGACCACCTCTTCTGCCTCGCCCTCTCCCTCTAGAAAAGTAGTTAGGAGGGTACCCATGGATCTTATAACATGTGTCCTTCGTATGCCCGGTAATTTCACACTTTTCACAATAGAGGGACTCTCTCTTGTTTCCATAATTGTGAGAACTTCCTCTATTGGAGTTGACAGAAGGGTTTTGATTGTGTCCTTGGGAAAAAAATACTTGTGAAGAGTCATTGTTGACAGCGTTTGCATAAAGGCCTCGTTGTTTTTCTTCATTTTGAAGCATAGAACACGCTTGAGCGTGTGTGGGTAAAGGCAACATCATGAGGATCTGAGATCGAAGGGCACTGTAGGATTCGTTTAGGCCCATAAGGAATTGCATTACCTTGAGGTGTTGGGTGTGTTGTAGATATTCTTTCGAGAACACGGTCGTGGTAAACGGAACAACAGACTCGTACTCATCCCACAACTTCTTGAGTCTTGAATAGTAACTGGAAACTGAATTGGAACCTTGTGTAATGGTGCTGATTTGTTTGAATAGAGAAAACATCTCAGCACCACTTGTTTGATCAAACCTTTCTTTGAGATCACTCCATACTGATGAGGCGAGATCGGCATATACAACACCACTTAACAATTCACTGCTTATGACGTTGTGAATCCAAGAAAGCACCAATGCATTGCATCTTTTCCACTGGGGATAAAGTGTATCAGATTTGTCCGGCGTGGGATACGAACCATCGACCAAGACCAGTTTGTTTTTTGCCTCCAAAGCGACTGTCATCTGCCGACTCCAGACTTTGTAATTTTCGGGGCCTTTCAAGGGATCCGACACAAGGATGATGTGTGGAGAATCTGAGGGATGAAGATAAAGAGGGCTTGAGAAACTGACAGCAGTTTCTGATTTGTCTTCGATTGATTTAGCAGTCTCCATTGCAGAACGTTAGAAAAGATTTATCACTGAAGAAGAAAAGATTGTTTGAGGATATGGAGAAGAAGAAGGAGGGCTTTGAAGAAACCCTAAAGAGACGAGATGAAGATTTGAAGGTATATAGAACCTAGGCTCTCGATACCATCTTGAAAATCATAGTTGAGTAAAAGAATGAATTCATTATTATGTATGTATGTTGAATCAAACACTTAGCAGAGTATTTATACAAGAAGAATGAAGGATTAGCCAACAAGAAAACTAAACTAATCCTAACTAACTTTCCCTCCGCTTTTATTGCTTTGCTGCTATAGCTGTTGTACTCTCATCCTGAGCTTCAGCTGCTTGTACCTCCTTATCTTGACATAATTTGAGGGGATAAGTATAATATGTGAAAAGATGAAGACAAAATAATTAATTCTATAGGGGGAATAAATGAAAGTGAGGGTGACGTTAGCAAAGTTGAAAAGACAGCCCATTTTGTTCCCATTATTATTATTATGTGGCCGTTCTTATCAGGGCAAGCTAGGTCATACATAATAAGTACGGCCTTCTCTTCTCACCCACTAAATAAAAGATACATAAATAATATTTATATGAATTTTTACTATAAATAAATAAATAAATATGAAGGCCCACATATTTTTTTCAATAAAAAGAAAATAAAGAAAAAGTAAAGAGATAAAAGTTCGTACTGTATTGTACTGTCCTCATAGAGATAAGTCCTTCCTCAGATACTGTCTCCACTGAATGAAATAAATGAATTTTGAGTCTACTTATTGACCCTTCCACTATCAATGAATCATCACCTTTTTTCTTTCCCCAAATTGCCCTTTTCTTTATTTGCTGTCCTTTCTGTACGGCAATGTCAATTGCGTCCTTAAAAGACCACTATGCCCCTGACCCATGGAGTCTTTGTCCGAATTTTATTGGCCATTATACTTCGTTCTGTATTCGTGAAATATTAGTCAAATTTTTCTACTTTTTATTTATTTATTTTTTTTGATTATCTTTTTTTTTGCAAAAAGTTTCTAAATGTTGCAGAAAAATTAATAAGTGGTGTACATTAGTTTATTTTTATTAAAATTATAAGATATATAATTTCTAGAGGTTGACTATGAGAAATTGGGTTTATTTATTGTTTGGGTTTATGAATACAATAAGTAAGACGTAATATTTTTTATAGGTATTTGAGTAATTTCATTCTATAATGTTTGCTAACACATGCCACTAGTATGGAAGTTGACAAACTTACCAAACGCAATATAAATATAAATAATCTAGATTTAAAAAGAATATTCCCTAATTATGATACGAATATTGTGAGACTTAGTATAAGCTGATAAGGGTACTTCTGTCCTTAGAAAAGTAGCTGACATCATTTGTAAAAATGCCAAAAAGGATAATATTGTACTTATCATATTCTTCTTCCCCAACTCCATAAGTTCTTATTGCTCAACTGTTCAAGATCCATTTCCAGTGTTTTTCTGTTAACCGTTATATCTGAATTTTCAGCTAGTTTCTTACGTTAAGCTAGAAAAATTATCATTCTAAACCCATAAATCTTCAATCTTTACACCAATGAAGAAGCAAAAATCAAACCCTGAACCCATCATCAACCGCTTTGATCTTATCTCCGAATCAATAGTTTTCATAATCCTTGATTTCATAAATGACAACCCATTTGACAAAAAATCATTTTCCCTAGTTTGTAAATCATTCTATGCGATTGAATCTCGCCATAGAAAATTCCTGAAACCCCTTCGTTCTGAGCACTTAACAAAAGTTTTAAACAGATACCCTTATGTCTCAAGTATCGATCTTTCGTTGTGTCCAAGAATTAGCGACACTTCACTAGGAATTATATCTAGTAATTGTGAGGAAAACTTGAGGTCCATTAAATTTTCTAGGTCCAAGTTTTTTTCTCATGTGGGGTTATCAGATTTGGTTATGAAGTGTAGGAATTTGGTTGAGATTGATCTGTCTAATGCTGTAGAGATTAAGGACTTAGGTGCAGCAGCAATAGCTGAGGCTAAGAACTTGGAAAAGCTATGGTTAGTGAGGTGTAAATTGATTACAGATATTGGGATAGGTTGTATTGCTGTGGGGTGTAAAAAGTTGAAGTTGCTTAACTTGAGATCGTGTTGGGGTATTGGTGATTTGGGGGTGGGTTTGATTGCTGTTAAGTGCAAGGATATTCGCAGTTTGGATCTATCTTATTTGCCGGTAATGAAGCTGTTTGATGTTTTATACATGTATTTTTCATTCATTTTAGAAGTTACAGGTGTTCGTTTTTCGTTTTCTGATTGGTTTTTTTGGCATAGTTCTTATAATCAACTTTGTGCATTCTTATGAAATTCGTTTATCGTTTTTCATGGAAGTGGTTATTTTCTATATCCGATATCTGTATAATGACAAAATCGTGTATCCTCGTAGTCATTTGACTATGATAGCTTCGACAAGTAACGTTGTAAAGACAGCAATCTTCGTTAACAGTATATGGAAGTTTGTATCCAGTGTGTAGTATTCAGTTTTTGAGAAGGCTCTATTGTCTGTTTTTACTGCTTTTTACGAAAAGTATATCTCGGTTTCTGATTCAACAGATTTATATGTATTTCAAATTCCTCTGAGCTAATATGATGCACGATTTAGATTGTGAAAATTTCATGCAAATGAAAACTTATCTTGTGATGAGCAATGTTTCTGAAGTTACTTAAGCACAATTTTTAAGAATCGTGACATTAGATTTTGATGTTATAACTTTACTTATTCTCTCATATATAGATCACCAATAAAAGCTTATCACAAATCTTAGAGCTGGAATTCCTCGAAGATTTGGTTTTGGAAGGGTGTCTTGGTATTAATGATGATTGCATTGCAGCTATTAAACCAGGATGCAAATCATTGGAGGTACAAATAGATATCTAAAACCTATTCCGATTTGGACATGTTTAGTGACAAAGATTGTAAAAATATTTGTTTTATGCATATTTTTCTTGAGATTCTCATGAACTCTCATTCTGGCAGACACTTGATATGTCGGGCTGTCAGAATATAAGTCACGTTGGCTTGTCTTCTCTAAGCAATGCTGCTGAATATTTGCGCAAACTCATCTTATCATATAGTTCTCGTGTAAGTCTCGATATTCTTTTTTTTTTTTTTTTTTTTTTTACCTCTAGCATTAAAATCCTCCATTCTAACTTATTTTATACTGATTATTTATCAGGTCGATCTTGCTCTTGTTAATAGTCTGCAAAAGCTTTCGAAGTTGCAATCTATAAAACTAGATGGTTGTGAGGTCACATGTTCGGGGCTCAAAGCCATTGGAAACTGGTGTATATCACTTAAAGAACTGAGCTTAAGTAAATGTGTGGGCGTGACAGATGAAGCACTATCGTTTGTTGTCACCAAACATAAAGACTTGAAAAAATTAGACGTCACTTGTTGTAGGAAAATAACCCATGTTTCGCTTGCCCATATAACGAATTCTTGTACCTCGTTGGTTTCGTTTAAGATGGAATCGTGTTCGTTGGTTTTAGCCGAAGCTTTTGTTTTGATAGGGCAGCATTGCCCATTGCTTGAGGAGCTTGATATTACTGACAATGAGATTGATGATGAAGGTAAGTGTTTTATTTGGTTCGATTAATGTTGTAATAACGAAATATTTATGATATAATTTTATATTCCGACAGGGTTGAAATCCATCTCAAGGTGCTCCAAGTTAACAAGCTTGAAGCTTGGAATATGCCACAATATAACTGATGAAGGGCTTATTCACATTGGCATGTGCTGTTCAAAGCTCAAAGAGCTAGATTTATACAGGTCTCGGTATTTCGCTTCTTGTTATATTATTATACCAAAAAAACCCATTTGTTGCCTTTCAGAGACTATACAAATAATCGATTTTAAATAATCTTTTTTGTTTTTTAAATTTCAGATCAGCTGGAATTACTGACTCGAGTATTATAGCCATTGGTCGTGGCTGCTTGGACCTTGAAATGATTAGCATAGCTTACTGTACATCCATTACTGATCGTTCGTTAATGTCACTGTCCAAATGTTTGAAGTTGAAGACACTAGAAAGTCGAGGATGTCCCCTTATCACATCTTTCGGCCTAACAGCTATTGCCATTGGATGCAAGAAACTCACCAAATTAGACATAAAAAAGTGCCACAACATAGATGATGCTGGAATGATCCCTCTTGCTCATTTCTCTCAAAACCTCAAACAGGTATATTCAATTGTTCTATTAGCTCAAGAATTTCGAGCCCATAATATCAAATGAATATACGTTAACTACATGATTTGGTTATCAAACATACAGATAAATTTATCCTACACATTGGTCACAGAAGTGGGATTTTTGTCCCTCATATGTATCAGCGGTCTACAGAGCGTAACTGTCCTCCACGTGGAGGGCTTCACTCTTAATGGACTCACAGCTGCACTCTTAGCGTGTAGCGGGATAAATAAAATAAAGCTTCACGCCTCCTTTAAATCCTCGTTGCCACAAAATCTTATTCAACACGTTGAATCCCGAGGCTGCAATTTCCAGTGGAGAGACAAAATATTTCAGGTATATATATGTCGTTTTAGATGCTTCATATTTCTTATTCATTCATCTCTATGGAACAAAATTACGTAAACTAAGATTACGTTTCTTGATGGGCAGGCTGAATTAGATCCCAAGTGTTGGAAATTACAGTTGGGAGATGGAGAATGAGGTGAAAGATTTGAGCTTATAATTATGGTTGTATGGACTAAGAGGATCATGTGTGCATCTATGGTAATAATGAATGTGCAGTTTAAATAAAATGTTGAAGAGTTTGTAACTTACTACCTACAAATTTTGAAATTTTTTTAATGTGTTCATTTGGGTATTTATTTTCTCTTTTAATTTCTTTGAGGAAATTGATTTGATAATTCATTTTTATATGTTGAGTCATCTCTCAATAATTGTTGTATCGACAAAACTTGATATAGGAAGATGTAATAATGAGACATTATTTTGTCATAGTAAGCATTAATTACGCAAAGTCAAACAATTGTATTTAATTTCAAATATTTTTACCAAAATTAAATAAGCTCTAAAAATACATTATTATTATTATTGTCAAGCAACTAAATAATTGGTGTGTGTATATAATAATAATATACATAAAAAAAACAGGAGGGTTGAAGACTTTGTTGCAAACATGTTTGCAATTTTATGATAATTTCAATATAATCTTCATTGGGTTGTGTGGGGGACTGACTCTATTTAGTATTACTGTTACAGCAAATAATACTCAAAAGTCAAACTAATTGGGTAATTAATTGGTAACACGTATTCACGTCACACATATATTTATTATTAATTACTAATAATTTGTGCAACATTATATTCTTAATTACTTATAATTTGTGGTTATTATCGAGTCTTCTTCCCTACGTAACCATCACATCCTTAGTGTACCATTTTATTATTCAAAAATAAAAATACTTATCTATTTTTTAAATTGATGATAATGGTCTGAACCAAATTAGATCTTTTTTGCAAATAATAACTTTCCGTAAAGACCCCTTTACATTGTGTTATTTAAAATTCAAAGACGTTTTTGTCTTATTTCATTAGTAATAATAATGACGAGAAAACTTGGAGAGTACTCAATAGTCATTTGATATTTCAAAATCAATTTTTTTTTTTTGTTTATTAAGAAAAAATTATAGTTAAATATGCTTGGGAAACTACAAAACTTGCGAAAGAGTATAATAAAGTAGAATAATTGCTACAAATTGTTGTAGACATATTTTAAAATAAATATTATAAAATCCCAATAAAATGGGTGCATATGGTATAATCCACACATGATCCCACCTCCCCTGTCTGATTCAGCCGCCGGGGGGAGCTGGTCAAACCCACAAGCTTTGACCCAAAAAAATAAATATCAATTTTCCACGGTCAAAACTCATGCTAGCTTCTCAGAAGCCCCTTAAAGCTTCACTTTTTCCACAATTCATACCAAACTATTTATATTTATTTAACCCTTTTCATCTCCAATACTTTCTAATAATCCCTCTTTCCATTTCTATTTTGAATCATTCAAATATAGAAATAAAAAAAAATAATGCCATCTTCAGGTGGAAGCTTGAACTCTTCTCTTAATTCCATTAATCACCACTCCAATTTCTCAAGCTCCCAATATATGACTTCTTTTAGTGATCTTCTTAAAGAAGATGAACAGGATTTGAATCAACAAAACAGAAATTCATTTAGTACTAGTAATTGGGGCATGAACATGATGATGATGAATAATAATAATAATTCTCATGAAGAGAAAAAGATTGAAATACCAAAATACAAGTCATTTCCACCTGCTTCATTGCCTTTATCACCCTCTCCTCTTTCACCTTCTTCTTATCTTTCTTTTCCTCCTGGTTTGAGCCCTTCTATGCTTCTTGATTCTCCTGTCCTTTTTGGCTCTTCTAATGTAAGTTTAACTTTATATATATTACTTTCCTATTGTTTTTTGTGATATATATTTGATGGGATTAATGAATTTTCTTGTGTTACGGTGTGTTTGTTTAGGTTCTTCCATCTCCAACTACAGGGACCTTTAATGGGCTGTCATCCAAGCAAGAAGATAGGAACTATTCTGATTTCTCTTTCCAATCCCAAACAAGGCCTTCCAATCCTTCTTCGGCTATGTTTTCATCATCTGCAGGAACGAATTCAACGGTATTGATGCTTTGAACCCTGAAAACTATTCATTTCTATATATTGTGATTATATTTCATTGACTTCTAAGGTCAACCTCAGAGTTTTCGCTAGATTTCAATAGTCTGTGTAGTATACTGTAATCAATTTTCAGTTTAAATTACGATATCTTACAGCTAATTATGTGATTTGAAACTGCAAATATTTGTGATTTTTTCTGATAATTTTGTAAATTGAACAGGATTCATTCAAAAGGCAACAAGAAGCTGAATTTTCAACAACAAGATCTGGGCTAAAATCAGAACCAACCCCACTGCAGAGCTTTTCTCAAGATGTTTCAACTTTTCAAACAAATCCACAGCCTAATCAAGTGAGTTATGCTCAACCAACACAGTATGTTAGGGACCAGAGAAAATCAGACGACGGTTATAACTGGAGGAAATACGGACAAAAACAAGTTAAGGGAAGTGCAAATCCTCGTAGTTATTACAAGTGCACTTTTCCAAACTGTCCAACGAAGAAGAAAGTCGAACAGAATCTAGATGGACATATTACTGAAATAGTGTATAAAGGAAGCCATAATCATCCAAAGCCTCAGTCGACTCGAAGATCATCTTCAAATTCGATCCACAATTACAATAACACGGGATTGCAAAACCAATCAAACACGTTTGCTGAAAATGCTCGGGTTGAGCCTGTGACAACGCCCGAGAATTCATCAGCTTCGTTTGGTGAAGAAGATCTTGAACAAGGGTCCTCGATTAGTAACTCGAGAGAGGATGATGAGAATGAACCAGAAGCCAAGAGATGGTGAGTATAGTAGAACTTTTATACGCTTCAAAATGATAAAACTCAATTAGAAAATGGAATTTTAGACAAAATCTGACAATATTTTTTCGTTGTTTTTACAGGAAAAGTGAAAATGAGAGTGAAGGGATATCAGCTTCAGGAAGTAGAACAGTTAGAGAGCCCAGAATTGTGGTTCAAACTACAAGCGATATCGACATTCTTGACGATGGTTACAGATGGAGAAAATATGGTCAGAAAGTAGTTAAGGGCAACCCAAATCCTAGGTAAATCTCAAAATTTTAGCCATTTTTCAGACTGTGTATAAACTTTGATAAAAAATAAACATAACTAAATCTAACATATATATATCCATAAATTTTTGCAGGAGCTACTATAAATGCACTTCCAATGGGTGCCCAGTAAGGAAGCACGTGGAAAGAGCATGCCATGATTCAAGGGCAGTTATTACAACATATGAAGGGAAACACAACCATGATGTCCCAGCTGCACGTGGTAGTGGAAGCTACGCCATGATGAGACCTCAAACTACGAACACAGCTATAAGACCTTCTGCAATAAACAGCCATTCTAATGGTACCAATTTCACAAACCAAAATCAGATGCAAATAATGCAAAACCAAGCACCATATACACTGCAAATGCTGCAGGAGACTGATAATTTTGCTTTTTCGGGTTTTGCAAACTCTTATCTGGCTAAGGAAGAACCCAAAGATGACTCGTTTTTCGACTCTTTTTTGAACTGAATTATTGGCTTCAAGTACTTTGTGATGGCATTGGGGATTCTTTTGTTGTATATGAAGAACTTATAATAGGAGTTTTAGTGTATTTTTTTATTTGTTTTGAGGTCATTGAAGCTTAAACAACAAGGAACAGTAGACTAAAGAAAGTGTATTAGGGGGCTTGAAATTCATTTTCATTTTTTTTTTTTTCTTATTTATATATGTGAATTTTTTTTCAGGCAATTTTTTAATAAGTTGATTCGCCTGCGTTATATATAATTCCAAAGATTTGTTGTACTCTCCTGTCTGAATTAAATATGAATGTAGCAATGAAAATTGCCAAAAACAATATAATTGCTATTGCAAAAAAGACGTGATCAGACCAGAATATACTAGTACATAGAAACAACATTAAAAATTGTAAAAGAATTGAATATACCTATCAATTCTGAAATTTTGATTAATAAGCCCAACTTTTTAATCACAGTGCTTTGGGCCTTAATCCACATTATGGACCTATCAATTTTCTCTTGTCCAGGTCCATTTTGTCTCATTTTTCTCTTCTTTTATTCTATTCTTCCCAAATGCAATAATGAATAAACCATTATATCCGTAAAACTCTTGTGCAAAATCGTACATTCTTCTTTTACTCATTGAAATTTTATATTCAAGTCTTTGTCTAACAATAATTCATATTCTTTCATTTGTGTATCAATAATAATTATATTGAAGCGAAGTTTTGTGATTATATTGAAATTTGACTGAGATAGTTCATTGTTAGTTTATTATGAATTATAGTTCATTGTTAATTTGTTTCATAATTCATAATTGAGATTTTTGCCATAATGGTGGATGTAATTGATCCTAGACTACTAAAATTATTTTTTGGCCATTGGAACTTGTAAATTGTGTTTAGATTAACAAAGTGAATTGGATCTATCAAAACTAAGACTAGTTCCCAATTTAAAAAAAAAAAAAAAATACATTAAAATCTCTCATAAATGCTACAAGAAATGAACAATTTGTATAAATCAAGATATATTTATTTATTTGGAGATAGACATGCCGTATCGTATACAACACTTTGTTACTAGAAGTTTTGCATTGCAATTAAAGAATCTTAACTCTTTTTTCATGGGCCCTCGATTTAATTTCAATATCAATTTGCTAATAAATTTTATATTGATAATTCCAAGGCTCCACTTAACCTAAAGTTAGTAAAATAAAATGTGTTAAATATTGAAAATGAAAATTAACAAAGTGTCAAATCATAATACATGTCCCATCAAAATGTGGAACATTCTTTTTTTTTTTTCTCTTGACCATATGATAAAATAGGTTAATACTAGTGTTCCCTTCATTAGCAAATGTAGTAAAAAAAATTGAAAAAAATAAAAATAAAACCAATGACACTTTCAACGCGCCTTTTTTATTTCCAGGCTTTCTCCGCATCTTCCTCCACAAGGAAAGATATAATAAATATATCTTATAAATTAATTCAAATTATTTGTAAATATACTATTACCCTTCTAAATTGTAGATCAAAATCCACATAATTATCCCGAGTAATGTTCTAATTAATAAATTCTTGTATCATGCATTAGATAATATTACCACATTATCACATGTAGCAAATAGAGGAAATAAGTGATTAATAAATGTATTTACCGAAATATAGTTTGGTACAATTAAATTTAATTATAGTTGACATCATATGATCAACTAAATTCGATTGTAATTAATGATAGAGATAATTGTCATAAGTGTTTAGAAATCATGCAATTTTCTTAATTATGTAACACCTTAAATCAAGGGATTGTATTGTAGTTAAATTCTAATTTCCTTATTTTTGGTACTTTAAAGTTTCTGTTAGTTCTAAAATACCATTAATAGATTTAATCTTCTAATCGATATTATTATCTCATATTAATTAATCCTTGTTTAAAACGAATATAAAAGAAAACTCCTATATAAAACGGTATTGAACCATCTCAATCCTCGTACAAGCCAAACAGAATTACACACAACGTATTAATTAAACCGTTGCGTAAATTTTGTTCGCATCTGTAGCTGTTGTTGCATGTGATCTGTCGTCGTTTTCTCCGCTGCATTATAGTCTTCTTCTCCAACAAAACCTGTATATTGGTATATATATATTGCTGGAATATATTATGATCGGAGATTTGATCAGCTCATCGAGGTGGGTTTTGGTCAATTAGTAGATATTCATCCGATCGCAGTAATGTTTTACGGGTTTGATTTTCATTTTTTGTCGAATTTACCTTTCTATTACGCTTCTGCGCGTTTTTGCGCTCGTTGGGTTTGCTGTTTGGGTTTGTAATTTCAGCACAGAAATATATACTTTTCTTGGTGAATTCTGATTGAATATGGGGAAATCGAGCTTTCTGAGGAATATTCTTGTGCGTCTGTTTCTATTCTGTGTGATTATCCTGGCTCTACGATTTGCTTACGTCGTGAAAATCCGTGGTGAGTCATGTGATTTCGGCGATTTTTGTTTCTTCACGTTACCGAAAAAATTCGACGTTGTCTCCGGTGTAGCGGCGGTGACGAAAACGACGTCGTCGGCGGCGGCTGTTACTACATACTCCACTAATACGGCGCCGGCGACGCCGAGTAAAATTCCTGATCTCTGGACAACTGAAGCTTTTCAGAAATCCGTACGGTTTTACTCCTCAATATTCGAAGATTTGATATCAGAAGCCGTTTTGAGTCCCAACTCCAAGACTTTATGCGTCGAAACGGCAACAGGAGCTGACGTTTTGGCACTGAGAGAGATAGGCGTTGAGGATTCAATTGGTATTTCTAGGAAAGATTTGAAGCCATTGGTGATTGCAGGGGAGGGTTTTAAGCAGCCCTTTGGTGATGAAGTTTTTGATTTCGTGTTATGTGGAGCTGGAGCTGTGGAAAAATCCATGAAACCTGGTGATTTTGCAGCTGAGATTGGACGAACAATGAAGCCCGAAGGGTTTCTAGTTGTCCACACAGGGGCAAAAGATATGTATAGTTTCGAATCTTTACTCAGTTTGTTCAATTTTTGTAGAGTAGTGAAGAGTAGGGAGATTGATGGCTTTGATTCCACAATGCCATTTATTCATGAAGTCGTTCTGCAGAAGGTTAATGGAGAGAGATATACTGAAAAAAGTATTAAAAAAAATAATGGTGATACAACGAATAAATGCTCTGTTCCAAGTTATAAACAGGATTTGATACGAAAAGCAGAGCCATTGATAGATAAAGAACCCAAAAAACCATGGATTACACTTAAGAAGAATGCTGAGAAGATAAAGTACTTGCCCTCAATGGTTGATATAAGTTTTAAGCATAACTATGTGTATGTGGATGTTGGAGCTAGAAGCTATGGATCGAGCATCGTGAGTTGGTTCAAAAAGCAATACCCAAAGCAAAACAAGACTTTCGATATATATGCAATTGAAGCAGATAAGTCATTTCATGATCAGTATAAGTACAAGAAAGGGGTCACATTGCTGCCCTATGCGGCATGGGTTAAAAACGAGAGCTTGTTCTTTGAGATTAACTCTGACCCCGGGCAGAAACAAGTGTCGAAAGGTAGAGGCATGGGCAGGATTCAACCAGTTCAATCCTCGGGCGGTTTTACATCTTCTGGTGATGTGGATGAAATTCGAGGATTCGATTTTGCTGATTGGTTGAAAAATACAGTGTCTGAGAATGACTATGTGGTAATGAAGATGGATGTTGAAGGGACTGAATTCGACTTGATTCCTAGGTTGATCGAAACGGGAGCTATTTGCTTGATCGATGAGTTATTTCTCGAATGTCATTACAATAGATGGCAAAGATGTTGTCCTGGTGAGAGGACAAAGAAGTATGAGAAAACATATGGGCAGTGCTTGGATTTGTTTACTTCTCTTAGAAATAGTGGGGTTTTAGTGCATCAATGGTGGTGAGTTCTTGTAATAGCATCTTTTGTACTTTCTTGTTTCAGCAAACAAATGAATGTATAGCTTTTGTAGCTTTGTTGAATATGGTTTGATTCTAGTTCCAAGTGTATTTAGTTTCTATAGTGTGATATTTTTTTAAACCGTATTAGAGTTATTCTTGTTCTTGACTTGTAATTTAGATCATTAGCTTCTGCATGATCATGATTTCTGAATATACAAGATAAAAGTGAAATTGAGGAAGAGGTTAAAGAAATGAATATGCCATGCTTGGGCAAAGGCATTCAATTAAGGCCCAAAAAAGAAAACATAACCCACACCCAAAGAATACCAGTGGGCCCATTTACATTGGCCCTATAACCCACCAAAAAACACGTACAAAAAATAAACAATTTAACAAAAAATAATAAAATCTATTAAAAAATAATAATAATAATAATAATAATAAAAGGCAAAATAGTGGAGCGACCCTAAATGACTTATGGCCCGTTGGATGGTATGTTTCATAACGTAACCTCCCTTCAACCGACGATTTTAGATTAAATATAACTTGGAATTCAAGATAAATTCTAAATATATACATATATATAGTAAAATATATTAATGGTAAGAAAAGGTACCGCAGGTATCAACGTAAAAAAAGGTGAAAAAGAACACAAGAGAAAGAAAGAGAGAAAAATAAGGTAGTAGTAAGACAGGAGAGGCAAATGTGCCATTTTGGCATGAATTTTGCTTAATGGCCATTTGATCGATCAACCAAAAACATCCCTCTTCTGACTTTTTTCCCCCCTGCATTCTATCATTCTTCATTCTCACCATTTCTATAATCTATTTGATCAATTCCAAATCCACCAATCTATTGTATAACACATCATCTCTTGCTTTATGATTACCCCTTCTTAAAATTCTTATCATCATTATACATATTTTAACATCAAAAGTTGTTAAGAAGGGCTAGTTTTGAGACTTTCTAATTGCTTTCTAGCTTTTCACCCCTTGAGGCTCGAATCGAGGGGCGAAAAAATGGGTGCATGTTGTTCATGTCATTGTGGTGGAAGGTTTGAAGGCTTTCATGTTGGTGTAGAATTAGAGGAAGAAAGAGAAGTTGGTGAAGATGAGATCACAATGAGAGGCCATGCCGGTGCCCTTATCCGTCTACAAGGATCTTCAAAGTTCTCGTCTTTGTTCTCACAACAAGGCAAAAAAGGCGTTAATCAAGACGCCATGACCGTTTGGGAGGTAAATTTAATCAACATCGATAATATTTTCTATCTCTTTTATGATTTTCTTACATAATCTGAGGTTATATATGTTTGTTTGTGTTGTTGTCTGTAGAATTTTTCAGGTGATAAGGAGATGTTCTTCTGTGGGGTGTTTGATGGGCACGGCCCGTCTGGCCACAAGGTGGCACGTTACGTTCGTGATCTTTTACCAGCGAAAATTTCGTCGTTTTATAAACATTCGAGTGTTGATGGGAAAACTGGTGTACTAGATATCGACAATACATATGATGATGATGGCATCGAAAATCCCGAATCTAGAAATCCATTGTTCTTATCATGGAAAGCAAGATTGATCAAGTCCTTCCAGGAGATGGATGAAGAACTTGAGGGAGATTCTTCGATTGAG
Source organism: Verbascum thapsus (assembly GCA_963669365.1). Classification (NCBI taxonomy): domain Eukaryota; kingdom Viridiplantae; phylum Streptophyta; class Magnoliopsida; order Lamiales; family Scrophulariaceae; genus Verbascum; species Verbascum thapsus. The sequence continues at coordinate 15,615,360 of OY770114.1, read as the reverse complement.
AGCTATTGCAGTGGCTCAACATCAGTTTGTGTGCTTAAAAAGGTTATAATTTTAAACATATACATCAATATATATATATATATATGATTATATGTATAGGCAATGAACATCAAGTTTTTATCCCTTTTTGGCTGTGTTTTCTCAGGGTGAACACTTGATAATAGCAAATTTAGGTGATTCTCGGGCTGTTCTTTGCACGAGGGATGAAAATAATCATCTTGTATCCGAACAACTCACGGTTGATCTTAAACCGAACATTCCAAGTAAGTTTTTTGATCTTCATTTCTCATATTAAACGTTTTGCTGAAGTTTTGGCCATCGTATTTTACTGTAATATTGGCATGTAAACAGGTGAAGCAGAACGAATAAGAAGCTGCAAAGGCAGAGTATTGGCAATGGATCAAGAGCCAAATGTATACAGAATATGGATGCCTGATGAAGATTGCCCTGGTCTAGCCATGTCAAGGGCTTTTGGAGATTTCTGTTTAAAAGACTTTGGTCTCATCTCAACACCTCAAGTTACCTATAGAAAGCTTACTGAAAGAGATGAATTCGTAGTCTTAGCCTCCGACGGGGTAAGCCTGCAAAACACGTTTTATTGATACTCTGTTTTTTTCCAATCATAGAACCCACAAACCAACTCGAGTTTTATTGGTACTCTGTTTTTTTTTTTCATTCATAGAACCCACAAACTAACTCGAGTTTTATTGGTACTCTGTTTTTTTTTTTCAATCATAGAACCCACAAACTAACTCGAATTTTTCGGTGTTTTTGGTTATGGTGATTAGATATGGGATGCATTATCGAACAACGAAGTAGTGAAAATCGTGGCATCAGCAAGAAAACGATCACAGGCAGCTAAACTGCTGGTTGAAAAAGCAATAAGAGCATGGAAATACAGATTTCCACGTGCCAAAATCGATGATTGTACTGTTATAATCTTGTTCTTCAAGCGTACAAGGCCAGTTTTAACGAAAAATTTCTCAGAAATAACGCAGCTTAGCTTGAATTACTCTGAGGTAGAAGTGCACAGTTGTGCTGGAAGTGAACGAACTGATGATGCGCTTGACACCGTTTTGAATTGTGATGGTGGTGAAAATGGCGATGGCCAATTGAATCGTCCCAGGAAAAGAAGAACATCTAGAAATCATGAGCGTGTTGTAGTGTAACAGGGATTGGTTTGGAAATTTATTAACTATTGTTGAAAACATAAAAAGCAAATGTAATCTTACAGTTTAATTTCTCCTTTCTTTGGAGGAAAGTCTTTCTATATTTCATTTGCATCATGATTAATATTGTAATTTTGATTATGTAATTAGGGGGAGGGTATATATTGTGATTATAACAATTATCCCACATTGACGAATAGGATTATTACATATATAAATAGTTATATATTCAATATTTACATGATTAAAAACTAAAATTGGATTTCAAAACCTCATAGTAGAAGAGCATCATTCACATGTACACCAGAGATAGAAACAGCCAAACACACAAAATATCTAAGCAAAAAAAATGTGACAACTCGAACCCACCCTACACAGCCCCCCCCCCCCCCCCAACTGTTGCTTTTATTTTATATCTCTATCAAAAGAATAAAATGGAAAATAACCCTCCAAATCCAAATTCAAAAATATTTCCATATGACACCAAAATTCAAAAGATTTGCATATCAACATGCCCCATTGTACAGACAATAAACCCCACCTTATTACCTTTCACGATTTCCAATGTAAGAAAACATTATTTCAGAACAAATTCAGAGCAGCAGCATCAGAGATTGAAAATCAAGCAAACTGTCATCTCATTTTCTTCCCCCTTTCTTTTTCACCATGCTTCAAAAGTCTTTCAACCTACCCCACTTGTTACTATAAACTACCCCATAAATTAATCATTCAATTTCTACACATTCACACTTGCTTATCATTTTTGTAATTTGCCATTCAAACTTAAAGTAATCACTAATCATACTAGCACACTTTAGTAGCCCATGGTGCTTTAATCATAGATTAAACACAATAATTAACATGCTCATAACCCCTTCTAAACTCTAATCTAAGGCAATATTACAATATATTATACCCTTTCACACAACATGCGAATTCAAAGTAGTTCATGCCATTACACATTAATGCAAGTAAAACAAAAAAGAACTCATGATATTCTTAATTTCTAGTGCATAATAGATGAGGATTTGCTAACAATGTATCGATAAGCAGCCACTTTCCTCTTTCGGGATGAAGAGTTATCGACAGAAAGCACCAATTTTCCGGCTTCTTTTGCAGTGTACGAATTGTGAATTGCCTCTTCGTTTGCTACAATAAGCCGCTGCTTCTCCACCGCTATAGTGTAGCTACCTTCACTATTTGGTACAAATTCAGCACTATAATCCACTTCCCAGCCTCCCACTACTATATCCCATGTTATTTTTGACCCACCCTACAACATTAGAACATAATAAATTAAATGTTTTTTGTATAATTTATAGATGTTTTTCGGTCCAAATTTTAATAGTAAGACCAAAATTACAATAGCCAAATTTTACAAATTTGTCAACATAAGATTTAAAATTGCATCAATCCCAAGCTATATCCTGAGACTGAGTATTGCAATCTTCCCTTTTCCTTTTTATCATATAATTTAGTACTATAATTGATCTAAAAACAAAAAGGAAGCAAAAAAGGACAATTAGGGGCAACATAGGAAAACAACTAGCAAACATCAACAGATACCTAGCCTAAACATATGCTAATCACAAAAGTTGATGAGAAAAAAATCTGAAAAACTTATGTAATTTTACCTCAATGCCCTCGATTTGAATGTTCACTTTCTCTCCACCTTTGACAGTAAACTCGGAGGCCGGTTTAGGTGGACCGTTCGTCTCATCGTTAGGCCGGCTCAGTCCACCATACTGAACCGGTATATCCTCGGGCCTAATGAATCTAATCAAAAGAACAATACAATATTTTAAGCAAACAATTTAATGCACATATAGTTCACTTGTAGAATTATTTATTCCAAAAATGGTAAACTTAGATAAATACGCAATCCAAACAGCATTAAAGGTTTTGGCCATTACATTACTCAAAAGATGTCATCATCTTGTGCAGAGCAAAATAAAGGACAAAAGAAAGATATTGGCTTATATTTTTAATCCTTTACAGAATGCAGAATAAATTAATTAACATATATTTTACTTACTTGTAAAGCGTCTCTGCAGCATTTCCTTCCTTGGATATCACAAACTTACTCTTGGTTCTTTGAGTCAGAAATGGGCTGAATATTGAATACAACAAGCTAAAGTACCATGGCACATTTACAAAGATCTAAACCCACAAAAGAACAAAAAAGAAAATCATTAGAAAAATTTGAACTTGTTAGCAAGCTAGAATACCCATTACAGAACTCATAAAATATAAAAGGGGAAAATTACAAACAGATCCCTCAATTATTAAAAAATTACCAAAAAAACTTTTTTGACAATAACACAAAGCCCCCAATATTTCTCACAATTTTACTTGTATTAATATTTTCCAAAAATCAAGGTGGTTTTTTTTTATAAATTCACAATAATTGAGGGGTCTATGCGTAATTTTCTAAAAAATGGAGTGAATAAACGAAGAAAACTGAGAAAAAGAATTCACCTTTCTAGCAACCATTTCAGGATAATTATCTTGAAAGAGTGATAAAATGTGATTAGAAGCCACTCTAAGCTCTCTCTTAGGCATGTCCTTAAGATCAGTAACCTGAATAATAGAATTAACACCGCCAGGCTTAAAATCCAACACCTTAATCCCTCTCTCTAAAACTTGTACCCTCCATCTCAAAAATTTCTTCAATTTCTCATCATCTCCAAAAACCCTCTCATACATTTCCTTATCCTTAAAAACCCCATAAGCATTGTAACAAACAGGGTGCCCTAATCTATCATACCCATGCATGTAAGCCACAACACCTTCAAGCTCCTTAAACCCCAAATCCTCGTCCAAAACGACGTCGGTTTGGAACTCTTTGCGCCACGAAATGCTGTTGACGAGCATTGTGAGGGCATCCTGGACTTTGAAGTCACGGGCGCGTAAGAATTTGAGGAGGATGACGTCAGCGCGGGGATTGGGATCGGGTGAGGTGAGTGGAATGCCCCACAGGATGGGATGATCTGGGCCGTTGGTGATGGAGATGAGGCTCTGTTTGAGGTCTTGAAGGGCTTTTTTCTCGGAGTTTTTGAGGTGGGAGATTAGGTATGTGTCTTCTTTGAAGTGGGGTGGGGTGTTTGGGTGGAGTGATGACGTGGCCTCCATTAGAGAGGTTATGAAGGTTTTTTTGGAGGGTTTGGGTGGTTGTTCTTCTGGGTTTTGGATATGGGGTTTGAGTGGTGATATAGCTTCGTCTTCCATTTTTGGTCTGTGAAAATGGAAATGAGAGAGTTTTTTCAAAGGGATAAGCTGTGTGAGTATGAGGACCGAGGAGGAGACAAAGCAGTAGGGGTCATATAAAAAAGCTACTTCTTGTGGGGTTTATTAATTATTATAGTGTGGAAAATTCTAGTCGATTTTGAACATATATAATTTAATATATATATATATATGATTGTTTATATTATTTTGAGATGTGTTAAATGTAATGGGTATTTTGAATTTGTTATTTAATTAATTATTCTTAAATAGTCATAGTCTTAACTATTTGAACTTTTAAGTGGATCTCCACCATCGTTCAACGTATACATAAATTTTGCATATCAAAGTTATTAATGACATAGTACATAATATACATTTGAAATTAAATTTAAAAAAAAAATCTCCCAATTTATTATCATTGTGAAAGAAATGATTAGCATGCTTATGCGTGTCTGGAAAATTCTCACTATTTATTATGATTGTGCTTAAGGAAATGATTAGCATGCATATGTGTTTGAATTTCTGAATGTGCATTCCAAGGCAAAATCGCCTTTCTGGTGCCACCTTTGCCCCCCAATTCTATATACTTTAGGTATTCGGCGTTATATTTTATATATTTTTTTTTTTACAATTTAAACTATGATATATATTAGTTTTTAGGCAATTGATAATGGAATTGTTACAAGATATTTTGTTAAAGATACACGTAGAAATTATTAAAAATTAATATATGTTGGGTTTTCAGGGAATTAACTTAAGTGATTGTTACAATATATTTTGTAGTACTAATTTAGTGGAAATTTTTTATGATAAGATACATCAAATGGTGATAATTCTTGATGATTTTTTATATGTTTGATTTTTTTTCTTCTTGTTAATAATTTTAGTATTCCTTTGATAGAAAAATATTCAGCCAATAAATAGGAATATTATGTGATTCGGAAACTGATGTGTGAATCAAATATGCCATAATTTTTAACTTGTGTATAATTTATTAAACATGGAATAATAAATCTTCAATTGATAATTTACTGAACAAAAAAATGCAAACACAAACTATATCATAACCGGCTTTAATTATTATTCATTGAATCAAAAGACCATATATCTTAATTAATGAGCTTGTGATTTATTTGACTGTTATCCATTAACATGCTTGTCTTTTTGACTTCGTTTATGTAATTTGTTGAAAACAGACTTGATATAACTTTTGACCAACTATAATTTTAGATAATTATCTTTATAGATCAATTAAACTTAAATAAAATATCAAGCACTGGACTCCCAACCTTTTCCTTTTATTATTTCTTTTTGCCGATTTTCATTTAACCAATAAAAATACATACATATATTTTGTAACATATTTTTTGGTGGATGGAGGTGGGGATCCAACTTCCAAGTTTGAGATGTAAAATCTAGTTTGAACATGATTTAATCAAATGCCTTTTTTTTTCTCAATTATAAAGTAAATATAATTTATTTATTATTAAAATTATATTTGAATTTGAAAAAATTTATAAAAACTATAAATTACAAATTTTCTATTTTCTTTACTAATTTTCTTCTATATAATAAGAGAAAGGAGCTATATTATCCAATAGAAGCCCAATTTTATTTGGGTAAACTCCAAAACCCATTGAACTATATTATCTTCCTTTTTGGGGATAATTTCTATCGGACTATATGGGCTTTATCCATATGAAGCCCAAGATTATTTGTGCTATTAGCCTACAATGCTATTTGTATAGTATAGACTTTAGACTATGATTAGGTGTAAATGAGTCTTTTTCTTTCAAATTTGTTTGATTTATAATTGACCTCCAAAATTTAAATATGAGTCAATTTCGACTACTTTAATTCCTTTATATATTTTATATTATTTTTTACTATTTGAACTTAATTTTAAAATTTATCAAATATAAAAAATTATTCGACTTATATTTGACACGTTAATAAATCGAGTTTTAATGTTTTAACTATTGACTTGAATTGATTATTGTACCGTTTGATTTGTCTTTTTATTCTTAAATTAGTGATAATTGATTGCCAGTTAAAAAAAAAAAAAAGGCCTAAAATCCAAAAACAATGAAACGAAAGGCCAATCACATCATATTATTAATAATTGAGATTATAACGCTTCTCGGAAAAGCACAAATCATAAAAGCGTTAGACAGAACGAAAAAAGTTAAAGTGAGGCCATATGCTATAATGCGCCGAGGGTTGATGGTAGTGAAATTATAAACCGAGCTACACTCTTCGCGCTTTCAACAGAAGATATATATTATTCCCCCAGTACTATTCCCATTCATAATTCATTTGCATCCCCGGTTTCTAGATTGTACGCGAATTTTTCATTTAGTTTTTGAATGTCACACACAAATGCATGTACTTTTAAACACTCTATTCATTTTATTGAAGATCATGAACTGATTGATTGCTTAGTTTACTCTTCTTTGCAGTAAAATCAGCATTTCTTCGGCTTTTCTCGTTATTTGATTTGTTTGTTGAAGTGAGATTTTTGTATCCTGATCATTCTGTTTTATGTTGTTTTGTTAATTGCTGTATGGAAAAGAAGAAAATGTAAAAAGAACGTTCTTTCGATTTATTCTTTTTCCCTGGGAAGATGAATTTTAGTATGATTGTGTACTTTTGGGTTTTACTGTTACTTTGAATTATTCATTGGGGTTTGTGTTTATTCTTTTTGTCAATGCTCAATACCCACATTGTGATCACATTTGGGGAAGGTGGTTTTGAGGTTGTTGATAATTTTCGTGATGATATTGCAATGTGTTTATAATTTGTTTGCTTAGGTGGTAGGTGGTATTGGATAATTGCGTAATTTGTCGTTTAAGATGGATGTTTTGACAGTCTGATTTAGTTTGACTGTCTGTTGAATTTCAATTTTATGATGAGGTCAGGAGGATGGTTGTATATATTTATTTAGTTATGTTTTTCACAGCTTGTGTTTTTATTGGATTCATAATGTTACATATTTATCGTTATCTATTGCACATCCCAATTAATTGAGCACAAGAAGTTTCTTGGATTGTTCTTTAAATGCATCATATACATGTAGCTCGATTGCATTGAAAGATTTAAATCGTGATTTTAGTTGTGGTTTGATATGTTTCATCCACCTGCATTTGCAGCATGGGAGCTGGGAGGAAAACACAGACCTTCATTCTTAACGAAAGTTCTCCTTCTCCGTGGATGGCATCTAACGTACCATGGGCTAGAAATTTAAAGAAAAATCAACTTGGAGGAGTTATATTTGGTTGCACGAATAGCACATATAAAGAATGTCTTACCAATCAACTCTTTGGTTAGTTTGATTAGTTTGGTTAGTTTTAGTCTATATTTTTCATAAACCTTTGCAAGATAAAACTACATGTAAAACAAAATCCAATTAATATCTCACTTGTTACTGATTTGTTAAAAACATTAGCATATTATTCCCCATAACTATCTTTGTTTTGTTGGTTTATAGGCCTTCCAGCCCAGCATTTTATATATGTACAGAACATTGAGCCAGGTTTGCCGTTGTTTTTGTTCAACTACAATGAAAGAAAACTTCACGGCATCTATGAGGCTGCTAGCTCAGGGAAAATGAATTCTGATCCATATGCTTGGACTGGAGGTGGTTCAGACAGAACAAAGTATCCAGCTCAGGTATTATATGGAATTCTTATTGTTGGTTTTATTTCTTTAAATAAGTTCATTCAAAAAAAAATTCAAAGAAAGGCTGCCTTACATAATTTTTCTTTGTTTTTCCATCTAGGTCCAAATACGTCTCCGGTTGAAATGTCAACCCCTTACCGAAAATCAGTTCAAACCAATAATCGTTGACAACTATTATAGTCATACCCATTTCTGGTTTGAATTGGATCATGCTCAAGCAAGCAAGTTGATGTCCAAACTCTCCTCTTTAGCCGTTTCTTCAGGGTCCTCCATTCCGCAAATAACCCAAAAGCGGGCCCCAGCAGCGCGGGCGTTAAATTTAGAGTACAAAGAAGAGGAACGCGGGGTTTCTGAGCTGCCATTTTTGTCAGATGATTTTGGTAAATCTTGTGATTCAATTGGAACATCGGCAAGTTCAGATGATCTTATGTGCTCGGAGGGAAATAACCAATTAAGGGAGTCATCATTATGCAATCAAATGGATGAAAAAGACCTTATCTACATGAAGTTAAAAGAACTTGCTCTTGGTGTTGAGTTTTCAGATGCAAATATCAATAATGCAGGCCGCGTGGTAGAAACTGCATTGACAGATGACGTGGACGTCTTGCGTGAAACTCATGACAATGGTGTGGAGGCTTTGGGACAGAGGAATGCTAAAGGATCTTTTGATTCACTTGATTATCCCGCTATTATAGCACAGGTAATTTTCCGTATTTGGTTGCCTTTTGGGCTCAGTTCAAAGTAGATTTGACTTGCTGGCTGAATTTTGACAAACTTAGCACACTTTTGGGTCTGGTGATGTATTTAACTGATTATGTGCAACCTTTTATTCTGTTTAGGTGCAATTTCTGAAATTTACTGAAGTACTTAGTTTGTCGTCAGTGTGCTCCATAGTGTTACTTTGGCTCCTTCACTTGCACCATAGTAATGGATGACTCGTATATTATACATCATTGACATACCTAACCCCTATACTATGTTGGATGCAGTTGTATGGAGAAGTAGAAGAGCTAAAGGCTTTCAAGAAAGAGCAGACTCAGAAGATGGAAACTTTGGAAAGGAAATTGGTAATTGTTCTTTTTTCAATAAATCAATGCCATGAAGAATATATCAAGCTTTTATCAACTTGAACTAGCACCAGATACAAAACTTGACATGTTTGACATTTTCAGATTAAGAACCTAGGCACCTATTTATAGACCTCATCTTGTTATGAATGTAATATGTTTCACTTAGTGGACTGAATATACTTTGCATAAGAATGACCTTTGTGGATTGCAATCTTTTTGGTTTCCCTTGTAAATTTGTAATGCCTTATTTGAGCTTTTACACCACGCCGTTGAAGAAGCGAACTCTGCTTCCTTGTTGCACAAGATAATGGTTTACATTTATATTGGTTAAATGGGTTTGTCGGTGATATTTCCAGTCGAAGTTTAAATTTGATTCCTCATCAAATTTCAGGCTGCGGCAGAACAAGAAATTTATCGGCTAGAAAATAGATATATGATGGTGGAGTCAATATCTAGTGCATCCATGACACTTGTTGGCGATGAAACGCTAAATGAGTCACCTGATGAATCTCACTTGAATTTAAATGATTCAATTCTCATTGTGGGTGGATTTGATGGTCAATCATGGTTATCAACATTGCAATCCTTCTCACCTTCGGAAGATGTCTTAAGATTTCTTAAGCCAATGTCTTGTGCTCGATCATATGCCTCAGTTGCAAGATTAGATGAAGAGCTTTATGTATTTGGTGGAGGACAAAACTCTGTATGGTATGACACAGGTGTGTATCTCCATCTCTCCCTCTCTCTCTCTATATATATATCTATATATATAATTTATATATATATATATGAAGAGTTTTATTTTGTCCATGTGAAGTTGAATCATACAATGCCACAAACAATCAATGGACCCCACGGCCTTCCCTAAACGAAAAGAAAGGCAGTTTAGCTGCTGCTGCTGTGGATGGGAAACTTTTTACAGTTGGTGGTGGAAATGGTGTTGAATGCTTTTCAAGTGTAGAAATGTTCGACCCAAATGTGGGACGATGGATTTCAGGACGCTCAATGCTACAAAAGGTAGTCTATACGATTGCTTGCATTTTGACTTGATTACTGATGTAGAAATTTATGTAATGGTTAATGAGCTATACATCCATAAAATGATATAATGCGGACCATAATGTTTGTTTTAGATTGTTATTTCCTCTCAGATAGTTGCATCTTTTTTTACAGCGCTTTGCTCTTGCTGCTGTGGAGCTCAATGGTGGACTATATGCTGTTGGTGGATATAATGGTAAAAAATATCTGAAGTAAGTTGAAGCGGCCTTGCAACCCCAACAAAAAAGGGAGAAAAAAAAAACGTTGTTCTGTTTGTGATTTCATATAGTTCTCTTGTTTATGGGCTCGTGAGGGAATGATAACAAGGTTCTAAATGCAGCATGCAATAGTCTTAGTTGCTCCTGAAAAGAGGAAATAATCCCCACTAATGGACCATGACATCTTATTTATCCCATTCTTCTTTTTAAGTAGCTTTACCTTGGATTTGTGCTATGTAGGTCTGGCGAAAGGTTTGACCCCAGAGAACATTCTTGGAACAGAATAGGGAGTATGGATACAAAAAGAGCCTGTCATTCTTTGGTAGTAATGAATGAAAAGATGTAAGTTCTATCATATAAAGTACCCTTTTTATCTATTAATTGTGTAATTCATCTATGATAGATGGTAAATTGTAATATATTTTTATTGGTATGGGAAATTATCGTAATTTATGAATTTCGTGATGGATTTAGTAGTTAAAAGTCTCATGCAAGGATGTCCATATAATATATCCTATAATCTGCAGATATGCCATTGGTGGGTATGATGGAGTGACAATGGTGCCAAGTGTAGAGATATATGATCCTCGTGTTGGTAAATGGATGAGCAGGGAGCCCATGAATCAAGGCAGGGGATATTTTGCTTCTGCTGTTCTTCACGACTCCATTTACGTTATTGGAGGGGTGAAATCTGATGAAGGCACAGTCGATATTGTATGCAATATATCCTTTCTACTTTGTTACATATGTATATAGACATATATACATATATGTATATAATAGTCATAAATTATGATTGTGGTGTCTCATTGGACATTAATGATGCAACTGCAGATTGAAAGGTACAAAGAAGGTGAAGGTTGGGAAGCAACAAATTTGAAGGCAGTAGGACAAAGGTGCTTTGCCTCAGCTATTGTTTTAGGAGGGGATTGAAGAATATATATACTTTTGTTTGGATTCATTATTTTGCTGAGCATAAACTATAAGTAGGGAAAAAGCTATTGTTTCAGATTCATGCATTATTCTTCTGTAAACCTCTCCCAGCTACATTGATTTGGTTTGCTCCGGCCATGTTTTGGTTCTTGGTTTTTGTGATGAAATGATGAGAAAAATGAATTAAAGTACTATACATTGAAGCAAGAATAATATTTTTCGAATTTTCGTTTCCTTGTCAAATTGACACCAACTGATTTTGATGATATTGAGTTAATATTTAAATTATAAGTTACCCTAATTTTGTTATAGTTATTATGTAAGACAATTTTTTAGTAAAGGTCAAAGCTTCTTTACTTTGGATTTAAATTTTGTGATGCCACTTATTTTGTACTCTATACTATGCTTTGGCCACCCTTTTTCTATAATTTTGAGGATTTTTTTCCTCAATATTAATGAAGCATAATTATTTATTTCAATTACTAGGTTTGTATTTGTGTTTTTTTATAATGTAAAGTTGGCAACAGAGCTGGGGATGACAAGAATAGAGCAGGTTAGTAAATAACCAGTCTCCAGTTTTTATTAACTGCGGTTATTATTATTATTATAAATAAAATAAAATAAAATAAAAACGTTCATGCTGATCACTTATACACATCTCCTTCCTCCGATCTCCTTCCCTCTCTCTCTCTCTCCACAAAGTCTCAGTTCCAATTGCAAATTCATTCTTGGTCATCTGTTAAGGTACTACCACAAACACTAATTTATTTGATCCAATCGCTATTTTTGATCGGTTGAATTTTATTTTTCGACTTTCTGTTGATTAGGTTTTAGATCTGAATTTGATGCTTTACTGTTTGCTTGTTCTTGTTTTTTGCTTGATTGATTTGATATTGAAATAAACGAGTTATGTGATTACAGCTATAGAGATTTTGCTCAAAAAAAAAGTTCTTAACAATTTTGAGTTGACAATTTTTTGTATCCTGTTGTTCCTATAAATTGTAGTTGAGTACATCATTTTATATCAAGCGCTGTCTGGTGTCTGGTAGAAAGGATAATGAGTTGGATTTGGTTTGAACTCATTTTAGTGTTAGTTTATTTGGCTGTTTCACATTGCGATGCGGATGTGTGTTATAGTATGTGTATATTCTCCCAATTTGGCTTTTGGTGATTGTATTTAACGTCTAAAGGAAGAATAAGCAATAATAAAGCTGAGGTTTTTGTAATTTCCTGTTTTTTTTTTCATTATTGTTTTTAATGAGATGCATCCTTAATGTCTTAGATCTCTAGGGGAGAGGAGAACGTAGCATTATCAGCTTATCTTAATGCTCCAAACTCTCTTTAGTTGATCAGTAACATGTATCCGCAATTCCTCTGTCTTTTGCAGCCAAAAAGTTTATCAAGATGTCTGGACAGACCCAGCGTTTGAATGTGGTTCCTACCGTTACGATGCTTGGAGTAATGAAAGCTCGACTTGTGGGAGCTACAAGAGGCCATGCATTGCTCAAGAAGAAGAGTGATGCTCTGACTGTGCAGTTTCGCCAGATTCTCAAAAAGATTGTGTCAACAAAAGAATCAATGGGAGATGTCATGAAAGCTTCCTCTTTTGCTCTTACAGAAGCTAAATATGTTGCAGGTGAGAACATCAAGCACACAGTCCGCGAAAATGTTTCTAGTGCAGCACTTAAGGTTAGATCATACCAGGAAAACATTGCTGGTGTGAAACTTCCTAAATTCGAGTACTTCATTGATGGAGAGACTAAGAATGACTTGACTGGACTGGCAAGAGGGGGCCAGCAGGTCCAAGTGTGTCGTGGGGCCTACGTGAAATCTATCGAGCTGCTTGTCGAGCTTGCTACCCTCCAAACATCATTCTTGACCCTTGATGATGCTATCAAGACCACAAATCGTAGGGTCAATGCCTTAGAGAATGTTGTGAAGCCAAGAATCGAAAATACAATAAGTTACATTAAAGGAGAGTTGGATGAGTTGGAAAGGGAGGATTTCTTCAGGTTGAAGAAAATTCAAGGTTACAAGAGGAGAGAGGTTGAGAGGCAGCGTGAAGCTGCTAAGGCATATGCAGAAGAGAAGGTTGCTGAGGAAATGTCTCTGCAGAAAGGTATTTCTCTAAGTTCAGCACATAATATGTTATCCTTGGCTGCCGAGAAAGATCAGGATGTTATCTTTTAAAAATGGAATTTTCGGTTGATTTGTGCAATTACACATGATGGTTTTGCTCGGTTTCTTGTTTCATTTAGATGGCGTTGTGGTATTATTTTATGGAGAAGATTTATCTTTCTCGGAATAAGAGCAGTATGTATGTTTGTATTTATTCAATGATTTTATAAACCTGGTGATCGTGAGAGTTATGTTGGTTCAAGGTTTCCGGGTCTATCTTTATGAGGATTCCTGGTTTGTGTATTGAACCATATTTTACGTCTGTTGGACTTGGTTATTTTTATTTAATGTTTTTGATGTTAATGTATTGAATAAGAGATATGAAGTTAGTTGCGTCTTTGCGGTGAAAACGAACAACTCTTGTGGATATGATGTGTTCGGTTTATTATGGAGAATTAGTTATAGTTCTGGAGAATGCTCTTTATTCAATCACGATCTTCATTTCTTCATAAATTAGTACTTGATCTTCATTTTCGCATTGTAAACTTGACCTTTTGCATCTGCAGATATTTATAGTTGTAGCTGATCCAAACAACCTCACGTATATGGAAGTACCTCTATTAAACAGCACTAAGAACTAATACTAATACTAATACTAATACTAATACAAGATCCTGCAGTGGATTATAAAATATGCATGTTTTCCACTAAATCCTTTGGTTTTCATTAAAAACCTTTACATATTTTCTATTGAAAGGATTGTATATATACACCTAGAAATTGAATGCACTGCACCACAAAATGGAAGAATCTGGATAAATTAACAGCTAGCTGCTTTGCTGTTCAGCTTCAGATCATCCTTCTGAAGCGACAATGAGATCACAGAACAATAAGTAGAAAACCACCTGCTCAAACCAATTTAGAGAAAAATGAAATATTGTATAAATCAAATCAAATTGAAGTATTTTACTAGAGTCAAAGACGGAACATGTTAAATACGGACTTAAATGATACAAAACCCGCAAAAGGTACAAGAATCAGTGGCAACCTAGCATCCCGGATACACTTTTCAGCCACAGACAAACCTGAGACATATTTGAATAGTGCAAAAGCATATTAACATTTTATTTTCTCAATTACAGTAAGGCAACAAAAAGAAAAATATATATATATTTGAGACTAAGAAATTATAGGTTAAACATGTAATAGATGTATTCAACCTGGTAATTTGTGGTCGTTTATATGGAAACTCTCTCATTGGCACATAAATTACTACAGCCAACACCGATATCTCTCCCATGCTTCAGCTACCTTGACAAAACTTTAAGCAAGTGACCAGTTTGTATCTTATACATGCAGAAAGTGTACCCATATCCACAAAGTCTTGTCCACCCAAGTAGAATCCATTATTTTGCAGCCATAGATAGATGAACTTCTATACCTTTGCAAAGATGAACAAGCTCATGTTTTGGTCCACTACAATGCTTGAAGCATTTATTCTCAGATAAGCATTCCATGGCAATAGAAACAAGCAATGAGAAGTATTTCACCTTAGGTGTCTTATAGAAAGGAGCAATGAATGTGAATTCCCTTATTTCACTGCATTCTTCAACTTCACCAAAGTCCAGAAAAACAAACTGAGTTGATTTTTCACCAAGACTCATTGTAAGCCACAATCTATTTTCATTAGAAATGTTATACAATTTGATACCAAAAGGTATGCCAACAGGTAGCCCTGATTTAAAACAAATAGGATTTTGGAAATCATTGCTACAAACAAATACTTCAGCGTCAAGGTATTTAAGTTCTCTGGACAAAACTAAGTGCTTCAGGGAGAAAAGTTTAAGCGACTCCTGAAGCAGGTATAATTTATGAATTAACCCATCTTCGGAGTTTCCAATTCCGCATGCTATAGTTTGAAGCTCATTCACAAAATGAGAAAGTTCAAGAGATCCTTCTTTACGAAGACTTTCCACACGAGAAAGCACAAATTTCAGTTTTTGAATATAATACTCAAAACAACAGATCCCTCCATAAGATAATCTCAGTGTATACGTCACGAGCATAAGCTCTAGTATATGCAGTTTTTCTTCTCTGCTCAGACCTGTGTACCTATATAGCATCTCTTTGAGTCTCCTTTCAGTTTTCCCCAATAGGGTCTCCAAAGCTCCCATTCCTTGAAACTGGAGATTTTTCTTAGATAAACAACATTCCCAAGCCTTTCCAAGCAATTTTATGATATGCAAGTATTTCAGAGCAAAAACTAAGACACCAGTTGGTTGACGTGAATCACAACTAAAATTTCTTAGTTCTTGCTTCCAACTCCTGCACATGCAAACAGTTGCACCGTGTGACCATTACAAATATAGAACAGGAAGCATTTCCATAGATACATAGCATGAACATTGATTGGTAGACTGCCAGTGCCTCAAGATCGCAAAAAAGAAATAAGTACCAAAAAGATAAAACACATAAACCAAAACATATCAAACAACAAGATTACAGCAAGATTAATATCCATTATTTCCTTTATGAAAGTCAGTTAAAAGCTTGGAGATTGGGGGCTGAGGTCGAGCTTGTACAGCAGTGCTGCTGTCATAATATATGTCCGACCAATATTCAGAAAACTATACAGAAATCACATTCTTCGAGAAAGCAATGTTTTATCAGTTCAGCAACATTATCCTCAGTCACTATAATCATTATCATGCCAATGAAATTACATCTTTGCATAATAAGAATGCTGTTCATGGATTTGTTGAGTTGACTAAAGGAACTAAGGTAAAATTTCCAATTAATGACTCTAAGACTCTAAATATGAAAATTGAAATGTCAAGTTCAACTATCTAAGCTCAATATTTTAGAAAGAATATAGAACCTCAATGTTCGAACTACTTCATTCCAGCATCCAAGTTGTATCATTGGCCACACATCAACAACTTTACCAAGGACAATTTCCATGCAGCTTCTTGCTTTAACATGTGAATTCAGCAGGTAATCATGAAGTGGTGTTGTGTCTTGCTTCAATTCAATTGATTCTCGAGGAAGAACACCAGGGGTTTCTTCACTCTTTTTCCACAGTTGAGTATCTTCAGTTGAACGGAAGTCCAGCACTTCTCCTTTTGAGAATTCAGAAGCAGAGGCAATAGTGAATCTGCTGCAATAGGTCAAATATGCCAAAAGGGTACTCTGGTCCATTATATCAACAAGGCCACAGGATAGTCTGCCCAAAATTGTAACCGCATAAGAAAATATTTGTGGAGGAATGCTGCAGATCCGTCGCTCAAGTGACACTGGAGCCGAGATGGCCAACACTAATAGTGCAGCGGTTCTAATCTTGTTAAAACCCAACTTTCCATTGAAAGAAGGCTCTAACTGGAGGATTTAATTATACCATGCAAAAAAAAAATGTAAATAATCAAACAAATTGAAGAAATTTGAGCTTCAACTGAAACGAGAAATATGCTTGATGTGATTCAACAGGATGGAGAACAGGAAGGAAATACGCTTATGAACATTTGAGAGAGGGTAAAGACCACATAAGAAAGTATTTCAACATATAAAGGAAAATCCAAAACTTGAACTCAATATATCCCCTGATTAAAAGGAGTCAAAACAATCGGTTTTGACTACTATTATTAAATTGTCTTGACATTAGCATGAAAGAGAAAGATCTACAACCTGTTCAGAGAGGAAGAGAAAGATCTATTGAGAAAATTTGAACATCTACTGACCTCTTGAGAAACCTCTTTGATGATGCTGGTCACATATTTTCCATGTGTTCGACCAATTTTACACAAAACAGAAAAGACATCAGCTTCATCCTGCAATATTGGCTCAAGAGAAATGCAAAAATAAATTATATTCACATTTTCTAAAGCAAAAACCGTGCATAGATTCAAGCAGGACTTGGGAATCAACAACAGAAGAGGGTGTATTTCATCCAAAACATATCAGAAGATTGTCTTGACCGTGGGTTACTTTCACACATATACATCCATTATTGAGAGAATAACAAACTCTGAAAAGGAACAAACCTCCAAATACAGTTCCAAGTTCTTTATAAGACCATCAATGCATGATCTAAACATTGCAAACTTCTGTATCTTAGTGAAATGGAGAGTCTTCCTCGCAGCAGACCTTATCAAGGCATTGTTATCAATTAAAGTACCAAAGAACTGCAATAAACTAAGAAATATAAATGCCTTTACATCATTATTCATAAACACAAAATATTAGAACGTCAAAGAAAGCTACAGAGAACTAAAATGACTCGTAAGGCAATAATACTGGACTACTGGACCCAAACATATGGTGTTAAAACAGAATAGGACCTCAAGCACTCACACCATACATATGTAACTTTGAATCAAAAAGACTTTCTTGAGTATCTTAATGTAATTCCAGTAAACACAAAACTGTGAATCACTCTTCGGAGAACTACTCGTAGATGGAATTTTTCTTTGTAAAATCAAGTGACAGTAGTGTACTCGAAAACTGAAGAAAATGGTTGGCATCCAAAAGGAGACAAGAGACAGAAATAAATGCGCAGAGAAAATCACATTGCTTGTAATAAAAAAGAGAATTTCTTTCTAAATGAGATAATCAGTCTAGATTTCAATATGGGTCAAGGGTTTACCATGTGCAAGTGTGATTCTTCCACTTTGAGAAGGTCATGCATGGCCATATGATGCAGCGTCTCCAAAGCTTGTAATCGTACAACTGTTGAATCGTCATTCAGCATATCCATCAATATATGCACAGCTCCAGCAGCAAATTCAGCAGAAAGAACTGTCAGCTTTTGCATAGCATGACAAGCAGATCTTCTGACCTTTAGTAAAGAAAATAATCACAACTAGCCACTAGAATATCCCATTATCCAAGACAATGAAGGGTTAAGTGAGCAGGAGGGAGGAGGCGATAGCAGACATGAACTCACGTCTGATAAAATGGACAAGTGACATGCAAGTTGATGCTTATAGAAATAAGACTTTACCTCATAAAATTCATCCTCTAAACCATGAACAAAAGTAAATGCAGCTGCCATTGCCGGTAGTTTGAACAGTTTGGCTGTGTACTGTCCAGGATAACTTTTCTCTTTGGTCGCTGCTAAAGCCTTTTTAGATAATGTTTGTAGCAGGATATCCTCAGAAACTGTTTGAATCTTTCCAAGAGCATCAAAAGCAGCAACCCTTATCTCTGTGACCGTGTCTCTTACCATTAAACAAAGCTGCAAGAAACAAATAACTCGACTAAGAAAGGCAAATATAATAAAATAGCTACTGAATGGAAAATATCCCAAAAATATAATTGACAATAACTTAATTGTTAACTAAATTACAAAACACCAGCGTTTTATAGCCTGCGATTAATTTAAAAAACCGTGATTTTTTTTGTGATCATGATTTAGCAAACTTGTTCAGTAAATTATCTATAAAAATGGAGAAACAAGAAACCTGCACAAATAATGCATCAGACCAATCTCTTCCAGTTGTATCTCTGTACAATGCCACAAGCAACCGCCCCCACTCACTGACCTGGAACCAAATGAGGGTAAAAATACTATAAACCACATATTAGAGCTTAATATATAAATTTACATCAAACAACTATATCATTGTAAAGATGAACAATATAGAAAAGTCAATTGATATTCAATGGCTCGTGGTGTAACATTCACTTCAGAAGGAAACAAAAACGAAACAAGTATATCAGTTATGGATATTCATTTTTCAAATTGTCACAATCATACCGCTCGAACAGCCGAACATCGAACTGAGTTCTCAGCATCAAACAGAAGCTCCACAGCTCGAAAATAGCAACCTTCAATCAAACTCCGGTCCTCCACAACAACACCATTACTTATTAACACCAAACCATCCAGTGCAGCTTCCCTAATGCACGGATACGGATCCTTAGTAAACCCTAGGAATACTGTAAGCAACACCGACGGCCTCAATCGAAATTTACTCACACTTCTCAGCATCCATCGCCTTGTTTTAACGCATTGCCAAAAGCATAACGAAAGGAACAGAGACTCGTCGGAAAAAGGACCGGATTGAGCAGAGTGATCCAACTCGAGTAGCAAGAGAGCATGAGGAATCGACGGAATTGGGGTGGCGGCGCCGTAGATGAATGCTTTGGCGGCGGAGGAAATTCGGTGGCAGAGGCCAGGATGGTGGTGCAAAAGCGCGGAGAAGAGAGAGAGTATTTTTTGGTGGTAAGAATTGGGATTTTGGAGGTGGAGAATTAGAGTGTCGAAAAGGGAAGATATGATCGTGTCGGAGGTGAACGGATTGGTGGCGAGAGAGAGAATAGCAGCTGTGGATTCAGATGACAAATTAGGGTCTTGATTGCAGTGGACGGCGGCGAGGAGGCGGTGCTCCATCGACGTCACCGGAGAATTCTGGTGGCGATTGAAGCTGGAAGTTTAAGATTAAATATGATAAACACTTATGAATTAAATTGATTAAAATGTAATTTCGTATAATATAAAAGTGCCACGTCGGAAATTACACATTGACAAGACGATCACCGAACTACTGGGCTACATTCACAAGACTAACAGGCCATACTAGGGTTCGGCCCATCAACTACTGTGTTGAACAAATAAACTAGGCCCAGTTCGGCCCACAATGTTACCCATTTAGGCGTGTGAAGGAATCCAGCCCAATAGGATAAGGTGTGTTGAATTTTAATTTTGTTGGAAAATAAGTTTGATTTATTACATGAATCCTATTCCTATCATTTGTTGATTGATTAAGTCAATCTCGAATCAAATTATTATTAAACTATGCATGAATCATTCTGTTTGATTGAATATTTATTTATATTTTATCATAAGAATTAAATAGAAAATTCTAAGCCGTGAAGCTCCTGAAAGGTAATATTGCCAAGTTCGGACAATATATACACTGTGAATGTTTGCTTCTTCTTTAACAAAATTGTGTGAATATGGAAACATTTGTCATGTTATCTTTGTAGTGATTATTTCGAATACTCAAAGTTCAAAATTATTATTTGTCCCAATAATGTATATCATAATTAATCTTGGTGCATTATTTGAAAATGCTATACTAAAAGAAGAAAGAGGTAGGGGTCCAGAATCCAATTTCCATGATCCTCTGTCTTTAGATTTTTCAATAATTAAGAAACAATTATTATGACTTCTCGTGATATAAAAATTGTGAGTTATCGAAACAATCCAAATAAAAGAGACCCAAGTTAAATCTATAACCCAAAATCTATTTACTTTGTTTTTTTTTTTTTTAAAAAAAAAAAAACTTTAGGAGCTATAATAAATAAGTATATGACCATTGACTAGAGATAATCAAAGTCCTTGTGGATTGTATTATTACATTTAAATACAATGGTGATAAGTATGTCTGTCAAATACACTTGTTAAATTTGAAGTACTTGTGTTAAATTATCTTTAATGTGAACATTAAAAGAACCTAATGTCTTAATATGACTAAACCTAGGCATGGTCTATAGTTGAGGTGTGGACTTCTTTTACGGTCTACAAAAATGGAAAAAAAATATTGTACACATGTTGATTAGCATCATAATTATGAATTTATTGTGCAACTTGTTTTTTCTGTATTAAGTCTATTCAATATTTAAATCAAGAGAGAGGCCCTCTTCTATTTATATTTTGATCACAATTTTGAATAGCTAATATAACTTTGAATATGAGATTGTATGAATTTAAAATAATTGACATTTTGAATAAAGGAGTTTAGCATTTTGACTGTTGACATATGAATATGATATGATTGATGAACATGATAAGAAACAATGTGGTGCAATTGATACCTAGTTCACGTGCACCTGTAAGCTAAAAGAACACTATGTCTACCAAAATTTTGAAAATAAAGGGGACCTACATACAGTCCTGTTATAATATAAATAAATCGTGTTTTTGGTGTGTCAAAACAAACTATATGATGGACTAATAACAAAATAAATATGTATTAAGGTGAACATGTGCTAGCAAGTCTAGTCCCTAAAAGTTAAAAAGTAGGATAGCAATATATAACTAAGCCTACACATTGTAACAAATATGAATAGGAATTAATTCTAGTGACCTTATTTGGACGAGAACGATTCATAAAACCATAATATAAGTAGGTAAACAATAATAAAGAAAAAAAAAGTTATAGGAGATAGCAAACCTTAATTGACGGGAAAATTGCTTTTGAGAGTGACGTGAATGAATCTATAAATACTGGTCACATAAAAATTATATTAGAGACAGCCAGCAAACAATAATTTATCAACAAAAACGGAGGAGAAAGATCGTGGCAGAAGAAGATGCCTTGTCTTGATATTTCGACTAACGTTAATCTTGATGATTTCGACACTGATTCTCTTTTTTCTGATCTTACAAAGGCTGTTTCTCAAATCATCGGCAAACCCGAACATGTACGTAACTCTCTCTCTCTCTCTCTCTCTCTTTCTCTCTCTCTCTCTATACATATACATACATATATATATGTATATGTATGCAATTATCTTGTTAGATTTCCAGGTGAGAGTTTATGAGGCAGAAGCGAATGAATAGATCGATACAATGGTTTAAGCTTGCATAATGTGTTTATGATGATGAACTTTTCAGGAAATTAAATTTAATATTGAATATAGCATGATATAAAATTTTAATTTACAGTATTACAGAAGATGTATGTTTTTGATTTGAGTAAATTATTGTGCATTTCGATGGAATTATTAATTGGGCACTGTGCGTTTGTGGGGCTGGGAAATGGATAAAATAGAAGATGGAGAAGCCGACATTTTAGCACCATTCCCTATTACAATCACTCACAAGTCTTTATTTCATCTTTTTATATATGATATTTAATTATTTTAACAGGGGCTAAATATTTAAATATATAAAATAAAAAAATATATAACGTTATAAAATCCTTATTGATGTTTATCTTCTTGTCCTCTTACAATGTGGAAAGTAAGTAGTAGGTAATGAAAAGCTTGAAATGAAGCCAATCATTCCTATATTTTCAATCAATGAAAAGTATCTCAAGATTAGTGGTTCTCAAGAGTCTTTATTTTCAAATCTTGTTGTAACTCTAATAATGTGGTTGTGAATTGTGATTAATCTGAAATTCTAGTCCCAGACTAACTATATACTTATATTTATGATTTATATATATTTTAAAATAATTAATTTCAAAATAGATTTAAGGATTTCATATCTAAATTATCAATTCTTTTGTGATTATACACTACAGTTTGTGATGATATTAGTGAAAGGATCAGCAGCTCTTACATTTGGAGGCAACAAAGAAGCAGCTGCATTGGCTGAGATTGTAGCAATGAGTGTGATCAACACTGATATGAAAAGAAAGCTAATTGCTACTATTGGTCTCATTTTAGAGAACAAATTATTTATCCCAAGGACTAGATTTGTACTTAAGGTCTTTGATGCCAAAGTTGCTGGAAAAAAAACCTCTAAATTGTAATATTACTTTTCTAATTACAATAAATCAACTACGTTATATTTTTTTTTTGCGGTTTTTAAGATATATATATATATATATATATATATTTCATTTTTTGGTTAGAAGAAATGAAAATAATGGGTTTTCAAATTTGTGCATTTTATTTTCGATTTGGGCTGTAATTGATGGAGTTTGCATTCTATCCACAACCCAGAAAGGAACAACAAAGCCTGAAGGTTTCTTAAAATGAGTATAATGGGCTGGATCTGAGCCCAATAATCTTTATTTTATGTTATTGGGCTACATAAAGTATCTAAATATATAATTACATTTAAACTCTACTATAAAATTGCTAAATAATGATCATAAAGTCCCTATTCATATTATATTATATTATATTATTATATAATAAAGAATGTTTACAAAAGTTAAAACTTCTTTTTGTTATATTTACAAAAGTTAAAACTTACTTGTGTGCAAAATTGTGATTATCACTACGTGCAAGGGTATTTTTGGTGAAACATTTTCATTTTCAAGGGCAATTTGGGCACACAATTCCGTACAATTGCCAACCCCCAGGACCAAGCAAAATTGGCTGAAATAAGCAAAACAGATTGAAAGCAAAGAGTGAGAAGTGAGGGGTTTAACGAAACGATGCCGTGCCTGAACCTGTCGACTAACGTGAGCCTGGAGGGCGTAGACACCTCAGCCATCCTCTCTGAAGCCTCGTCTACTGTTGCCAAGCTCATCGGCAAACCTGAAGCTGTCTGTACCTGTTCAATTTTTCTATTAATCTTTTGATTATATTGAGAAAAATGATATACTGTTCCGAAATAGTTTCGAGGTTTTGATTTCGGTTGTGTATGGTGATTCTTTCATTCTTTTGTTATGTAATTTGGCTTTCATTTTATTTGTGAATCATTCATGTGTAAATTTGCGGTTGCCTGCTGATAGAAGGTAGGATGTAGAGAAATGAGTGGGTGAAATTGAGTGGAATTATGTGAAATTTGTTTAGTTGATATTGGTATATTGTCCTTTAGGTGTATTTCGGATTTTGCATATTAATCAAATTTCAGTGAGCTTGTGTTGAAGAATTAAACGAAACATTTTGCATATAGAAAGGTCTCTCCTATCAGTTTGTTGGTTCAGTTTAAAGAAACATTTTGTTTATGAAGTAGAGAGTACCTTGCAACTGCATTCAATTTAATTTACTTTAAGATGTTTGATTTACTTCAATATTATCGATAAAAACAATTTAATCTGTGTTTGTATTTTTAAAATGGAGGACACTAATCTCTAGTTTTATCGGTTTCTGATGCAGTATGTGATGATTGTGCTGAAGGGATCTGTTCCCATGGCATTTGGAGGGACAGAGCAGCCTGCTGCTTATGGAGAGCTCTTATCAATTGGAGGTTTGAACTCTGATATAAACAAGAAGCTAAGTGGAGCTATTGCCAACATACTCGAGACCAAGTTATCTGTCCCCAAATCACGATTCTACCTCAAATTCTATGATACCAAGGTAAGCAAGATGAAATAGTTGAGTTATTTTTGTTAAAGGGGTCTCTGTCGTGCACTAGTATCTTCTCATTGCATTCTTCTGCTTGTTTAGGCCTGTCAGAGCCAAGAACATGCACAGTGTCTTCATGCATTACACCAGTACTAGATCATGTAAATGAACTTTCACTACTTAGAGTCGTGATTGGTGTTTCGATGTTATTGTGATATCAAGTACTGGTCTGTTTGTGTTTGATAGTTGCTTGTTATAGTTTCATGTCATGGAAGTTTGTCTCATGTACTGTTTGTCTTGTCGATAGCACTCACTACATCGAGTTTCTTTCTGCAGGGTTCCAATCTTGGGTGGAATGGATCGACCTTCTAGGGTTCGTCTGTCTGATTTTCACATTTTTCTTGTTCGATTAATGTATGCATTGATACTTCTTTGATGGATTTCATATGGTGTATTTGGATTCTGATTAATGATGTTTGGACATGTTATGTTGCTTATGCATCTTGGGCCACAGCTTATATAGTTAGTATAGGTGACCTATTACTATACATAGGTAATTAATTTTATGGTGGATGGAAACAACAGAGTTTGATCATATTTTAGTGGTTTTTACTCCTCAATCTTTATTATATCAATGTTCATGATTAAATTAATTTTCTCTAAATAATTGAACATAGAATCATACCTATTCAATGTACACCAACAAATAATTTTCTTTTTACAAGAAATTGGTTATTTGTTCACCACCACTAGCACAAATGTATCCACAATTTCATCATTACCATTAGTTAAGACATAATATAAAGAGGTAAGTTTCCCTCAAAACTGAAAATTTGATAATAACCTCTAAAAAATGACAACGAATCCCTCTCCGGCGATCCTCCCAATCTCCAGCCCACAATCCATCGCCAACAGCCAACAATCCTCCTCCATCTCCGCCATTCGAACCTTCTTCTCCGGCATCTCCGACACCGTCCGCTCAGGCCTCGCAAACCGCCGCCCATGGCCGGAGGTCCTCGACCGCGCCGCCTTCTCCAAGCCTGAATCCATATCCGACGCCACTCTTCGCCTCCGCAAAAACTACACCTATTTCCGCATCAACTACCTCACCATCATCACCGCCGTGCTAGCAATCTCTCTCTTAACAAACCCATTTTCATTGATACTCTTAACCGGCCTCCTCGCCGCCTGGCTTTTCCTCTACCTTTTCCGGCGGTCAGACGATCCTCCGGTCACCATATTTGGCCGCCAACTCTCAACTCGGGAAACTTTCCTGTTCTTGATCGTGTCAACCGTCGTTGTAATCTTTCTTACCAGCGTTGGATATGTTTTGGTTTCGGCACTTATGGTCGGATTAGCCATAGTTTGCGCGCATGGTGCTTTTCGGGATCCTGAAGATCTTTTCCTTGACGAGGTGGAGCCACAAGGCGGCGGATTTAGCTTCCTCTCTATGTTTACCGGTGGTGCCGCCGCCGTTTCTCAGCCGTCTGTGGCTGCTAGGACTTGAGGTATTTCATACGTCCAAAGTAACGTATGAAATCAATTTTTTTCCCTTTCAAAGGAGCTATCTATATTCTTTGACTGGTTTAGTAACACTTGTGGGATGCATTAGATGTCCAGAAATTGTTTCTTTCTTATTAGGTGATTTTGAATTTTGTGATTCTTCTATTTGTATGTATCAAATTCAATTTTGTTTTGAATAGTATAAGTGATACAATTATGTACTCTTGAATACAACCATGTTTTATTGTGAAACATTCTAAATGAGTGATTTTGCCTCTTCTATTGTTTCAGGAAGAAGGGATTTCTCTATAATTGAAATGTATGATCATGTTGACGTTCATTTATGGTTGTTAATACTGATTAAATTGCAAAGTTTTCATCTTTGTTAATTAATTTAGATATGCTTTATGAGCAATTTATATTCAAAGAAGAATAGTTTGATCTTCTAGACATATGCTGGCGATTATATTCTGATTACACAATTTGGGCTCTTTCAGAAGGATATAAAAATATAGGTCCATAAATCTGTCATGGGCCCAATAAAAGATTGAGTTCGGCCCAATTGTATAATTATTTGGGCTTGGGTCATTCTAGAATCTTGCAAATAAATGTCGAAAGATAGTGTTTATAAAACAAAATTGACAGATGTGGAGAAAAGATTCTCCCACACCAAATTTCGGTGAGGTGTAGAGATATTTATAATTGTTTGGAAACATATAAATTATTGTAGTAAATTCTATAAGTTTCTTAATAAAATGATTTATAAACTCTGGGTTAGGAGATTATAATTTCAATTTATGGAAACAAATTAGACAAATTTAGAAAATTCGTATATTTTAATTGTTATTATGTCCATCCAATACCTACTTAATTAAAAGATTAAGAAACATTAAATTACTCTTCTACCCTCTACATCAAATCCAACTGCTTTCATTAAATCTTAAAACCAACGGCCTAAATTCATCCAAAAAGGTGGGTCAGAAAGAACATTGAACGTAGATGATTCTCTCTCTCTCTGCCCTTCAAGTTTCAACCACTTTCTCTCTCCTCCCATACAAAGCAGTAAAGCACTCTTTAACTCACGAGAAAAACCAAAACCATGGGCAGTTTTTCAGCTTTCAACTTTCAACCTAAGCTAAAACCAGCTGATTCTTTACCCACCTTTTCTGTAAAAAACGCCCACATTTTGTTTCCAAACCCTTTTATACATAATAATAACATTTCCTTGTTTGTACCAATCTCAATTCTGCTTTTCTACTCTTTCCCTTTTCTTAAAATTTTCATGGTGTGGAAATCATAGCGAGAAAATAATGCTGTGAAGCCTGCGAGTTTCTGGTAAATCAATAATCTTTTTCTGGGCCTGGTGATTATGCCTTTATTTTGGTTCTCTTAATAATTCCAAGAGTATTAGTCTGGGAAATTTTAATTTAGTAAATTTTTGTTGTTTGGATTATGTACTTGTATGAAATTTAATCCCTTCTCCTTTTTTCTTGTTTCATGTGAATTGGGTTGTGATTTTAAAATTTTCAGCTTGGGGGAATATAAAATTTACTTTTTTTTTGGAGCTAATTAAAGGTGGTATTTTTAAGTTACATGGATTCAAATGCTATGGCTGGTGGAATGTATTCTAATATGCAACCTGGAATGTTGGGTTTAGAAATGTCACTAAACCATCAAATACCATCACAAAACCCTCAAAACATGCATCGTCAGCACCAAAACCCACATCAGCCCATGATGACCATGGATTTTCCTCAACCAACACAGCAACTCGCAAAGCCTTTTGCTGCAAAATCAAAGAACCAAAGTTTGACACTGAGTGATGATGATGAGCCTGGAGTTATGGCTGAAAACAGTGGTGATGATGAGAAAACGAAAATGTCTCCATGGCACAGAATGAAATGGACTGATAATATGGTTAAGTTGTTGATCATGGTTGTGTTCTATATTGGCGATGAAGTTGGAACTGAGGGGAATAATGATCTAGGTAGTAAAAAGAAAGGTGGTGGGGTTTTACAGAAGAAGGGTAAATGGAAATCGGTTTCGCGGGCTATGATGGAGAGGGGGTTTTATGTGTCTCCACAGCAATGTGAAGACAAATTCAATGATTTAAACAAGAGGTATAAGAGGGTTAATGATATCCTTGGTAAAGGGACATCTTGCCGTGTGGTTGAGAATCAGAGCTTGCTTGATACAATGGATCATTTATCCCCCAAGATGAAGAAGGAAGTGAAGAAATTGCTTAATTCTAAGCATTTATTTTTCAGGGAGATGTGTGCTTATCACAATAGTTGTGGGCATGGTGCTAGTGGCGGTGGGACTGGCGGGGTCCACCATTCACCTCCTGAGGTGGTGGCTGAGCCGCCGCCACCTCAGCTACAGCAGCAGAGGTGTTTGCATTCTACAGAAAACGTCTCAGTTATGCCTAACTTGAATAGAGTGGACAATGAGAGGTCTAAAATGGCAAAAGGGACTATTAGTGATGATGATGATGACAACGATGATGATGATGATGATCATGATGACGACAATGGTGGTGATGATGATGATGATGATGATGGAGGATCAAGAATTCATGGGCACAAGGATGAACTTAATGAAACGGATGAAAGATCATCACAAAAGAGGGCAAGAAAGGGCATATCTTGTTCACCTTTGATCAAAGAACTGAATGGTGAGTTAATGAACATATTGCAAGATAGAAGAATGAGTGCATTTGAAAAAAGACAATGGATGGCATCAAAGTTACTGGGATTGGAAGAGGAACGAGTTGAAATCCAGTCTCGAGAATATGAGCTCGAAAAACAGAGGTTGAAATGGCTAAAGTTCAGCACCGAAAAGGAGAGAAAGATGGAGAGGGAAAAGCTCACAAATGAAAGGTTAAAGTTGGAAAACGAGAGAATGATTCTACTTATCTATAAAATGGAGCTCGATTTGCATGATCATCATCAACAGCATCAGCGTTCTTCGAACAAGAGGGGAAATCCCTCTTCTGTTACTGGATGAATTGATTGTAAAGTGGAGTAATGAAATCAGGTAGTAGAAAGAAAGAGTTTGTTTGTCCTTTTTGTTCGTTTTGTATTTTGATTTCACTAATCTAGTGTTGTAAAATCTGAAAGTTGAATGAGAAGAAATTTATAGCTCTGCTTAATTTAGTTTGTTCTTGTTCAGACGTTAATCCTTAGCTGGGTAATATTTTGGAAAACCAAAAAGAAAAGAATTTATACATATTCATCAACATCCTTTGCAAAAGAAGAGCACAATCACGCCCAGTGGGACTCGAACCCACAATCGCCTGATTAGAAGTCAGACGCCTTATCCATTAGGCCATGGGCGCCTTTTGCCTAATATCCAAATATAACCAATTAATACCAAGTTTTGATCCTTGGTTAATCAATTATCATATAATTTTCTATACACGATTGAAACGGATTTGAAGTCATGAAAACCTACATTCTTTCAGTCAAATGCATCTAACCAGTCTGAGATAATTCCCCTTTGCAAAGCATTAAATAACGAAAGGGTGCACATGAGTCGGGTTCAACCAGTTACTTAAGCTTTCAAGCAAGTAACAATTAAACTCTAACTTGGTTCGTTAACGAACTTCAATTCAAGAAGCTCGAAAAATAACTCGATGTTGCAAGCATTAAATTCTAACCTTAGTAGAAATATGTGAAATAATGACAAAAAAGAACATTGATCAACTAGATCATGGGAACTGAAAATAGTATCATAGTTTACAGATTTCGTCTCACTTTGACTTGTAGTGTTATGACTTATGATACAAGTCCACTGCATTTGTTAGAAGAGATACAAACACCATAACTTATTCAAAATAAGCATTTGTACAATTCGTCTTTACATAAATGACGATAAATAGCATCCATCCTTGACGAGAAAGAAACTCACAAAGGCTTCCCATCAGAAATAAGTAGCTCAATGTGTTAATTTGTAAAACAATGGCATAGCCATAACGAAAACTCGCCATTTATTCATGTAATGGCTTTAAAGACTCTCAAAGTTCACTGAAAAATCTTATTCTAACATTTACTTAATCTTCAAGCTCAATAATCTTTACTACCGATGCATCTCCCACTTTCTGGCAGACCACGACTCGATCGTGTGACTTGATCACCCCCGAGGCTTTACCATGATCCAGTGCAACCTTCAGAATCGACTCGTTAGTTGCACCTGTGGACTCAGCCTGTATAATAAAGCAGATTGTGAGTTTTTGCTATCAAGCAAGCCTAAGTTAAAACGAAATAAAATTACAGAAGTTTGAACTTACTGGATGTCGTGGATCAGCAAGTAGTGGGAAAAGACCTCGCACTATAAGTGACTGCCTCGCCTGACCGTGCATAAAAACGATTCGATTAGCTTGTTAGGTGTCAAAAGAGTACATTACAAGATTGATCACAATAAAAGTCTTGAATTTCATATATAAACATCTGAAAGCTTGTGAATATAGAAACCTAGGTTTGAAAGAAAATATAGAAACCAAGCATTGTAAGATTAACTATCATCTCAAAAAGGATATACCTCAAATGCACCACTAAAACTCCATTTCAATTGATTTGTCTTGAGCCGAGGGATGACAACAGATAACACGGGCATCGTTGGCCTATATTTCGCTATCAATCTGCATTTAACAGGACATTGGTTGAAGCATGCTAAAATCACTAAATGAATAAATCCTTGAAAATATCCACTGTAGAAATATTAAAAAAATTATGTTACCTGGCAGCCCTTCCGGATGAGGTAAAACATATGATAACAGATGCCTTCACTTTAAGGGCTGCACGGACCTAAAAACGGAATGCAAAAATACATTTTAAATTCTAGGTGCATACTTGAATGTGGTAACTCAAAAACAAAGTTCTTTTTTCTGATTTTCCTTCTCTTTTTAATATTTTGGCAACATACCGCGGAGGAAGCAATAGATTCCAAGTGAGACATGGGCTCGCCAACAAATTTTACAGTCCTCTTAAAGTATTGGTCTTGATTGAAAACCTTCTCAGCCTGTGTATCAATGTGGAAAAGTTATGCTACGTTTAAACTTTAAACTAATACTTGTCAATTACTCCACAAAGAAAAAAGAACAAACTAACAAGAAAATGGATTAAGGTAACTACACAAGGGTAAAAGATACTTGGAACAAAGAGTACATTAGTTCATAATTAATATAGCTGTAAGGTAATTCTATGTTCTTACCTCAGCACAAATTTTGCCAACGGTAGAAATAGTTTCGACGGGGTATAATCCACGTAAGGTCTCAGCTCCAAGAAGAATTCCATCACATCCTGAAACATAGTCATTCTTAATCAATACAAGAAAAGCCTTGACTGGAGATAGAAAATACATGAAACTTCTAAAATACAGTATATGGGAAACTAGGGAATGAACTATACCAAGAAATGAAATACTTAAATATACATTGATTGATTGAAAAAAGCTGATAACCAATATCAAATTTCTTCCAAGAATTTAGGATAGAGACTCACCATCCAAGACAGCATTGGCTACATCAGTTGCCTCAGCACGAGTGGGTCTGAGATTGTCAGTCATACTATCAACAACGCGGGTTACCACTGCTGGCTTTCCAGCCATATTACATTTGTAAACAGCAGATTTCTGAAACAAGAACACCTGCAAATACAAAATAAATCTGGTTTACGAATTGTTCTAAACAGGCATGTGATATTATATGAATAGACGGAATTATTTCAGAAACTTAAAAAAGATCACACGCAAGAATTCACATGAATGCTAAGTGGATATGGATAGGTTTGCCATCATTTGAGGTAAAACACTGTCTAGACATTATACAAGACAATCAATCACAAAGATATAATACGCACTAGGGGTGGCAAAATGGATCCGGAACCACGGTTCCAACGGTTCCAACCCAATTTGGGCTGAATTGGTTCCTAAGAAAATTTTATTTGGTTCCTAATTGGTTCCAACTTGGTTCCAAGTTGGGTCCAACTAATTTCAACTTAGGCCCAAATCGCTTGCTTGTCAATACTCTAAAATTAAAGAACAAAATATAAGGTATTGAGTCGGGTTGGGCTTGGTTCCCTTTCGGGTTGATTTTGGTTCCCTTTTGGGTTGAGTTGGTTCCTTCTTAAAAACCATTTAAGAACCCAACTCATTTTAGAACAAAACCGTTGGAACCGACCCAAACCCAACCCAACCCGCCCATTTGCCACCCCTAATACGCACACTAAATTAGTGCCTTAAAGAAGGCAGTCCTGTTAAAAAAGGGGACTATATTTCGATGGACTCAAAAGTGAAGTAAAACATATCATAAAACTAACCTTCTCAGGTGGGAGATCAATCCCAAGATTTCCACGAGAGAGAATGATGCCATCTGCCTCCTTTAAGATCTCATCAAAATGGGTTAAACCCTGCAAATATAAGGGGCCATGCAAGTAAGCGGCTGAATTTTGTTGAGTCCTCCATCTATGTCATACTTAATATTTTGCACGAAAGCAATGGACCTCCTATGTTTAAGATAACAGCAAAAGCTTTGAAACTCACCTCCACATTTTCAATTTTAGCAAAGATTTGAGTCTGACTTAGATCACCCAGCTTGGAAAGGTAGTCTCGGGCCTGTGTGTAACAAAAAAATCAGTATCTAAAGTGTCGACATGATTGCAACAAACATAATAAGGCAAATTCACAATATAAATAAATAAAAAGTATTTCTTTTCATTTTCATGTTACCGCTCGAACATCCTCCGCATGACGTGTATAAGATAATGAGAGAAAATCAATTTTGTTTTGAACACCCCATGAGCTGATAACCTAAGCAAAAGAGAAATATTAGTAGCAACAAAGTTCAATCACTAAAAGGGATAGGTTAAGGCAGCTATACATCTAAACAGAACACTCTTTGCCAACACTAACCTGCTTATCCTTATCAGATAGAGTAGGTAGTTCGATACGAACTTGAGAGGCATGCAGCGTAAACAGTGATCCAGTCAATGTTGCAGAATTTTTTATTGCGCAAACCACATCAGCTCCTTTAACTTCAATTACCTGCTCAGCAAAATCACCGATTTCCAGTAAGGTAACAACTCAAACAAAAAAAATTGATGCTTTATTTGCAGACTAAAAACCCTAATCTATGAATTTATGCTCCCGATTGAATTTATGCTCACGATTTCCCTTGTCAAACCAAGGAAATGCTCCAAATTGCAAAAAGGGCAGGAGGAACAGAAGAAAGAAAAGAAGATACTAAATAACCAAATTACATGCAAGTGATGCAATAACATAAAAGCAAGCCTATGACTTGTCCTATCTGATGAAGGAAACTTTTCCAAGAAAAACATGAAGAGAAAAGGTTCGCAGAACAATCAACTCAGTGAGAAAATTACAAGAACAAAAAACAACTTCAAAATGGTAAATGTAAATTAACCAAAGTAATTGAATTCAAAACTCCAAATCACACCTCGAGCCAAACAGAAGTGGTTTCACTTCCTGTGAACAGGTACTGACCAACGAAAATGGTGTCTCCTTTCTTCACAGCCTGCAAGTATTGAAGCAAGAGAAAGAACAAATACTTAGTACAGACTAGAGGCACTTGATCAGAAACTATATGTGAAAATTCAACCATACTAAATGTAATGATTAGAGGATGAAGCATTAAAACCTTGGCCAGTCCAGCAAAGTTGATTGGCAGAATTTCAGATGAAGCATCCTGACCTTGATCAGGTGTCAGAATAACATTGTCATCTTCCTTGAGTGTTATAGCCTTCTCGCTTTTATTAATAACTTGTAACTCAGGGCCCACAGTGTCTAGCATAACCTGCAAAGGTTTTACTTTTCATTGAGTTCCTTCAGCATATTGACAAAAAATGAAATACCATAGCATTGTTGGAAGATTAATGAAGAATTCAGAAGACACGACCAACTGAATATGCAGAAAAGCATCAAAAATCAAAAGGAATCTTATAACCAGTAGCTCTTCTATCAATATAATCAATCCGGATCCTCTATTCTAAACGTGTTCCATCTTCTATTCCTATTGTTTATATAGGTGCCCAGTGTACAAAATTTGACACCACTTATATATTTAAGGAAAAGATTTGTACACTTGGCATGCATTTGGATTACGAGATGGAACACATCTTGGAATGAATGATCCGGATGGCAATATAAATAGCGTCTACGACTTCTACTTAATGTTACCCTGTCAAACTAGTTTTTCAGATTTAAAAGACCAATAATGGACCAAATTACACCAGTTATTTAAAACAAAATTACATAAATAAAAATACATACAGCACATAGTTTCTTAGTGCTCTTAATGGCAGTCTTCAAATTTTCCAGAGTTTCCTGATGATACTTCGCATCACCCCATGAAAAATCAAATCTTGCCACTGCACATGTAAACACAACAGTAAGAATTCTACGAAACTCAATAAACAATAATCTCAAAAAACAAATTAAAAATCCGATTCAATTTACCGGACATCCCAGCCTTAAGACAATCAGAAATAACCTCGACGGATCGAGAGCGCGGTCCTAACGTCCCCACGATTTTCGTCATTGCAGGGAAGAAATTCTGCACCCAAATAGCACTATATTACTCATCAAAATCCAATTCACACATGCAAATACGAATAATTATGCAAACAACAGATCTGTAAAAAATTGCATAAAAATTAGATCAGTAAACACTAACCGCTTTCGATGGCTCCAGAATTGAGGCCATCCGGATTGGCTCTTCGAGCAGCAAGTGAGTTGAATGCATTTTTTTCTCTTTGTATTTTGCTCTCTCTGTCTCTCAATAATCGAATTGAAATGGAAACTGTGCAGAAATTGAGAGATATGGTGTTCTTTAAGAGAAAGGGAACAAACGACTTTAAGTGGCGGTATATACTGTATAGTATGAACGGGTATTTGAGAATCTTTATTTATTTATGTAATATTGTAATTTGCCTTTTGATTTAGGTCTGATGGGAACAGTTGCGGATGGTACGGGTTTGGGGCTAACGTGGGGTAGGCTGCAAATTGTTTCAGAATTGTATTTAAATTTGATTTAATTATTAATTAAAGCTGAATTTCAATGGTAACTTATAAAAATCAAACTCGAATAATTTAATTATTTAATATAATTATATTTTATTAATTGAGTCGATAATCAAATTTAGCGGAGATACATAATACTGTTTAATTTTTATAACTACAATAAAGTGAGATATAATTATAAGATAAAATGGATTGGTTGGGTATATGAAATCCTAACTAGTGATAACGGCCATGGAATATCGGTTGAAACTTGAAACTAATAATAATAATAATAATAATAATAATGACAAGGGAATTATGCAAGCATGGGACATGACTCAACCACCACCCACGTCTTCATGCATAGTGACTCAAGTGTCCTTTATTTGTACTAGAAAAATCACTTATGTATTTATTGTCAAATCACCTGCAATGACTCCCCCTCCCGGGTATGACCAAGTTAATGCTCTGGTTGAAAACCAACACACACAAGTACACAACTTATCATGACATATATATATAAATAAAACCTTTCACTTCAGTAATTGCAAAAACAAAATTGATGTCAACAGATAATTGTTTTTTGAGAATGAAATGGATTGTGAAAAGATGTTCTAGTTAGTAGCCACTTTACATGAATTTTACATGAAAGCAACTAGGCATATTAGTACTACATTGCAATGGTGAAGGGGTTAAACAACTCATCATCTTGATTGCCCTAACCATACCCATTTGGAAGGTGGATCTTTGGATATCCCGAACAACAGGATCAAAACCTTCTACGGCCCATGACCTAGACAACAACAGAATGGTTTTAGTACACATGAAACCATTCAAGATATCCCCTTCGTTTTTATCTTCTCGACGCCATTAAACTCATCCTTGTGATTTAAATTCATGAATATATGGTAGTGCAGCATCTCCCATATATTTTCTACAATCCCACTTGATAAAGCATGATATGCTTGTTTAGCAGCCATACGCCGTGCTTCAAGAATCTCAATTTTACCAAAGAGCTCATTAACAGCGTCTACAAGTTTCTCACCAGAAACCTGAAACAGTACTGACAGTTTGTCAAAGAGGAGAAACGAAAGTTTTTATTCTGGGATTTTTAACAAATTGACTCAGAGAAAAGAACATTAATGAATTGGACTACATTTTTCATACCTGTAGAACTGAAAGAGGATTCACACGTTGCATTTCTGCCACCATGTGTGAGAAGTGACCAACGTGATGACCTGAAAAATAAAACGACAACTTAGAAATTTTCATTTAACACAATCTAGAAGGTGAACTAATAGAGAAAAGACCTGTTAAAACAGCACAGCCAGCTGCAGCAGCTTCTAAAATATTATGACCTTTTGATCCTAGTAAGAATGAACCTCCTATTACTGCCACCGGTGTTAACTTGTAGAAATCCCTGAGTTCACCTACGAAGCAAAATCACAGGTTTATTATCGACTTTCCTTTGCAACCTCACACTTTGAGATTAGAAAAGGTACACGATAAATTCATATACAACCAACTTCCCACACATTGCTTGCGTCCTAATTGGCTTATTCTGAATTGATAATTAGTTGAGCATATTCCAAAAAGTTTAGTTGTAGAAGATAGAAACCTAATGTGTCGACCATATATATACTCGTTCCAGGGGTAAGATTATCACCACGAGACCTCAACGCCACACAAATTCCTTCCTCCTGCAATTTCTGTGTTTTTAGAGCAAAAGCACATGATAAGTCGACTGCCAGCAAAACCAATGATATAAAATACAAGCCAGTATTGAAATCTATCACACCAAAAAACGTCGGGAAACAATGTGATGTGACCTGTAAGAATAAATCAGAATTCATGTACATTTTGATAATGCTATAAACCATACCAAAGCAATATCTTGTCCATGCTGCGGTTTCCGTGGCACAATAATAGTGAGAATATCAGCATGCTTTTGTTTTAGCATGTTGTGAGCTCCTACAAAAACTGCAGAAAAGTTTCACCAGCATTCAATAAACAAGGCAATCTCATAATTGTCTGAAAAACTATAGCTGATGGCAAGAAATTCATATGCTGTATCATAAGGAAAATTCGCAGGTGCCTTGTTCTCAAGTGGCTCCTATTCTTCCCTTTAAATACCCACATAGATCAAAGGCCCGAAATATTACCGAAGAGAAGAGATGTTATAAGAAATATTATTAAAGCTAGCGAAGTTGAGTAGATACTCTAATTTGACAAGATAGGCTGCATTTTAATTTTGTGCTGCATTTTAATTTTGTGAGATACATCATACATATCAATGGCATCATATTACACTGAAAATGCAGTTACCATCACATACCTTCCTCTTCACCCTTATGAATTGAAGAAGCCATCCATACTTTTCTATGGGCAAGCTGTGCCTGAAAGTCTACCAGACTCTTCTTATCTTGAGAAATGTCAATATCCTGAAGTGCTGAAAACAAGACAACATGAGTGTATCCTAGTTTTAATCATTTTATTTTCATACATCAAAGTAATGAAAACCACGAACAAAGATGACTGGAATGACCTATCTTTCTGTCTGAATTCAGACCATTTGAAAACCCTTAAGGAAGTCAGGAAGAGATGTCGCTAAAAGGCATTGCAGAAAATTATTAAAGAGAAACCTAACTAATGACGACTAAGCAAAGAAAGAAATGTTTCTGCTGAAAAATATGCTTGTTACAGGATTTGACCAATTTTTCCAGGATAGAAACCATAACTCGAAATTGTCATACCGCATTTGAGGTCACCAGAATAGTTTATGATAAAAGGTGGAGCTTGCAATAGCTGGAATTGAATTCCTTGTATTGTGCTCTGAGCATTAGAGAGAAGAGAAACCAATTAGAAGATATCAACAAAGATTCAGAACGTTTCAAGACAAAATCTGAACACATACCAATGGGAGAATCAATGAGAATTTTGATAGCATCAAGGTGATCAATGGAAGATTTACTGGTTGACACCAATTGCGGAACGATTTTTCAGACATTCTGCCATTTAGCAACGTCAATGCAATCTAAGCAGAGAGCAAATGGCTTAAATAAATAAACAAGAAAACTAATATAGCATATCCCTAGAGAAGATGTCATAAAGATATATGAAATACTCTCCTCTAACCAAGTGAAAGATGCAATTAGAAATTATTGCCCAAGTGTGTTTCAATAGATTTTTTGGAACCAATTATTCTCTTATACAACATTGCCTTAGACAGTATATAATAGCTCATATATAAAGATTTAACCACTGTAAAATCTTATCTTCAAAGTCAGAAACAAGCATGAACAAATAGATATCGGTTATGAGAAGGTATAACTTACGCCATTTCTTGCAGCACCCATAACAAGATTCGGCCACAATTCACTTTCCATTAGCATGACCGCATTTGGCCTCCAATATTGAAGAAACGCATCCATGGTAGATGGTATGTCTAGCGGAGCAAACTGGTTAAAGCACCAAATTATCAGCGGAGATTACTACGCCTATCAACATTATTATGATTTATGAAGCATTAAGAAATCAAAAGATTCAAGAAAAATGCCACTACATCAAAAAACATACTGACCAAGTATCAGAATACCAAATATAAACATTGAAAATATATTTGCAGAACTCAGTAACTTCAAGTACCTGATATATAACATTACTTGGAAGTTTGTTCTTTATTACTTCACTGCAAAATAGATAAAAGAAATTAGTGGAAGAACTTTTGACGATTATCATTCCTCCACTGTTCAATAAAATTAATCTCCGAAATTAACCTACGGAAACATTGTTCTTACAATGCTGATATCGTTGTAGTCGTCATCAACACAGTAACGTCCGGCCTCTTATCTAAACAACATTTGATCACAGGAATTGCTGCCAAG